>PDGT01000106.1:332038-545836 GCA_003671415.1 Megathymus violae | reverse complement strand
AAAATATTTTAAATCGGATTTGCAATCTGTCCGTAACATTTTGTTAAAAAGCTAAACATCACGCGTAAACAAACGTTATCTCATACGGATGGGAATTTTTTTTTTTATGTTAATAGCCGACAAACGAGCAGACGAACCACCTGATGGTAAGTGGTCACCGTCGCCCATGGAGATCAGCAAAACCAATGGTATCACTGATGCGTTGTTGGCCAGGAAATTAGAAGAAGGTAAAAAAGAAAGAAAGAACGAACTGGCTCTCAAGCCCCCAGCCGGAACACGAAGAGTCGTTTGGCGGCTGACTCAAGCAGGAGGGTGGTAGCTAGCCAGGCAGGCTTCACGGAAAGATAATAATACCAGTAATAATATTAATGACTTAATAATAATACTGATAATATAATCCATACACGAAGCCCTACCACTAAGCAGGCTGACTTCTGTCGCCTCTTACGATACCCTGTTTTGTCAGCATGGGATTGGGGGGAATATTCTAGGCCGCCCCAATACGGCCAAATTGCCAAACTTTTTTTCCTATTGATCTTAAATGGACTGCAGAGACTGCTCTTATTTTTCTGCTTAATGATCAAAATTAATATTCTTAGTTTTATTGTTATTGTACGATAGATCAGATCTAAGATGACATAAAAAGCATTAAAAAGAAATGAAAATAAATCTATAAAATGTTTACTTGCAGCACACATAACACAGATCAAAGGTTAACTTAAATTGATAAATGTTAAAAACGCATTACACAAGTTAAAAATCAATAAAACAATTACTGTACACAAATGTATTTCACATAATTGGGGTTTTGAAAAAAAAATCGTAATAAATAGAAAAATCATGTACATGTTTTATAACAAAAGTATTTTTAGAAATTTTTCGCCTTCATTAAAAAGTTATATCAAATTTAAAAAAAAATTTCAACTTAATATCGAAAACACGTCGACAGTTCCCGAACAAACTCGAACGCGTGTAACGTCACATTGTTAGTTTCTACTCATTGTACCACATAGCTGATACAGTGTTTTGACTTTTAATCGATAAAATCTTGTTATATAAAAGATTATTATTATATCTATAATATTTAACAACTAAGTTTTATTAAAGTATTTGTTACCGACTGATGTTGCACATTGACATTGAACGTCTCGAACTTTTTTCAACTTCTCGTTGATAGTTAAAGCAACTGAGTAAGCTTTACTCCTCGATGTTCTGGACATATACGTCCTTTTATTGTACAAATACAGTTCAGTTGGACATAACATATAACCTTATCACCATAACTTTCGCATGATACCTTAAAAATAAAATAATTTTATTTAAAGAAGAATAAATCATAACATTTGAATTAACAATATTATTATTTCATAAAATTACCTTCATGCTTTAGCACTACCAACTTCAGCTGAATTAAACCAAATATCATTTTTAAGAAAATCTGTTATCATGAATATATCCACATGAGGTATAGTATCGGAATTAGCCTTTATAAATCCCTTATCACACATAACTAAATAAAAGTAGCTAATATGAATATTTTTTTTGTTTTGCACTAAATTTCAGACTTTAACAACTTATTAAATTAGAAAATTGACAACGATAGACATTTTTATGCAATATTTTATCCTCTAACGAAACAAATTTTTCAATAACCGTATACATATATAACCAAAAAATTTAACATTATTATTCACACAATAATCATTATCCGTGTGCGTTTATCACTTAACTGTTGTTGCGCTATTTGGCCATCCACGCCCACTCAAAAAATTCACCCGTATACACTCAGTTACAGTAAAATCGAACGGGCTGAACGAACCTAAACTCAGTTACAGTAACATCTAATAAACAATAACACAGGCTATTGTTACCGAACTGGGTTTCTGTTTATGCAGTTATTCAGTAACGTGGGTATGTAAACAGTTTTTGGATCGTATTGTTTGTTTGGTCTCCTAAAATATGTGCTCGTGTGTATTTTCTGATGTAGTAAATATTTTTAATTAAAATATACTACTTCGAAATGTACATTTAATAATACTGTAACTGTCAAATATATTAATTATTATTAATTTTATATCTATTTGTACTATTTGTTGTAGGAGAAGATGACCCTCCAAAAAATTACTTGGTTATTGTGTCTCTATTCCGATTATTTTTACGTCCGGTCTTAAGTGTGTGCGTGGAAATATCATAATCAAAATTTTGTTCGATCATTTTAAAATTCTACGCATAACCAGGTGTGACGGTTGTTACAAATTTAGTTTTATAACTTAAATAATCATGGGTAATAACCAACCAAGCTTAAGTAATGTGTGATGACCAACCTTCCAAACTTCTGAACATAATTTGGGATGCTTGCCGAGGATATTGACAAGCAGCTCACAGCAGGTAACCAGGCTCTCCTCATAATTAAGGATAGTTTATGCCAAAGTACAAGATACACACAAAAGTTCTCCCTCAGACAATTTATTGAAGTCAATTATTTGATGGTGTATGTAATTAACACAAAAAAATGTGAGTTTGTTTACATATATGCGAAAAATAATCTCCGAACTACGGGACCTATTTGAAACATTGTTTTACCATTCAAAATGTACATTTTTCCAGATAAATGTGGGCTATATATTATGTATACATATAATTGTACAACCCGAACAAAGTCAGGGCGGGCCACTAGTAGTATTATAAAGGGAGAGTGCCAATTTTGTATGTTTGTGTATACGCGAAGGGTAAATACTGGAACCACGACACCTATTTGAAATATTATTTTACCATTAGAAAAGTATATTATTTTACATGGATATAGGCTATACATATAGTTCAAAACATATCTCCGTCTCTCTAATATTAGTGGCACGGGTTTTCATACGGTTTTAACTATAGACTGATTCACGAGAGAGGTGTGGGTAAAATATTTTTAAAACACCTGATAAAAATAAGCAACGATTATTTCGGTTGCGATTACCACTTGTGAACGTGTAAACGAAGTTTCCCGAAGCAAAGCGGAGGCAGGTTACCAGAGTTCGATAAATGGACAAACAAAAAGTGAATCTCTGTAATGGTTCCCGAGATAAATAACATCAGCTCATAATTAGTTTCTGCAAAGTTGTCGTAAAATTAACGCGTACGAACACGAGTAAAGTTAGTATAAGAAAATGAAATGTGTGCTCTTGGGTTTTAGTTCTTAATGATGCCTCATTAGCGTACGTCTATGCTATTTACAATAAAGCGAAATAGAGCTGGTGTGTTTGAGTACGTATTTATGCATTCATTTAACTTCTTAAAACATTTTGTACTGGCAAACTTTATTATTTTTAGGTCATATAATATTACCTGTCTTGTCATACACATTCAGTTGTTTGGCACACTTATGGTCATTATTATAACATTATTTGTGTTCATTTTGTCGTAAGACTTTAAACCCAATAATAATTAAAAGTCTTAAAGATAATATTCTTTGCAATTATATCAAAGCATTTGGTCCACGAGCAATTTTTCTTCAACCCTAAGATACAAATAACAAAATATTTTTTTATATAATATAATATGTTTCCACTCAAGGATAATGTAAGGTTTTATTAGTAAAAAAATAATGAAATAGGTTTTGAAATGTTAAAAAAATTCTGATTTTGCATTCAAAAACAAGCTCCTTATTTTAGTATACATCTGTAGCATAAATTTGTGTTTTTATTGTACCCTAATTTCTTAATGGTATTATCTCTTCTCAATAACATTTATCTTTTATTTAAAGAGTATGGTCACACCA
Source organism: Megathymus violae (assembly GCA_003671415.1). Taxonomy (NCBI): domain Eukaryota; kingdom Metazoa; phylum Arthropoda; class Insecta; order Lepidoptera; family Hesperiidae; genus Megathymus; species Megathymus violae. Next base: position 542,070 of record PDGT01000106.1, on the reverse strand, counting down.
TGAAATGTTTTTAAAATATCAGTGTTCGCTAAGTACTCGATGTTCGACTGTTCATTCAAGTACGCTCTGTTCCCAAATCTTTTCACTGGTAACACTAAAGCTTGTTAAAAGCTAAAACAATACAAAAAATTGGAGATCGCTTAGAAACTGCAAATTCTGCAAACACAAAAACTTTATGATATCAGTATAGATTTGTTTCAGTACTGAAGACTCAACCAATAAACGGCTACATCGTTTACTTTTCGGCTAATAACTCTTCAGTGATTTATGCTACGGATGTCCTCGTGCTTAAACAACTCGGTGGTGGGCAACCACCTCTCCTCGTTTACCGAATACTAAGATAAAAAACATTTTACGGGTCCAAACCTTTTTTACCCTTCGAGTAAAAACCTTTTAAAATCATCATTCTGTAAGTCAGAATTTAAGTAACTTGCAGCTGTTAATATTTTTATGTTAATTTTATATGAACAGCGCCCGAGCCGCATATATTCTTAATATGCTTAAAATAAAAACCTCCGGTTAAAAGTCGAATGACTTCATTCAGTATGAAATAAGCTGGATAATTAATCCAAAATTTGCATACTTTTATAAACTGCTTACTTTATAAAAAAAATTTATCGCCGAATAATTTACATCGAGTCAAACACATGGCGTGCGAATATGTGTGTGTATAGCGTAAAAGTATATGCGACATATACTATAGTATAAATGACTATGTAGATAAGTGTGCGCGCAATATCAGGTACGCAAACATATAAACATCTACAGAGTTAATAAAGCATGACTTACATATTTTGGCCCTATTGGGGCGGCCTAGAATACTCCCTCCAATTCCATATTGGCAGAACAGGGTGTCGTAAGAGGCGACAGAAGTCTGCCTGCTTGGTGGTAGGGTTTCGCGTAAAGATTATATTATCAGTATTATTATTAAGTCATTAATATTATTACTGGTATTATTATCTTTCTGTGAAGCCTGTCTGGCTAGCTACCACCCTCCTGCTTGAGTCAGCCGCCAAACGACTTGTGTTCCGGCTGGGGACTTGAGAGCCAGTTCTTTCATTTTTACCTTCTTTTAATTTCCTGGCCGACAACGCATCAGTGATACCATTGGTTTTGCTGATATCCATGGGCGACGGTGACCACTTACCATCAGGTAGCTCGTCTGCTCATTTGTCGGCTATTAACATAAAAAAAAACTGTCAAAAAGTAAAAATTATCGTTGAATATAATGTACATTAAATATTTTTTAATTTTACTAGTAACATTTGCATTTAAGCAGGCAAGGCATTTAACCACTATATTTTACATGTGTATGTACTGTAAAGGGCGGTTGTCGACCGACGAACGGGGTAGATAGTTCTGCATTGCTTTATCTATTAATAAACAAAATGACGCGGGATCCATCCATGCACACACACACACATACAACTTAAGAATACGATACACACGCTGACTAAAATACAACTTAATTAATTTATTCATAAAAATAAACTTGAATAAATTTAATTGTTTATTAAGAATTGGATTAAGTTAAAAAATATTTAATTGAATACGTATCCACATGCGCTTACATGAAAAGTGTTATTCAAGTTTTGAGTACTATTAGGCTATTAATTAAAAATAGTTGATGCATAAACAATTTAAAAAAGTCGTCATTAATGTTTATTTTTTAATATTGAAAAGGTCCACGTCTTTCAACATCTTACTATAAAATGCATAGTATCTGCTGACTGTATCGAGAATCGAATAAGATATGTATGTGATACACAAACATAATAAACAGTTGTCTATGTCTAGGTCTTAATTCAGGAGCTTGCAAATTTACAAATTGATTGACTCATTCATCACTACTCATATTGGTCCACTACTAAGCTCGGGTTTCAGGTCACGCTGGCCAAGTGCGGGTTGGGAACGGCAACAGCAGCTGAACGGAATCGATTAATTCAAATGATACAAATCAAAACTATGTACATATTTAGTAGGTGTCAATTTCTTTAGTGTCCACCCAAAAGAAACTAGTTGCAAAGTTGTCAGGTACGTTTTTCATTTGTGTCTGTCAAATGTCACCTGTCATCTGTTAAGAGTTTTACTATGATAGTCTCACTATAATAATAAAATCATATAATTAGACTAGAGAATCTACAAGCAACCGTTTCAAAGTTGCGGTATCCATCCGCCGTTGTAAAACGGTTCGATGATATCATAATAATATGAAATCAGCTTTATTAATATTAGATATATATACAATTGAGAAATCAAAAATCGATAGCATTATGAAAAATATAGGTAGGTGTGTAATTTTAATCAAAATTTCAAATAGTTCTTCTGAGTTCAAATGATCCCGTCATTTGATAATGAACATTCTCTGGTACTACTTGTATTGAGAAATTACGAAAAAAAATTTAATTGAAAACCAATTTTTTTCAAAGTTCACATAAACCTCATGCAAACGTACCACAACAGTAGAGTTTCGTTTGTATTTGAAATGTTGGCAACGCAAGATGTGTACGAGAAGGCGAAGGGAGTTTTGGCACAAAATCAGCTCTTGTCAGTAAAATACAGAAGACTCATAGAATTCGTTATCAGAGTGCACATGTTTTCCCATGAATTGATTGAGTGTATTGGCTGTTCAGCTTACGTAATTCTCAAAATTTCAGTGTAGTAGTAAGAATAATGAAATAATCCAACTACTTGTAGAAATCATAGCATAATTGACTTACACTTTTTTTATGTTAATAGCCGACAAACGAGCAGTTGAGCCACCTGATGGTAAGTGGTCAACGTCGCCCATGGACATCAAAAAAACCATAAGTATTACTGATGTGTTGTCGTCCAGGAAATGACAAGAAGGTAAGAAAGAAATTACTAAGTCTCAAGCCCCCAGCCGGATCACGACGAGTCGTTTGGCGGCTGACTCAAGTATGCGAGTGGTAACTAGCCAGGCAGGCTTCACGGAAAGATAATAATACCAGTAATAACATTAATGGCTTAATAATAATACTGATAATATAATCCTAACACGAAGTCTACCACCAAGCAAGCTGGCTTCTATCGCCTCTTACGACACCCTGTTCTGCCAGCATGGGATTGGGGACAGTATTCTAGGTGGCCCCGATACGAACAAATTTATTAGTGTTTTACTACCTGTTACTAGTTAGAAGTGAAAATAATTAAACCTATATGAAGACTCGTGACTGTGGTATTCAGTTATATATATTTATGGCTCATACTATCCGTATTGTATTATAAAGTTTCTGGACAGAATGGTTGTTTAGTTCAGAAATTGAAGCAAAGCAAAAGCAACGCTTAAAAAAATTTTAGATACAAAAAAATAACCTCACACTTGTATTCACTAACAATAATATGAGTTCTCTTAATGCTCAGAATCGTATGTCATTAGAACCAATTCATAGACAACACGTGAGTGAAGTACTCAACTGTGCACTTGTCAAAATCGCCGCATAGGTAAAGTGGCTCGTTTTACATGAGGAGTGCGATCGCTTGACAGAGAAATAGCGTTTTTAATATGTTACTTTATTGTTTAGTAAATTAATTACATAGCAAGGATACATCTTTGCATATTGATATGGTATAGTTATTTGTAAGTTTACACATTTACCAGTAATTTAATATGCCAATTGTTAAAATTAATATGTCACTAATATTTTAAACTAAATCACATCTGGAGATCGATTGAATATCATCACACAAAGCGACGTTTTAAAATAATAACAAAATTCGTATACCTATACAAAAATAGCAACCTGCCATGATTTCGCAAGGATGCTATTTACTAATGAAAAAAATAGGAAATGAGTTTAGCAAAAAATTTTTCAGCTTATCTATTTTATAACAGGTCTCTTATCTTGACCGGTTTAGGTTGTGTGTGGTTTATCAGTTACTGACTCAGTTCGCTGAGAAGGTATTTATCCAATCGAAAGTCTCATTGAACAGAATTGTCAAACTGAACGTGACATTGTTTTTTTTTATTGAGAATGTCATACAAAAATAGCATCGTAATTTCAAACTTGTAAGGTGGATTGACTTTGCCAAAATAAAGTTGAGGTTATGTAATGTGGAATTGCGATTCTCGCTCCTTCGGCAAAAGGGCAAATTTGGCGTACACGATCGTCATTACCGAGCCTCTATTGTTCTATCTATTTCCGGGTATTATTATTGTATTGACGCGAATAGTGTAGAAAATTTTGGAAGGCCCGGAACTCGATATAAATAGTGGGCAGAGTCACTCACTGGTCATTCGGATCTCAAATACGAAAGCGAAAAGATCTCTGCATACGAAGTGAAATACCTGCGATGTACGAGTGCAACTGCGATTGTTGAAGGAAAATAAAGTCTGAGGAATTATTTCAGTGTTTTTACGAATCCGTGTTTCCTAACCCGTAACAATATAGTGATCTGGTCATCGACTTCGCCTAGCACATGTCTCGGCCGTCTGAAATAAGCCTTGGCGTCCTTGGCACTGATTGAATAACCAAGGAGTTGGGGTGATGTGATAGTATCGTAAAGTAGCTCTAGCAAGGCCACTTCATGTATTGAGCTAAGGCGAGTACAGTGGCAGAATGCCTAGTGTGTAGACTACACTGGCGTAGGTCATGATGGCTCGGTTTTATAAATTGTAGTCTTGTGACGGAGCAATACCTCCGTGCCTAGCAGAGGATAAAGTGACTCCAGGGAGGTAAAAAAAAACCTTTTAGCTGTTTTTGTGTCTCTATACTTACTATTTGGAAGTTTTTCCTATCCTTGACAGACCCGCCACAGCTATCCGTCATGTAGTCGCATTTTTCAACACGGATCAAAGAAAGCAAAAGATCAAAAGAAAGTAGACGTAAAGTTGACATCTGTCAATTGTCATTAGTGTCTGTCAAGCGTCAACGTCAAGAGTGTGACCATGATACATATAATTGTGTCGAATTAGCAGTGAAAAACACAAAAATCGTGAGTACCTACTCGTTACATTTAAAATGTATAACGTCCGCGGTAATATAACTTGAAAGTCATATCGCTTTGTAATTCGTGGCCGTGTTTGCAGTTTGCAACGTATCGAGTGTTATTAACTAATTCCTACTACGGAAATACTCGGAATATGGAAATAAATATAAATATTGTCATAATAATAATAATAAAATCAATTTATTGCCTTTAAAATTCTTAAACAATTGGTATGTTTTTATCGTCTTAGCAATATGGGGTGACTCAGTTTGTATTAACACGGAGCTGTGGCCCCGTGCAGCGCTCGTTTTGAGTCACTCCCTCCCCCCTGAGCTGTTATGCGGGAGTTTTGACCGTTGATCCCCTAATCACCAACTGACATTTGGGCATTGGTTCATTATTAAAAAATCATGCATACTCCTGTTCGATACTCTGTTTCGATATTTTAATACGGATAAATTATGAAATACAAATGTAATAAATTTATTTATCTTATTAACGAAATCAAATTTTAAGACGAACTTTGTAATTCAATGTATAGTACGTAACATTACAAATTATGTTGTTGTTTTGATGCTTCATTACAATGCAACCTGCATTTCTTACTATCTATTCAAATACACTTATGTTTTCCAAATTATAAACTGAAATATACCATATTCATAACTATTTTAATCACTGAGGTTTAAATTAATAATTTTGGACATTTAACAATAACAAACGCAGACAAAAAACCGCATCATCCATTACTTGATAAGGAAAATCGATAATCGGTGCTACATATCGATTCACATATCAACCGATCACATCGATAATCGAATCGAAACGTTACAGCAATCACTAATTCAATCTGTCAAAAAGCTATAACCAAATTGGCCAAGTTTTGATGACGACGAGGTAAATCCTATTTTCTCTCAACCTTTGAACCCGATGTTTGGAGATTTTGTACTAAGTTTTTGAAATATACATTTATTCATTAAAATGTACTAGCGTTCGTCTCATAGTGAGCCGCCTGCCAAAGGAGGGGTCACAGGTTCGGTGTGTTCCCGGCTACATACGATGTGGAAGTCTTCAAGAGGAGAGTGAATAGGCTATTATAAGTTAGTGCATTCAACACCTTAGACTTCATCACCACCTACCATCAGGTGGGATTGTTGTCGAGCATTAACATGTTTTATATAAAAAAAAACCAGCCGAAACAGACATTTATATAACCGATATATTTTTTTCCTTTATTCTCGCGTCAGGGCTGTTGGTGATGTCATATTTGTGTAAATCCATGCCACCCACTACACAGGAGATCCTAGGGCGAGCGTGTGACTGTGCGAAGTTTAATTTATTTTTAACAAAAAAAAATCACTTAAATTCAGAATTTATTCATACATTCACAATTAGATCATCAAATGTTACATTTGCCAAATTTCATCTTTTTTGACTAGCAGACTCAGAGCAAATCGAATTTGACAGACGGACAAACAGCCAAGCGAGTGATTCTGTAAAGATTCGGTTTTTTCGTCGGCTACAACGGAACTCTAATAATGCGCTGAAGCAATAAATCCTGGTAAGCAGTCGCTTTACGGCTAGTTAAATAATGAGCGCGCGGAAGTGAGCCGGACCAAGGTCGAGCGTGTTTGCCAATATGTAATTCTTCTAAATGAACCAATTTAAGCAAATTTTCAAAAACCATTGACTTCGCTTTCTCGGAAGCTCCTTCTTACGAAATTTAAACATGAAATAAGCTCAAGCTGTTCACAGACTACATAAAATTGAGTGTTTATTTATAGGAACTTTTAAAACGAAATACGTTCCAAGGGTAGCATTTTTGTGACTGTTTGTCTAACTCATCAACATTAAAAGACACTTCCCGTATAGATAAAAACGTAAAGAAAAAAACTCTTAATTTTATTGTCATATTTATGATTAATCAATACGCATAACTAACTTTGCGGCCAACTCGACTGATATTACCTTATCTCATAGACAACCTCATTTAATTTTCCTTACATGAGCAAACTGTTCTTTTATTTTCATTGCAAGTTTTTAAATGACTCACTATGTCTCAAAGAAATTACGTATACATATATTTCGTATACCTTCATCACATTTCAATAGCTTTCAATTCTAGTACCGTACAGTCTGTTGACTACGACCAGGAAGCATCGATATATGATATCTAATCAAGTACCCAGTAAATAACCCACTTAACTTGACATATTGTAACATGTTCTCTTTAATGTTTTATCATCAAATAACAAGGAATAAACGATCTAACGGCCTTCCTTTGTCTTTCATTGTTAATCATTTTCATTCCTTTTATTCGATTATCTCGCAATATACTCTTTGTTAAGATTATTTTTAAATCTACCTGCAATCGTTTTATCTTTTAATGGAATAAGCGATGAATAACTCGCCCGTGAAGTAGATTATAACCGGTGTCCTGTGCAATTCTTTATTCCAAGTGAATATATTAACAGGTTATTTGAATGCGTCATACCTGTGTTTTCTTTTATTATTTCAAAGTGAAAAAATGTAGGATAATAAGATCTATAACACTGTATATCCAATTAAGAACGTAACAATTGGAACATGACTGTCGTGTCTCTGACTGTCAATATTCCTGATTTTTACCGAATTTACTGAACTAAAAAGTTTAAATTTGATACAAATACTCGTATAGAATTCAATGACCAAAGTTGTACTTTCTGGCAGAGACTTGTCATAAGTTACTTAATAATTCTATAAAGACACCTACAGCGTTAAGTAAACAAATTCTGATTTTAAATTAAGAAATAAAACATTAATTTAATACAATTTGAACGTTTTGTCAATCTATTATAACTATCAACAGTAACAAAAATATATCATACAAACGGTTTCATAGGAAATTGAATCAGAATATTTTATATTCCCTGGCTTCTCCGGTAGAAAAACTACTCTCGCGTACAATTTACTCGCTACAAATTACAATTATACTTAAATTTTATTAAATATTCTAACAGGCGTGACCACGTAAATTCTTTATAAAACTTTTTCCAATTATCTTAACCCCAGTTCAATATTTTTTATTTTCTTTAAGTTTAAGGATCTACAATAGACTCTGAACAGCTAATTGCTCTCTACCATGCAAAAGATAAGAACCAAGTCAGTTACTTAAAATTCCATTAGAGGACGAGCTCAGAAATTTTTAGAACTTCTATATTCATATAAAAGACATTTCATATTCAAATTCGAATTCAAAATAATTTAATAATTTAAGTATTCTGTAAATACATTTATGCAAGTCATTTCTTGCTTCTACTACCATTCCGAAAAAGTGCTTCAACCTTGAGGAGAAGAAATTACGAAAGCTACCTTTTAACCTACGCGGAACTGGTTTGGACTCTGTTATTTTTAGGCTGCCTTGTCATTAATATATTCATGTATACCATAATAGTCTTTATGTATAAGCAGTGCTTAAACGCGTCGCTATGACGCATAGACTACGTAATGACTTCCAGCCGTGCGTATGTCTCCGAGTTCATTATATTACCTTCTTTACCTTTATACTGCACTTGGTACTTGGTACTACTACTGAAGAAACCCAATTCACATTTCACTATGAATACATTTTCTGACGACAACAGAATTTTTAGCAATTTATACCACAGAAGAAAAATTCAATTAAAATACTTTCTTACGGCTCAAATTTTATGCTTCTCTGTAAAGCTTCTACTACAGATATTACTGGTTCATAAATTTATCCGTAACAACGAAAACCCAGCAATAATCAATTATAAAAGTTTTTTAACAAGTATATCTAAGGAATAACAGGCAAACTCCATACCTAGCCATAATGATTAAACGAATTAATGCTTCAACATTGCAAAGTGGAAAGAGTCCCCTGGGGTCGAAAGCATCGCAATGACGTCGTGATTATAGTAACGAACTCACGTAGATTGAAATAAAATTTTAGGAGAATGTAATTGCATTCCATTCATTTAATTCATTCATTTTCAATCATTATATTGGAAAACGTAGTTTTTTAAATAAAACTAAGAATAATTATGCTCTTGCAATACTGAATCATCAAGTCATCATCAAATCAAATCAGACATTACTAAATCAAAATAACTATAATTTTATATTCTTGCTAGGAATTTAATAAAGTAAAATTTATTTGAAAATTAATTAAGAATCAAGTTTTGTTCACGTAAAGTTTAACCATATAATTTCCAAGAAAATTTCACCAAACTTATGTAACGTCTGTACTTATAGTGGATACTTATGTACAGGTTTAATTCACGGGTATATTAGAAAAATGTTTATTTGTTATGTGTACACCATATATTTCATTTTAATCAATGTACATTATAGTAATTAGAACACACAATTAAAAACAAACCTTGTTTTCCCATGTAGGTGTTTGTAATTTTCATACAGTAAACCACTCTCGCTTCGCTTAAGAAAAGTTATGCTTGGAAATAGCACGTTTTAATACTGTGTTTTTCTCGTTCTACGAATTAGAAATATATTGATTTACAACTTTTTTATTTATGAATGGATTGCAGTGAAAAAACTTTAGATATTAAGTAATGTTTATTGCAATACAATTGTGAAAACCATAATGGAATCGATTAGTGAGCAACAGCTTAACACCCGAGATGACCGTGCACAAACGCACAGACAAACAGGCAAAACTTGTAACATCTATTGTTTTGGATTCTGTTGAGCTAATAAAGGCCCCTGATGATATTTTATTTTTTCTATATCTTGCATATTCAGAAAGCGATCAATTAAAATTGTATCAGTAGATTGGGAGGTACATGAAAAATATACCTACCTATAACAATTTATGCAAAAATAAATAAAAGGTTTTATTTATACTTATTTACAACACCATCCTGTAAAATTATACGATAATGTAGCGAGTTTGGAGTTAAGAAAAGCGCTGCTGTTAATAATAATTAACAGGTAACTGAAAATACCTGTTAATTAAATAAGTCTAATTCACAAACTAACAACAAACATTATACGCATAGTTATACATTCCCTAACAAAATTTTCATTCATTAGTTTAACAGTAAGGTGCTAAGGTTCCAACATTGTTCAGTCGTAGTGTGAAGTATAACTGTTAATGACTACGACGCGAGCACTGCAATCCAAATTTATTGCACTTTATGTAATTTACTTGGAAATGAGGCGTCTTTCCATTAATTTCTTTCCACTTAATTGTGAATCGTTAAATTTTTTTACATTGTTTTTACAAGAACTCACTGGCTACTTATTTAGAATGATCATCTACATAGAATGAAAATCTCCTGTTGCCACTAAATTACAGCCCTAACCCGTTAACGATCCACGGCAAAGTACTAGTCATAATTATAGAGATCTAGACATCTGCTACATTTACCAACTCAAATGTGGAAATTTTTTTACCACTCAAAGGCCTCCGACATAGCGCCAAGATTGGACTCTAATTTTTTATTTTCTAATTTTTTTTATGTTAATAGCCGACAAACGAGCAGACGAGCCACCTGATGGTAAGCGGTCAACGTCGCCCCACATTAGCAACACCAAAGGTATCACTAATTTATTTATTTATAAAAGTTCACCAACGGTTGTTACAATCTTAAACTAGGTACTTAACAAACATAAGTATTTATACATTTATGTGTGATAATTGCACAACCACTTAGGGGTAAACATCGCTTGCTACGTAACAACTGCCATAATATAAGAAACATTGCGTTGTCTAATGCGAATAGAAGTCTAATGCGTTGTCGGCCAGGAATTTGAAGAAGGTAATAAAGAAAGAAAGTACTGGCTCTCAAGCCCCCAGCCGGAACACTGAATGCTGCGCCTTTCATCTACGCAACCGTCAAACTGTTCGTCAGCTCAACATTGAGTGGCAGGGTGTGCTGATTTCTCATAATAACCACCCTAAGTACCTGGGTATTGTACTTGATAGATGCCTTACGTTTGAAAGTAACTGCGAATTAATTAAAAAGAAGCACCACGCTCGCAATAACCTGCTCCATTACGTCACTACCACCAAATGGGGAGCTTCGCCACGTATTCTGCGGACTTCAAGATTGGCGCTAGCATATTCTGCTGGTGAATATGCACGCCCTGTGTGAAATCGATCTGCCCATACAAAGCTAGTGGATACAGCCTTAAACGAAACATGCCGCGTAATCACGGGCTGCCTTAAACCAACGTAACGTAATTTAAGGAAGGAAGAAAAGAAATGGGGAGCGACATACGGCACCCCTGACATGGGCATATTCCAGTGCGACAAAGGCTAAAAAGCCGTAATAGTTTTATCAAGTGTGTCGAGCCCCTAACAATGGAGCCTTCAAGTGCAAGGCGTAACCTCTGGCGGAAAGGAGTTTACCTACCAAACCCATTCGTGCCGCCTGAAGAGAATCTTCCACCAAGGCATAAATTACCATGGCCAACCTGGAGATCTTTAAATAAGCTTCGAACTCAGGTTGGCCGGAGCAAGGAAAATATGTTCAGGTAGAAATTCATAGATGGCACCAATTTGAGCTGCTTGTGCGGTGCAGCCCAAACAATGACTCACTTAACGTGGTACCCTGCTTGTCCCAACACCTGCACATATGCGGATTTAATGGGTGCCTCCGAAAGTGCCATCAAGGTGGCAGAATTCTGGGCTGAAACCATTTAATTGGTGTCATATTGTTGTCATTGAAACGCAAAGAAGAAGAAGCCGGAACACAACGAGTCTTTTGGCGGCTGACCCAAGCAGAAGGGTGGTAGCTAGCCAGGCAGGCTTCACGAAAAGATAATAATACCAGTAATAATATTAATGACATAATAATAATGATAATATAATCCTTACGCGAAGCTCAACCACCAAGCAAGCTGGCTTCTGTCGTCTCTTACGACACCCTGTTTTGCCAGCATGGGATTGGGAATAGTATTCTAAGCCGCCCCAATAAGGCATCTAATGATAATATCAGCAATAAAAAACTGAACTTCTCTTGCAAAGCAGAGATGCTCTAAAATTATCGCTAATTTTTTTCAGCCATCCAACATATATCATATATATCCAACATGTTATAGACCAACCAATCGAGCAGAATAAATGGTTTTGAACGCACACCTTTTTCTTCATTATAATATATTGAGTGATTGTCGCGCTATAGCGTAGCAAAGAGACACGAGTAAAAAGAAAAATCAAACATGTTTTGTCGTCTTTATCACTAATATTAAAATAATATTAAATCGGCCTTGTTATAATGTCATTACTAGCATGTAAGTAACAATAAGGTAAGTATTTATCGTTATATGGGCCAAATACACGTAAAGTTATTACACGAAAATCACACAACGAATTTTGATGCCATTCTCATTGATATTTTGCGTCAACATTTATACGGTAGATTTATTCTCATTGATTTTAATTGACGGATGACAAGCAAATAAACAGCGTAATGATGAGGTCAATGCTTCACATAGAATTTGTGACAGTAAGGGCATCATCGACGCGTTGCCAGCCAACAATGTACTTCGTTCTAAAACCCACTTGTAAACACGGTCTCCAATACTGAAAAGAAACATACTAAATTTTCCAATAGGATAGTTACCAGCCGAGTAGACTCCGCAGATAGTCGCGGATAGTACACAGCCCAGCGACTTCCAAAAGAAGCGACCTGAAGTCATTGCCTCATCCACTGTCCAGTACAGTGCACTACGGATAAGGAAATGATTTGGACCCAAGAATAGGGGATGCCCCTTACACCTCATTAATTATTCCGGGAAGGAAAATAGAACGGATTCGCAAGCAATATCATATAACTACCCCGATTACATTTAATAAAATTTAATTATATACATGAAGTTTTTAACATCGAAGATTAAAATTGATTTATTAGACTTTGCGCAATACGTGCCAACCGTATAAAGCGCAAGTAATAATTAAAAAAAATTAAATTAAATTCCTACTTTTATTAAATAATAACAATTGACTAAATTAATTAAAGATTTTTGTTTCTCCCATATAAAACTCAAATTAATTAATATTTTAAATAAATAATAGTTTAAAAAAACTAAAAAATACAAGCTTTTATTGCTAATTGAACTAAAAAGTAGAAAATAATTTTTAATTACAAAGAGTCTTTATTACAGTAGTAGAAGGTCGGACAATCAATCATAAACATTAAAATAAAATTTAAGTTATTAACAAAATAATTCAAATCAAAGTAAAAAGCGTGGGGTGCTCGATATATTAAATATGACACAATCATTCTATTGGCAACTATCTAGGAGAGAAAAGTTATAAAAATGAAGTAAAATGCACCCCACGCTTTTTACTTTGATTTGAATTATTTTGTTAATAACTTAAATTTTATTATAATGTTTATTTGAGGTAATTAATTATGATTGATTGTCCGACCTTCTACTACTGTAATAAAGACTCTTTGTAATTAAAAATTATTTTCTACTTTTTAGTTCAATTAGCAATAAAAGCGTGTTTGTTTATTTTTTTTAAACTATTATTTATTTTCCAGTTTTTAGTTCAATTAGCAATAAAAGCGTGTTTTTTTAGTTTTTTAAACTATTATTTATTTTAAACTATTATTTATTTTAATTCATTTTCGTTGATTGTACTTTTATCAATAAAATTATTAATTAAAAGATTTTGATCACGATAAATATCTTATTTACTTGTCGAATTTTGTTCTGTAAAATAATTTCAAAATTTATGCTCTGATTATTTTATTGTAATTAATAAGAAGCTTTTATAAATCACGGTTATTATATGACATCTTATATGAATATTAAATAGAGTAACTTGCGTTTACGAGACTTATTAGTACCCACGCATGTGTAAGGAATAAACAAAGTTAGAATGCAACTATCCTAAAGACATTTTGGTCCCCGTTGAGCAATACCGCGTCCCCGAGCAAGTTCGAAAGAGTAAGTCGTAGACTCCAGAAATCAGTAAGAATAACTCTGACTGGAAGTGCAGGCATGCGCAGATCGCGCGCTAGCTCTATCTTTCTCACTCTCCTACAGAGGATCTAAAAAAGAATTTACGAATCCTGGCCGTCCTAATAAGGATAATGGGAAACTGTTATCAATTATTGCATTGTCATCGGCCCTTGATATGTGTGCAAAGTTTCAAGTTGATCAGACTTTTAGAAACCAGTGAAAATTAAGCTCAAAGATTCCGTTACATACATACATACATAGATACAACCCGAGCTAATAAAAGCGTATTAAAAACTGTAGTAACGTCAAGTGTCATCAATTACAACTTTAAAAAATGTATTTGAACTTGAGTGGATGAAGAAAAATATTTTATTAAAGATCGAATATCTGAACAGGATATATATAGGAAAATGTCACCTAATAGCAGGAATTTAATAACAAAGGACTGCAAAAATCATTGACTTGTGTCGACTTTTGACAAATACGAATATGTCTATTATATGTTCCTTAATATCTGTAAGGTGTATGCAAACTTACCTTTAAACTTGATGACTGAATAAACGTCTTTAATGGATTGATCGTTTCAGAGACTAATAACAATGTCATTATTTCTCTATTACTTCTCCAACGCAGTAAATATTATAAAAAATATACATATAAATATTGTAAGACAATAGTCTACGGTTAAAACATCGGATCCCTCACAAAAGAGACCGAATCCTACACGCATACCTAATTTATTAAATGATGCGGGTATAACACATTAATTATCACATGCTTTGATGAAGGAAAATATCATGAGAAAAGCTGCTCATCTGAGAGTACTTCATAATTTTCAGAAAGATGTGTGAATTTATCATCACTAAAGGGATTTCATTCACCCACAATTTGGTTTAGCGAAGCTGACACGGAAAAGCTAATTAGGTTCTTATGTAATAATCAACAGTAATTTATTATGATATAAAACAATCCTTCTACCCGATGGGGTTTGAAGAGGGAGAATAAAATACTAAAATGGTCCTCGTATTCAAAGTTATTGTAACTAACAAACGGGTACATTGTGGGTGCGAACTATTTCATGAATATTCAATTCCACGAGTGAGTTTCTCTCAATTGGAGTATTTATTCCATAATACATATATAGTAGGGATATATTTCATAGATGAGATAGCTTTTTACGTTTTATTTTTGAAACTTAATGTTTTAATTTTTTTTATTCTCCACACAAACATTAATAAGTATATTCCTTGAGTGACAACAAACTTGTAACTATTTAAATTACTTTTGGTGTTTGCTTTCCAAAGTGACGTAAAGCATAAATAAACTAAGACTGATTTTGGAGAACAGATAGAGATATAAAAAACTCGTTGTCCAATGGGTATCCAGTGTAAGAACACATTGTTGGGACCAAAAACAAAACCTCAATCCGCAGTTTTCATATGCGCAGCAAAAACCATCAAGAAAATCGAACTGTGCAGGTTCTCCACGAATCAATACACGCGAATGGAAATTCGTTCTCTGGCTCGTGAGGGTATTATATGTAAAAGATTGATGAGAGCCAAGGTAGTAGATCTAATCGAACAGTTCAGTCCTGCTCAGTTATGAAACCACTTGAAAATTACTGTTTACAAATGGCAGAGTGACCTGAAGGACGAACTATTTAACCCAGAACAAGATTATTTACAATATGGTACAATCATCACCAATGAACTTTAAAAATCTTTAAATTTTTAAAATATAAACAATGATAGTTTTATAGTTTGAATAGCTTCAGCTCAAGGATCTGCAATTTCGCCATACAAAATGCTTTTACAAAGAATCATAAAATTAGTTAACTAAAGTTCGTACGAAAATATTTAAATTCTGACTATCATCTTGTACAGTTTTTATCCATGAAATCATTTTCCTCTTTTCGGATTAACGAGACACGACAGATGACCATAAACATATTAATATTTGGGGTTGGATTAGTTCAATCGTTGGCGAATTAGTTATTTTACCAACGATAGCAACCGCTCAAAAGATCCGTTTGATGAATTTCCGAAGAAGTTTCCATAAAAAATACTTTCTAACGATTCATAGCGCAAGAATCGTTAGGGATTGGTTCAGTCAACACCAATTAAGAGTAATTCCTTGTAAAATCTAATGATTAAAATCCAAATGAATATTCATGATGAAGAGCTCAGTGATGCAATGATGGAACAATCGCAATTAGAAAACCAGAAATGCGTTTATAAAACGTTGTAATTCTCAAGCCAAAAATAAACACATATGAGATATCAATTAAGTCCTAATATCAACGTGTTGTGACTACAATTCAAATTAATTCGATACGCAATTTTAAAGAAAGAAAGAAAGATTGATTAACAGTAATATTTGCTTAAGATAATTTTTGTTATATTTATCAATATTCTGAACACTCCAGTTTATATGTGCACATTTAAATTGCAATTTATATTGTTGTTAAAAATCACTGAAAAATTGCACCGCACTCTATTTATATAGTAAGGAAAATTGTAACATATTATCGTTTTTATTAATAATATTTTAAGTATTCGCATTTAAAGTTGGTGGCAAAATGGGCGACTATTTCAGGCATCGGATGTATTTTATTTCATCGTCATAAATTTTAATTGTCCCATTGCAAGGGTTGGGTCTCCTCTCATAATAAGAGGGATTAAGGTCTTAGTCCGCCACGCTGGTCAAGGGCAGATTGGCAGACTTCATATACCTTTGAGAACATTATGTTGAGTTCAGGTTTCCTCTAACATAATCATAAAAATTATACCTGCATACAGGTTTCGAAGTTTAGTCTTCCGTACGGGAGACCACTAAGCTTCCACTGTTTTATTCGTATGCTTTATTTGTTAGAACAGTTGCTCCTAGTATTGCAGTTTACAACGCATTATCAATATTAAAAACATTATCAACAATAGTAGCACTGAAGGTTTAAGTTAAATGTGCTTAAGTTAAAGTTGTGTGTGTCAAGCCTAAGTAGATCCCTGGAATTGATTTGATTGAATTACGGGATGTTCGGAAGTCCTAATAGTTTCCCGTACATCTATGTACACTTTATATGTAGAAAAAAGTCTAATAAAACTAGTACAGGCCGAATCGGAACTATTTGAGAAGGGTACAGTAAATAATATGTTACATTGCGATTGATAGAGAGATATCGATATATAGAGATCTACAGATAGAGTATACGCGAGTAATCCTATAGAACAAAATAATATCAATATATTTTGCTTTTGATATAGTAACATTATCGGAGTATCGGGACTGAAAATAATTAAAAATATAGTAACGTTGTTCTCAATTACATTTTCACACTCAACACTCATCGACTTCAACAAAAACCTCTCTATAAGGCGAGCTCATAACAACATAAACAACGACATGTGATTGGAGAACAATACAATTAGATCTTCGATTGCTAACAGTGCACAATTCAATTGGATTCATACGCGTAACTAGATTAATTGGAAAAACGCTGAATTGAATTGAATAGAGTTGTTCACAGATTTCAATACATGTTTTATATTATTTCCGGCTGGATGTTAAAAAAATTCGCAAGAGTCGAATAAGAAAGGGTAGTTCTTTGAAAAAGTGTTAATTTTAAATTCACGTCAAATGACTTTATCTGCAATGGTTTACGCGGCATACTTACATCATTACACCCGCGATATGTGTTCTTATTATAACATCACAATAAATCAAGGAATCTTGATTTTTTTATAAATTGTCTCTTCGTTTTACTGCTTACTAATCGTTGTATTAATCACGATGTTCAAAACTGTATGACTGCATCATGCTATGGAATTCGGTTTCAGCTAAAAGTACTTACTAGCACTTAAAGTATGATTTTGCGTTAACAGCTTACCACATTGATACATTCGGCCTCAAATTCTACTTACCGTGTCAGATTCTCATCATAAGTGTTGCTATTGTTATCTGTTACTATTGTTAAATTTACACAATTTTAAATTTAACATTACACACACACACACATACACACTCATGTCATTTCTGATTTAATCTTCTTAGTAGCCCATAAGGCAGACGAAAAAGCAAATGGGCCATTTAATGGTAAGTGATCAAAGTCGCCTGTAGACACATGCATCTCCAGAAGTCACCATACAATGCAGAAGAGCTCGTTTTACGCCGTTTTTTAATAACTCCATATAATAGCGTTCCTCAGAAGGAAGTTCGCGTCTAAATTTTCATGTGCGCGGCAAGAAAAATCGTGATAATCGGACCGTGGATTATTATTGCCACTAACCTCGTGAATGTAGATGGAACTTCATATTTCATAGCGTGTTGCGATGATGGAACGGTGACGGAAGAGAATATATCGCAACTATTGTGCTTACTCACAAACAACTTTACTAAAAAACGGATTCTTGAGCAAATAATCTAGTTTTTTTTTTTATTTCATATATTTTTTTAATACCCCATAACCTATGGTTTCTATGCTAATGGAGAATAAGTACAGGATTCTTATTGTGCAATTAATAAAAATTACCTCATATGCGAACAGCTTCAGTAGCATACTTAATCTTTAAAAAATTAAAAAGAAATAAAAGTTTTCAATTCAGTTCAATATTGTATAAAAATAAGTTTTAATTCCTTCGGATATCCTTGCTAGGGTTTTTATCCCAAAATAAAATAAATAACATAAAGAAATTAATAATAGATTAAGAATATATCGTTATTTTACAATTCAATTAAAATGCTGCAGTAGACATAAGACTCAATCTACATCTTGCTTAATAAGAATTACAGATGTTCCATTTGTAGTTTCTACCAAGAATTTTATTTAATGTGTAACTTTTTAGTCTCGTAAGTAACAAACTTTTCACTTCCTAGCTGGCTATGTATTTGTTACATTCGTTTTGCTCCGAATCTACTGGACGAAAAGTTATAATTTGACACACATAGAATTAACTCCGGCATCGATGGGTCGTGGTTGATGCGTAAATATGACGGTCACACATGGTAAACGCATAGAGCATGACGGACGTATACGACCAGTGAAATAACTTGCTTGCGTACATCACGCATGCCAGTTTGCATTGTTTCAGTCACTGATGGTCATCCGTCCTGATCATTTGTGTAAAAACCGCGAGTAAAATATCAAAAAATAACTCCATTTGCCACTAAAGAGGAAGATAGCGATGAGCTGTATTATGCTTATATTTACTCTGAAATGAAAACTAGTTATTATAATTATTATTATTTAAAATAATAAAATATTAAAAAATATTTAGATAACATAAAAAAGTGTTCTGTGCAACAAAATTAAGGAAAAATGGAAAAAAATATTGTTTTGTCTGAAAATATCTCTCTGCACGGCACGGGACATACTGAATTCGCTGAGACCCGGTCATGCTTACCTAAGACAATCACTATAAATGTTAGTCGCACCCGTTTATCGCGAGGAAGTTCAAATGCGATAATATACGTTTTCATAGGGTTGAGTATTGATACGCGCATCAATCGCATCGTGCGCGAACCACAAAAATATTTACGTGACCCAATAACGGACGTTTGCCGTACATAAACATATACTTAACACACATACGAGAGATCTTAAAGATTTTATATCGAATTTAAACAAGTATCAAAATGTTATGACGGATTGGTCATGGCAATCTCGTCGTCAAGATTCATGCCTTGCTCCTCCTTTGTGAGCGTATCGTGGGAAATGTTGGTTTCAATAAAAGCAATGTGTTCAATTACAAGAACAATGTATAATGGCCATTTAAAATAATCGCAATGACTAATTATTATACCCAACACCACTTGTTTCTACCCGTATACGCGAGCTCACTTTTTCTTTCCTCTAGAACATTCCAGAAAAAGTCTTCACTCCTTCGCTGTCAGTATCACGTCGTAGACTCCATCGAACGCCACTACATGACGCTTGCGTTCCAATTATGTGAATATCGATGGCCAGTTTGCGACATAATATACAAGTGTCCCAGGGCGAAGTGACCGCCCGACGTCTCTTGATTATTTGGACAAAACTATCAACAAATACCATTAAAGTACAGGTCTTATCGAATTTGTTTTCTTATTCGCTTTTTAATCTTTTTTGTAGAGAAACCTAACTTGCTGCACTATTTTCAAAATGTTTTTTTTTGTTTTTACATTACCTTGGAGGTATAAAATCTGCCCAAAATTAAATAGGATTTTTTATTTAAAGAAATTAACGGAAACTTTTTGAAAAAATTACCCTTTTTTTATTTAATTTCGCTAAAAAGTTGGAAAAATGCCGTATGAATATTATTATTTTATCAATTATTATTAAATTACATGATATTACCTACAAAATCTCATAAAAATGTTTGTAGTTATCTCAGTCATTTACCGAACTACAAACTCTTGAAGTATGCACCCCATTTTCGATAATAAGAAGAGTAGACTTTTAAAACCAGGCTAGTGGAACATTTAAGTGTCCGTTAATTTCAAAAAAAAAACCTATTTAATTTTGGGTAAATTTTATAACTCGAATATATAAGCTTTAATAACAACTGGAAAATAAAAAAAAAGAATGAAAATAAATGTAAAAACAAAAAAAAAACATTTTGAAAATAGTACAGCAAGTCAGGTTTCTCTACAAAAAAAAATAAAAAAGCTAATAAAAAAAACTAATTCGATAAGACCTGTATTTTAATAGTATTTTTTGATAGTTTTGTCCAAATAATCAATAAACGTCGGGCGGTCACTTCGCCCTGTATATAAATATATCTGAACATAAAATACAGTGTATTTTCACGTATAACAATAACATGTGTAGAGAATACAAAGGAAATTTTTTTTCAACTCGAAATACATTATACCTATTTACAAATTAAATGGAGGAGCAGTACCTGATCTTTGAGTTACAATTGATGGTCCTGCTGGGACAGCAAATTTAAGTAAAGCTCTGTGGCAGCGACAAATATCTAGGGACGAATACGGAAAAGTCGGGTTTAAAAATATTGAATACTTCTTTCGTATTTTTAAAGTCGAATTTTCCGAACCATTTACTTTATTCTATAAGTAAATAAGTGGTACATAATCATAAATCGGTACATTCCTTGCCGCTGCTAAGCTTTCTCTACCGGTACACTTCACTGAACGTAAAATGGAGATTAATTTATTATTTTTAGTATTTACAAATAATAGGTTTCTTAACCTGATCCCCATAGATAGTGATAGCTACCTTTAACGTTTTTTTTATATTTGCATATTACAAATTAATGATCACTTACTTCAGTGAAGAAAAACAATGTGGGGAGACCTGCATACCTGAGGGTTCTCCAAAATGTTCTCAAACACATCTGAATTCTGCCAACCTGCACTTGGGCTACAACTCTTCTCAGTGTCAGAGGAAACCCGAGGCCAACAGTGGTTGAAATGATAAAAATAAAATAAATAAATGTTTACACACTCACACCCCCGCACAAGGATTCCCTATGTTGCGGGTGGCATGGACATACACAATTATCACATCACAAACACCCATGACCCGAGAACAAACATTTATCTGTCACATAAATATCTGCCCCGACCGGGAATCGAACCCGGGACCCCACGCTCGGCAGGCAGGGTCACTACCAACTGGGCTACGAGTTCGTCAAATACCGATACAAATAGTGATGACCAAAATATCAGTAGATCTGACATTAGGATCTATCTAAGGTTAATTATTCCCGCAGCAAAGCGAAATTTGTTGGTTATTTCACAAAATTATTAATTTTATAAATTTGCCTGGAATGCAATAACAAGGGCAGCCCGACTTATAATTCGTACTTATTCCACCTACGGGATAATCATATTCGCTATTTATGGACCCTCATTAAGGAAGATAATATTTAATTACGGTATATTCAGAAAATAAAGATTTTTAATGTATATACAAAGCTCATAGAGCGCAGAAGGGTACGCATTAAAATGACAGCTGTGTACAATGTTTTGCTCCATTTTATTTTATTTAAATTTGTTATTTGACAACCGCATATGCCCTGCTTGCGGATCGGGGGGGTCCCGGATTAGATCCAGAACGAGACAGATATTCATGTGACAGGTAAATATCTGTTCTCGGGTAAAGGGTGGTTTAATTTTTTTCTCTTAATGAATTTTTAAAGGTAAGTTTTTACAGAGGATACTCAAAGCCAAAATTTATGTTATGTTAATTGTTAACACAAATAAAACATTCATTGTTTACTTTCACTGTTAGTAATAATTGTTAGTGTCAAACACAACGTATTATATGGTCAAATAATCACACATACTAGACAGTTTGACTGATTGTGATTTTGTATAATTTGTAACGTTACATTTTTAATAGCTCATTGTGTGTATCGTAACGCAAAAATATATTTATTTGATTGATATCTATGTTCTACGACTATTAGTTTCATACAACTTGCTTTCTTCGTTTGTTACAAAAAAAAATGTATCAATTTGAATTTTAATTCGCTTACCTGTTAAAAATTGGAATAAGGCGAGTATGTAGATCAGAACATTTTATTACTTACATTAAATCCTCTGTTCTGCAGTCTACGTAAGTAAATTCTCACTCACAAATACCTGGCGGCTAATTCAGCCATGTCTGTACGCCGACTAATTTAGTTAAACTTGATGATTTACAGGCTCTCACAATGCAATATCTAGGTACACTGAGAGAACCTTTATACACGTTTAGATTTACCTATATTATCGAAGTTAGGAATGAAAAACAGTGAAATCACAGTTAACAAATGAGCGACAAGTGTTTTAGAAAGCCAATGACGGATTTTACAGTGAGACATAAATTTTGTATACAAATAATGTAAAAAAATTAAGTAATTTCCTACTTAGTAATTTTTTTTTATTTTTTCATGTTGATTTGTTACTAATAAACCAGTTGGGTTTATATGTGAAATAAATAGTAACATTTATGTTTTTTACATTCAACTGACTGTGATAACGTTCACTACTTAGTTTTTTAACGGAATTATAGATGGCGCAAAAACTTTATGATTTAACTTTTAATTTTACTGTGTTTAATATAAAAATAAATTTAATGAATTAATTAATATTTGAAAAAAAAGTGTCCACTACAAGTTAAAAAAATATATTTGAACTTGTGTGGATAAAAATAAATATATTAATATACATACATACATATATATATATATATATATATATATATATATGTATATATATAAATGACTGTTTGTCTATATGTCCTTTATAGAATCGTAAACCATGCATTTGATCATGTAGTGATCAAAGTTGTTATGCATGAGCCCACCAAGTTTTCTGAGTTGGTACAACCAATTTTCGACAGATGACGCCACTGTTTATTTTAGTTCGTGGCGTAGCAACGCGCGCAGGGTACAGCTAGTATACATATAAATATAGGCAGAGTGTAAACTAATAGTAGGAATTTAATAATAAAAGTGAAAATTGAATCGGCTATCTTAGAGCCAACCCCGTAAACGAGCTTTCTGTCTCGTCCAATCAAAGCATAGCGATTAGCGCAGATTCATTCAAACTTTCAACGCCATCTAATAAATAATTGGAACAACTTCAAAAGAAATATCATTTCCGTGCGTTCTACTCTGACGTTTAATAGATAACGGTACATTTGAACTATGTTTTTGCAGTAATTATGTCAGTTATAACGTCGTAAAGCATATAAAAATTTCACTTAGATTACGAATATTAAAAGGACGCATTGATATAAATGATATATCCCGTAACAGGTTGACAAGAAAAAGTTAAAAAATACGAAATTACACCTCTATAACAATTAAGAATATAAGCTTTGCAACAATACTAAATAACTATAAGTTTATTAAATACATATTTTAACAAAAAACACTTCAGTTTGAAGAAGGTGAATTTCTAGCTTTCATCTCATATTTTTAATCCTTAAGGGTAATATTTTCCTATTTCAAATTTAAGTGGAACTGAACGGAAAGTACGAGTATATCCTCTCCAGAAAATAAGAATTTTTCAATTCGCTTAACAAATGTTGGGATTCTGAGTAGGTAATTTATGTTTTTAAAGCAAAAAATACAGACGAATTGAAAACCTCCATTGAAGTCGACTAAATTAGAATATACATTTTTGTATAACCTAAACGTTTATTGTACTCACACATGATTCTAATAATGCACAACATTAAATATTCAAAGACATTCCATAGAACGGTGAAACACATTAATAAGCATATTTCTCATTGTATTTAAAATTCATAATTGGATGGGTGAAATAATGAAATATTTAGCTTTATTCTTAATTGGGTAGATATCTATTGTAAGCTTGATGAACAAAGATTATAAAATATTTCTTGCTTTATTGCTTGTTTTTTGAAGCGTAACACTGGCATTGGAATTCTCCCTACCTTTTGTGCGCTTTTGTTTACTTCCTTTCCATTAATTCCAGACCCAATGTTTTTATTATCGGCTGGGGAGGCTGAGAAAGGGAGGTTCCGCTAAAAGCGTCTTAAGATCTTAAGTTGACTTTCTGGCCAACCTAGGGCTCTAAAGTTACTGGATCACAAGACAATACAGACAAAACACTCATGGGAATGTTTCATAACCTCATTATATTTTTTTACCTATTATCAAGCCTTAGGGGCGTTTTCAGTTGACTTCACTAACAACACATATCTATAATATTAATACAAATCCTAACCCAATCTGACACTTATTTGACTTCACGCGTAATATATATACCAATAATTATATGGGAAGTATCCAATTACATTAATTTCAAAAAGATCTAAATCTGAACAGTGTTCCTTTCTCGCAGCATTTCTCAAATGTATGTATGTGTTGGAAAAGAATATACCCAGCGCAGACGCCGCACCGATGTGACATACACGGCTCAACACAACACGCTCACCAAACAATCAACATACAATTTAAAAACTGGATTTGGACAAAAAACTACTCTTAACTTTGCTTTTAAAAGGAAATTGTATGAAAATTAAACAATGAAAGGAGTACGCCAAGAACCATGGCACAGTTTGCGATCAAGTGATCATGATTCTTTTGTTATTATGGCCAAGATATAAAAATTATTCCATACATCGATATTCTTACCATCGATTGAATATCATGGATTGTTGCAATAAACACGAAGTTAAAATGTACAATATCAAATGACATTCAAATCGAAGGCAGTATTTTAGTGTTTGGAATCGGCCACTCAATTCACATTTTTTTAATTTGTATTAAAAAATTACCACTTCCTTCAGTAACGAAATGTCACGATGAAACCTGGGAAACTGAGTTCTTCGTGATATTTTCAAAGCTGTGTGTAATGTTTAACTCGTGTTTGTCCGACATGGTGGACTATTTCCATTACCGTCACACCTTCACCATACACAATTACGACAGCATTTCATAATTCCAAAAATACTTAAACATAACGGTACATGTGAACAATAACATAAGCATTTTAAAATAAGTTTGTATCTCCTAATATTGGATGAATTTAGTACACAATAAATAAATAATCAGTAGTTACATCCGCACATGAACCTTCGTAACGAGTTAAAATAATGCCCGTCGGTCATTCGTTTGTTCTACTCTCCGAATATTGTCCCATTCTACTTTTTTCGTTATTTAAAAAAGACAGAAGAGCACAGAGTAATATAATATAAGTGCGTGTATTGAACACAAGCAACACCGAGTACTAAATGGTTAGTTATCTATTAAATTGATTGATGATGACTGGCTGAAAACCAGCTCTTCCCGGGACCTTAGTCCCGAGTAAGCAAACTGCTGAGCCAGCTCCCATTGCCTCAGATAGTTATATGTCAGTTTTTGTTTACCTTTTTATTTGTATTTCTTTTTGTAAATTTTGTAATTATCTCTGGTAATAAATTGATTATATTATTATTATTATTAATATTATAAAATTTCACTTACATTTTGGGATGATTTAATGAAAACAGGTGCTAATTCTTTCAGCTGTCTCTATTCCAATTTATTACGAATTTAAAGTTAATTACAAGCGAAAATTCTTGTGTCTAGATTAATACTTCTTCAAACTTTGCAAACACTATTGAGTAATAACACTTAAGTGGGCTAATTTTGAAGAACCCTTTATTTGATGAAGTTTTTTTATTATTAGCAGTTATTCTTAACCGGTTGACATAGAATTTTTCCAACACGTTTAGTTTGGATAACAATGCATTGTTAGTTAGGTAACGTCATTTCTAAATCCAATATGGCGGACCGCAGAAGACGGTGGACTAGTTATTTTTATGCAATTCCATTTGATTATCAAATGAAAGGGTTTGCTAAGATGTATATGAAAAATAAAATAAAGTCACTCTAAATTCAATATGGCGGATTCCTAAAAATGGATTATATTTTGTTTATGCAAAAGATGAAAGGGTTCCAGGGAAAAAATCAAAATGGCGGAAAAGAAGTAGGCGGCCATACCTCGGCTCGGCAAAGATTCGATATCGTTTGGTGAGACTGTAACACATTTTATAGATAGAGACGGATAAAGATCACAACTGTTGGCGATAATTAAAATTTTAGATGGCGGCCATGTTAAGATGAAAACTAACTTGAAATTAAATAAAACCCATGAGTTTATTTCATTACACATTTTAAATGATATTAGAAACTGGTAAATTATAGATGAAAAGTATTACAATATGTACCTAACTTCATATTTACATAAATAATTCTAAGAAAAAATATTGTTTTTATAAAATAACGGAACGAGCCGCTAATAATCTATAGTCTCACATAGCATAAGTAATGTACCCAAGAAAATTAAAATATATTTTACATAGGTAAAAACATGTATAAGTATGTAAATATATTACATTCCCATTATTATAGGTAACATACCTAAGATAAAAGTAACACGTTTTTATTCACAGTTATTTTCTGTTCATACGGGCTTACTCCCTTTTTTATGTTAAAAACCGACAAACGAGCAGACGAACCACCTGATAGTAAGTGGTCACCGTCGCCCATGGACATCAACAAGACCTAAGGTATCACTGATGCGCTGTCGGCCAGGAAATGAGAAGAAGGTAAGAAAGAATGTACTGGCTCTCAAGCCCCCAGCCGGAACACGACGAGTCGTTTGGCGGCTGACTCGAGCAGGAGGATACCATCCTCCTAGCCAGGCAGGCTTCACGGAAAGATAATAATACCACTAATAATATTATGACTTAATAATAATATTGATAATATAATCATTACGCGAAGCCCTACCACCAAGCAGGCTAGCTTCTGTCGCCTCTTACGACACCCTTTTCTACAAGCATGGGATTGGGAGGAGTATTTATTCTAGGCCGCCCAAATACAACACAAATATCTATTGCCCTACACGTATATCTATTGCATAAACATTACATTATTCAGAACAGTTATATCCATAATACATAAACCATAATACAAGTGTGCTGTTATAATCTTACTACTAATTGCGCTTTAATAGGAATGTCATTAGGATTGCAAGCGGGAGGTACGATTAATATTACGATGACTGATGCGAGTTAAATTACAATGTTAGTTAACCATCAGCTTTATAAGGGTTGAATAATGTACACGTACTGGTAGGCTACCGCAACTTCGTTCGCGAGGATGTTTAAATTCACGATTTAAGTTTTGAATATTCAAAATGTGTTATTTTAGGACTCTCTTTCGATATTTAGAATATTTTGTATAATTTCATGTTTCCAGAGTTAGCGGTACAATAACTCCAAAAATCTGAAGCTATGAAAAGCCTCTCGAAAAATATCTTTAGTAGCAATATAAAAACTAAAATTCATATCTATAGCAAAGCAATTTTGCCCATACAAATTTTTTTTTTGAACTATGGTCGAATTGGTATGAAATTTTGTATATATGCATATGGCAGTATTGGAACACTAAAAAAAACCACTTGAACACTAAACACATTGTTCCTGCGTTGGCAAACTGACAAGTTTAATTGTTTTTGCTCAAGATGGCAAAACCAAAGATATTGTATACCTAAGTACTTTATAATAACAATATTATAAATAATAAAGACCCATTTTTAATCGCAAAATATCTCATTATTGCTAGCATAACATGATATTACTAAAATACTTGGTTTATAAGGAGCTCCAACCATCCTTCACCCAAACCAATTTCCCTTGGTCATGATTCACCTGCTAAACATCAAAAGAGACTACGGCGTCAGCTCCTTGTTGGCGATCACTGTGATTTGTACTACACAATTTATGTCCAAAGGTACTTGCGATGGTCCTTAATTTGCCTGGCTAACTATCGCCATCCTAGAAACAAACATGAACTTTTTTAACGTGTTCCGATCTGTGTCGGAAAGCCGGAAAAAAAGGTTTTGATTTCCTTCGTGAGCGGGAATGCGTCGATATTAGACGGCAATGATCTTCAGCGATCAAGTGGCGTGTCTGCTCGTTTATCAGCTTTTAAATAAAAATAAATCAAAGTACATACCTGGACATTTCTAACACTCCTTATTATGTCGCGTTACGAGAACAACTTACCTGAAAGGAAAAAAAACGGAAGATTTATTATTAATTCATCTTTTGGTGAATGAACTTAATTGTAATCTATAACTACTCGTATATATATTAATCCGCCCTCATTTCCCTTTCGGAAAACCTTCGACTTACGTTTACATATAGTACCAGCAACAATACTAAAACAATTTAGTGACCAGTTTTCCAATTATATGAATTAAAAGCGTAATAATTTACTACAGTAGGTGCAGCGAAGCAGCCAACATTTTATTTTCAACCCCCTTAATAGAATGTCCATATTAACTTTTATTTCCTATCCCGCGGGAATAGATCCAGATTATTTCCAGATTATGATATATATAGATTATACTAAATTATACCCGTAACTCCTAAAAAGTCTGTTCAGTGCTTTAACCGTGACACGTGATCAGACAGACAGACAATCAAAAAGTTGAAATTCAGTCAAACAAATGTTTTGACCTCTACATCAATGCCTTCATTTATCGTCATTAAAAGTTACAAATAAATGTTCTATATACATATTTTACATTACTGCAGTTTTATTAAGGGTATCAGTACGAGTATAAATAAGCTTATGAACTTGAACAATAACATAACATCTACAGAAAATATCCTAAAAGTTGTTAAGGATTGTATTGTAGGATACCCTATTGCAAAATAAAGCATTTATGAGTAAACAGCAATATACCTACTCAGTGTTTCTCAGTCATTTTGGATATTAAAATTTCCAGTTAAAAATATTCATAAATTTTGATATACATATATCTTTTTTATAATTTGACTAAATACAACGGGATTATATTACATATATAATAAATGTATACACAAAACCTACTGATGGTATGAAGTCACCGCCATCCTTGAAGTTCGTAAGACCGAAGTTTTCATTGACACATTGGCGTTCCAGAACGAGAAGGAAGGAAACAAGTAGGGAAGATAAGAGAAGGGAAGAAGCTAACTAAATCTTTCTAAAAGAAATGTGGTATCTAGCCAGACAAGCCATTTAACACAAAAAGCTTTGAAACAACTTGTTTCCTGGTTGGATTATCAGAAGCGTATCGCTATCAGTTTCGCGACCCAGTTAAAGGTTTATTTATAATTTTTACCACTTAATTAGAAACGACAATGCCATTTAACTTAGTTGGCTACTTCACTCACTTCGAAAATAAAAAAACAAAGGTCCATCCCTATACAAACTTAGTAAAAGGCTTAGTAAAGTAAAATAAGCCTGAACAAATTTGTTAGGCTGCCTCTAATTGAATTACTGGACTCCACGAAAACTTTGTGCTTCGTTGTGACAGAATGACGAAGTGAAACGATTAATATTTAAACAAAAAATTTACACTTCGTTAGTCTTTTATCTGTTATAATGAACGCTCTACAATCATTAACAACTTTTTACGAACGTTTTTACTTCCCAACTCATATTTGTCACATTGCCCTAATCGAATCTACACTCACAATGAGAAGGGTTAAGGGTATTGTCCTCTATGCTATTCAAGTGCGGGCTTTGGGTTGACACACATACACTAATGAGACCTCTCAATTACACGTCAGGATTTGGTCATGATGTTTTCTTTTACTTAATCAAGTAGTAATTAATTTATGTGATAGTCGACAAACGAGTTACGGTCCATCTGATACTAAATTGTCGATGCCACCCATTTACGCCCGTAACAGCAGAGCGTCATCGAAGATTTGCCTTCCAAATTTAAATATAGGGAATTCTTATTGTCAGAGTTGATTGGTTGGTTGAATGGGCCTTATAACTCATAATAATGTGAATGTAATGAAAGAATAACAATCTATACTAATATTGTAAAGAGTGAGCGCGAGTTTGGTGAGCTTGTATACGCGGAAAATAATCTCCGGAGCTACGGCACCTATTTGAAAAATTATTTTACCATTTGAAAGATACATTATTCTGGA
This sequence comes from Megathymus violae, assembly GCA_003671415.1. NCBI lineage: Eukaryota > Metazoa > Arthropoda > Insecta > Lepidoptera > Hesperiidae > Megathymus > Megathymus violae. The sequence goes on along the minus strand of PDGT01000106.1, from coordinate 511,748 downwards.
TGGCTATAGACTGTATATCATGTATATAAACATATAAATTAGCTACAGTCATGATGATATTCGTCAACTATGTCTCAGTTCGTGTTTATTTAGATTTACGTTTTTCAATAAATAATTGAAAGATAATTGATCAACTCGAACTAAGCCGGAGCGTGCCGCTGTTATATTATAATAACACATTTTTATAACTATAACCTTTTTCGTTCGAAAATATTAGTTATTTCTTCTTCATTTATTTCTTTTTATTATCTAACAAAGCGAAGTAATCGTAGCCAATATTTTCATTGCATCCGACGTAAGGTTGATCCCATAAATATCCTAATACCGTTCAATTTCCTGTTCCAGTTTAAGACAAGCTACACTTCGTTTCCCTAATAAAAGCAAGCAACCAAATAACTTGTATTGTTTTAACAAAGACACGACAGTGTCTCATGCGTTTATTAGCTGTGTGACGTGGCCAGTATACTGACAGTTGGAAATATATTTACGCTCCGTAAGCTTCTTGGCTACACAGTCGTTTTAGAAACGGACAATATCTTATTTCTGACTTTAATTGATTCCCGGTTAATGTATTATTGAAGTTGTGTAACTTTAGTCTTCTCCGAATAATATACGTTCAATAAAGTTATAAGCAATAACCTTAATTTAATGATAAGTTAATTTTTAAAATCGGGTTCGCCCTCCCGTGTAAACCTACTAAGCTATAGGGTTTTATATTATGAATACTATAGGGTATATACTTCTATATTTAAAATGTATTCGGAAGTATCTACCGTTTTCTATGGAAATGTTTTGTTAAGATTTTCAGGACGGTTTTCTTTAACACCAGGAAACCCCCTCGCTTCGCTTCAAAAAAAGTACACCTTACACTTAGAAACAGCAACTGCATTGTTTTAGATCTGGGTTTATCCCAGAAACATATTACTTTATGACTTTTTTTTAATTTATGGACGGATTTAAATATAACAAACGTTAAATGTTTTTGCCGTATTTGGGCGGCCTACAATCACATGCTGCTAGTAAAGGGTGTCGTAAGAGGCGACAGAACTCAACCTGCTTGGTGGTAGGGCTTCGCGTAAGGATTATATTATCAGCATTATCATTAAGTCATCAATATTATTTGTAGTATTATTATCTTTCCTTGAAGCCTGTCTGCCTAGCTACCAACCTCCTGCTTGAGTCAGCCGCCAAACGACTCGTCGTGTTCCGTGTGGGGGCTTGAAAGCCAGTACATTATTTTTACCTTCTTCTCATTTCCTGGCCGACAACGCATCAGTGATAACTTTAATCTTGCTGATGTCTATGGGTGACGGTGCCCAATTACCATCAGGTAACTCATCTACTCGTTTGTCGGCTTGTAACATAAAAATTATATGATAAAAAAAATTATATGATGCTTGCTGCAATACATTAGGGAAAAACCATAACGAAATCGGTTAAGCCGTTTCTGAGATTAGCGCGCACAAACACACAGATAAACAGACAAAAATTCTAACATCTATAGCTTAGGATTCTATCGCGTTAATAAAGGTCCCTAGTAATAATTTTTCTCCTATACCCTTCATGTACAGAAAGCGATCAGTTAAAATGTTATAATATTTTTAACAATTTATTTTATAATTACCTATAAAATATATCCGTATCCTTAACATCCGTCCGTATCAGTCTTTAAATTCGAAGTGACACATTGATTTGCGCAGGCCTTGTCTAAATATACGCGATGGGCCATACATTGAAGATCCTTGCGCAGGCCTTGTCTGAATATCCGCGATGGGCCATACATTGAAGATCCTTGCGCAGGCCTTGTCTAAATATCCGCGATGGGCCATACATTGAAGATCCTTGCGCAGGTCTTGTCTAAATATCCGCGATGGGCCATACATTGAAGATCCTGTTTGGAGAACCTTAAAGACTGTACATTCGTTAACAACAAAACCCTCATAAGATGATTTGCTTGTCTATCTATCAGTCTCATCAATTTTTTCGGAATCTATTGGATGACAACAATTAAAATTTAAAACGTATTTACGTTGTACACGTAGGTACTCACTTTATGTAACCCATTTAGGGACATGTATTTTAATAAACAATTTTGAATACTCTTTAAGTTCCATTAGACTTTGAAAGGCGATTTGCCTTATATTCCAATGTAAGACCTCGTACTAATATTTCAGTTTAAGAATATAATAAAAATGTATTCCATCGTGATAACGTAAGCACAAAATCTCATATAGTTTAGTCGTTCGGCAATAACGTAGATGTTCCCCTCCTTCTACGTCCCAAACCAATTCTTTCTATCCCTGTCACTGATGCAATTTACGGGTGTCAACTCAGAGTTGAGCGGGCGCGGTTCGTGTCGGCTCACAATGTTTCACGGTAAATGTGTTGAGTCGGGATATAGCGCGCTAGCGACCGACTAGAATAAGTATTGAGAATTATGAGATACTACCACAGCACGCAAGATGAGACGATCGTACGGTGAATAGCTGGAACTAACCGGTAATTATTACCTCACAGCAGATTCCATGGTAAGACTTACAGTGTGTATTACAATTGATTCAATTATAACAAATTGTTTTATTATAATCAACTGTTAAAATAATTTGAAACATGCCACAATAATTCATCTGATTGACTATAATAACTGACTTTTATAATAATGTCATAACAGAGTTTGACCACATAGCACAGTTGGTAGTGACCCCAAAATTTTATATAATGTAAACCTTACTGTATTTCGACTAAAATGAACAACACCAAACAGGCTTATCGGTTAGAAACTCTGATCCCCGTAACGCAAACCATCTGGCGTGCAAAGAAAATTTGAGTCAAGCTTTTTACACAAAACTAATATAAAAAGATTTAGTGTAATATTACTATATGTATTTAGATAGTAACGAGTTAACAGTTTCTATGTATAATTTATATAATAAATAATAATAATAAACGTTTACACATTCAGACCCCCGCACTAGGATTCCCTGTGTTGCGGGTGGCATGGACATACACAAATATGACATTACAAACACCAATGACCCGAGAACAAACATTTATCTGTCACATAAATGTGTGCCCGGGCCGGGAATCGAACGAGACCCGTCGCTCGGCAGGCACGGTCACTACCAACTGGGCTATGGGGTCGTAAATTGAACATAAATGGGGTATAATTTAACGTAACTAACGTTACACAGCCGGCAGATGTTGTCCTGACCGAATATGGCCTTGACTGCAGGTTCAGCAAAAGAAAAATCATTTTCCCCGTAGCCGATCTCAACACCACCTATAACGGGGTCCAATTGTGAATCTAAACCATCCAGGAACCCACTTAAACACGAACACAAAAATTTCATCAAAATCGGTCCAGTCATTTACGGGGAAATTCAGTGATCTACGCATGTACGTATATAAGTCACATACATATATATATGCTTGATCAGCGACGGTCAAAATAAATACTTTCTTAACACCGTTATTGTATTTGAATCTGAAACACTGACACATCAAAAGGAACACATTGTAATCTTAACATTTACGGCTGATACCTCGCCGCTTATATAGTACGACGACATAATGATAACATTGTCAGGATCAATTGGTATCGTGAAACAAAAGGTTCGAAGTAACAATATTATCACAATAAAGTAATATCGTAAAACCGTGTTTACAGTAGTAATGTTCTATCGGAGCCCACTTTAATTAAAGGCGGATCGGATGTTCAGTTCGTATCGTTTAGCTGAACCGCGTACTTCGAATTATATTAAATTATTGAAATTTACACTCAAATGTTAATTTATTTAAATTTCTGACGTCTCTGCAGCCCAGTTGATGGTGACCTTACCTGCTGAGCGAGGATCCTAGTTTCGTATCACTGATGAAAAGTATCCCTGATGCGTTGTCGGCACGAAAATTAGAAGATGGCAAGAAAGTATGGACTGGCTCTCAAGTCCCCAACCGGAACACGACGAGTCGTTTGGCGGCTGACGCAATCAGGAGGGTGGTAGCTAGCCGGGCAGGATTCAGGGAAAAATAACAATAACAGTGATAATATTAATGACTTAATAATATTACTGCGACCAACGTTTGTACGACTGTTAAGTAATGTTGGGGTGTGTTTATAATTTTTTATTTTATTTTTATTTATATTTATTTGGGAAACAAACAATGTCTTTTTATGCTCATAGAACAGTGTAGAAAGACACATCGATAAAGTTTCCACTAATAGTATTAACAGTTAGTATATTAAGCTGTTTGGAGCGAAAAACGCTAAAAATACTAGAGATAATACAATAGCGTAATAAAGTCTTAGCAGTACTATTTTGGCACATACTCAAACCTGTGAATACTTACGTGTAATAATAATCTTACCAGCAAATTACAATCGTTACGCTACAGGAAAAACTACGCCTGATGCGTAGAAATAGCACCGGCATAGTTTTAGGACTGGATTTTTCTCGTTTTATGAATTAGAAATATATTAATTTATGACTTTTTTAATTTACTAACCGATTATAATGAAACGAATTGTAAATATTAAGCGTTGCTTACTGCAATACATTATGTGGAAACCTGAGTTTGGAGACTGTGTATAAGCGCAAAGAAAAACAGGTAAATATTCTAACAACTATTGGCTTCTTGATAGTATCAGGCGTTACTTTGCGAAAATTCATTGTTATTAAATGAGTATTAATTTACTTTGCAACAATCCGCAAGTACAATGTAGGATGGTATACACTTCTATACATGCATAGAATCCCCCTCCCTCCCACAAAAGGAAAAATGCAATTATGATAAATAAAAGTATATACCAACACAAATACCGTCACCAACACGTGTTCAGCTCCGAAACAGAGCGTTCTCAGTGTGAGAGACCCTGAGCATCCTGAGCTTGCGGATTGTTGCAAAGTAAATTAATACTAATTTAATAACTTACTAACTAACTAACTTGGGTTCTATTGCGTTAATAAAGGCCCCTAATGATAGTTTTTCACATACATCCTTCATGCACAGAAAGTGATCGGTTAGAATTTTCTTATATGTATAGATTTATCGTGTTTCGTATCGTATAAATAAATAAATTAACTTTTCTAAAGGGTGTATTCTTTGTGCATTTCCAAGCCAATGATTGCCTTGTCGATGCGCTGATGCAATTTACGGATTTGAACTTCGACTTAAATCAAAAGTGAAGTTTCAAGCGGACTTAGTTAGTTCAGTTACGGAATATAGGTCGCATCGAAAAAGACGCCTCGAGCCCTGATAACTAAGTAAAAAGAAGAAAAATGATATGAGAAGCAGAGTTGAGAAAGTAAATATAGAAGCAGCTTTAGAAGCACTCTGTGTTTTATTGGTACCTGCACACCGAACAGAACTATAACTAATATTTTGAATATAAATTTCGATTATGCTAAGTTGATCGATTATGTTAAGATGATCCTGCTTAAATAAATTACAGTAAATGCGTGAGTACCGCAAATATTTCGCCAATCTTTAGTAAAAATTGAGACCAGTTCGAAGATAAGATACAAAAATGCGTGTAGTATCTTATATTTTTTCCCCGTTTGTAGTATATTAAATATCCATGTCCTGTCCATTGACTAAATAAATTTGACATATCATATATATTCTACGTTCAAAATTAGTCTTGTTGTAAAAACATTAGATTACAATAGAAAAAGAATTCAGTTAGAACGTGTTCTAAAACAATACGTAGTTACTCAATACCTCTGTTACTAGCCTTATTATTATAAAACCTATTGGAAAATCAGGAATGAAGCATATATAGTACAATAACGAAGTGCACGTTACTCGGGTGACAGAACTATAAAGTTGAAACGTTGAAGCTTAATTACAGTATTCAAAATTGTTTCAAAGGATACACTATGTATTTAGGGACGGAACCCCATTTGCTAAGTTACTACCACTGATTCATTGATATTTATCTGCTTCATCGTAAGTGTGACGTAACCTTCCTTTAAGGTTTTCTCAGCGAAGAGACGTATCAAATTCCATGACATCAATGAGCTAATGGGAGTTCTCTGTTAAGGAAAAAAATGTATTTTACTCATTTGTGGAAGTGGAAACTAAAATAATATACTATTATTATCTTTTACTCTTATACTCTTGGATATGAATATATACTTAGTGTTTATTTTATTGCAGAAGTAAAAAACATTTTAGAAACTTCTGAGGGCTCAGTTGGATCCCTTCGTTTATAACTACGACAAATAGAGGGCCAACCTGGGATCAACCATATAAACCCAATGTGGGTCGTATACCGTAAATAAAAACAAAATCCGTTTACAGCATCATGTGTTATATTAAATGAGAGGACTCGATATGACAAATTTTCTTTTCATCCCAGACAGTTTAAAGCAGTTCGATAATATTCATGTGATATTTTGACAATGATCAAACTAGATTCAAGGATAATCAGTGGATAGAACTATTCGTGTTTATAAATAAGGATATTAAGAGGTACACGTATTTCATGAAATATGTATGTACTAGGAACGGTGTTATTTTAAACTTGCTTTAGATTTAGGTTGTATTCGATTTCCAAAAATTAATAATATATAAATTAAAATTACTGTGTATAAAAACAATTTCATAATAAACTTGTACTTGTCACTTCATGAATAACAAGCTGCCGCCCCGACTTTTTTTTACGTAACTAAGGTGAGCAAACGAGTCTACTAAACGATCAACGACTTAACGAGTCTAAGATGTTGAACAAATTAACTTATAAAAGCCTATATACTCTCCTATTGAAGACTCCCACATCTTATGTACTCGGAAAAACAAGATGCAGGCAAGCTATTACAGTCTTTTGCAGTGGGCATGACGAAAGTCGACGCAAACCGCGACGTCCACACAAGCAGGATATTCACGACGTAAAGATGGATACTAGCCGTACGTTGGGTTGTTTGATGGAGGAACGGCGATGGCAAAATTATTCCGTACCATTCCTGTGCACATTGTCCAAAATGTACCCTATAGAAGATCGAGAGTCCAAAAAACCTGCGCCTGTGCTCAAGGCTTTGCAAATTGGTTTTGACCAGATTGTCTGGACTTATAAGTCCAGTAATAACCGATCCAGACAAATATGAGGTGCCAGTCTCGTCCGATCACTGTCTGGTATAATCTGTGTTGTTATCTCACCCATCAGCTTTACATTCGATGGAAAAGCACGCAAAGAGGTTCATGCGTAACCCAGATCTGGACGAACCCAATCTATGTACAAAGCTATGATCACGCGCGATTTGCGTCTTCATTCGTTATGCGCACTGCAAAAGACCGATATAGCTTGCCAGCGTTGTTGTTCTCGCTTACTTATGATGTAGAAGTTTTCAGGAGCAGATCATATAGGCTTTTATAAGTTAATATGATGAACATCTTAGATATCATCATCACTTACCGTTAGATGGGATTGTTATCAAGTATTAACTTATTTTATGTAAAGAAAGGTAAAAGATAAAGGATTGTTATCTGGTGAGTTAGACATGACGGGATGTCTGAAACAACACTCAGTACACCGAGCTTGCACGTCCATTTTAACAACCAAAAGCAATTCATAACAAAATAATCAATCATCACTGCGACCGATCAAGATTAAACGTCCATTCGGTTCTAACGCTCAACCATAATTAACTCTTGCATGCCGTTGGCCTAAGGAGACTTCTAAACGGCGTTTCCAAATCTATTACATTACATACCATTTGGGACGGAGCGCTGAGGGTGAGTGTGTTGGAAAATTATACAAACCAGATATAATATTATTATTTTTTTATGTTAATAGCTAACAAACGAGCAGACGAGCCACCTGATGGTAAGTGGTCACCGTCGCCCATGGACATCAGCAAGACCAAAGGTACCGCTGGTGTGTTGTCGGCCAGGAAATGAGAAAAAGCTTCGAAAGCAAGTACCGGCTCTCAAGGTGGTACTCGACGAGTCGTTTGGCGGCTGACTCAAGCAGGAGGGTGGTAGCAAGCCAAGCAGGCTTCACGGAAAGACTAGTAGTTTAAAAATATATTAATGGGTATTAATAAATTGACGATAAATAGAAATAAATTAATAAATATTAATAAATGTTAAACGTGTAAGAACATCGTGTTAATAATTAAAAACAGCTTATTCGAAATATTCATTTTAACATGAGTGAGATTACCTTCCATATTTATAAACATACACAAACTAACAAAATTCACACACTCTCTTTATAATATTATTAAGTACTAGTAAACCGCCCATGCTTCGCTTCAGAAAAACTACGGCTTACGCTTAGAAATAGAACCTGCATTGTTTTAGATTACTATTATATATATGTACTTATATATATTTTAGATTATTAATGGGCGGTATATAATTAAATGATCTTTAAATATTAAATGATGCTTCCTGCAATATATTAGTGGAAACCATAACCAAAACGGTTAAGCCATTCCTATCTATCATATATGTATCAAGATATATCAAGATAAAAGAGAACCATGATGTTTTCCTCACTATTTTTTGTTTTTTCTCAATAGGTACTAAAATACTAGTAAACTCAATACATCTAAAGCCAAAACATTGCTATCTTTTATACCAACTTAAAAACAAACAGCACTAATATTGAGAACAACTAACCCCCCACAATTCTTTGGTTAAAAGCTTAATCTTCTCCTAACTGTTGAATGAACGAAAAGTTTTATTAAGTTTCCACAAAGGAAGACGCCAATCCATCTCCCTACAGCGGATATTTATATACCTATTATTTACATTGAGGTTTACATACACAAAGTTTTCAATCTTCAATCAATAGCTCTAGGAATACAGTAGTTTAAAATTGTGCGTCTTGGTATGAAGAAAGTTATTGTATGTCTCTATGAGATCGAATCCATAATGATAAAATCCGTAGACGAACAAACGTTACCGACATAGTTCACAGATTTAACCGGCTCAAATGGTAATTGTCTGGCCTTATAGTTAAAAGCTCTGTTAACGGTTTGCGAAGAAGTGTCCTTTAAAATTGACCGCAATTTCACTAAAGAAGCATAATACATCCATCCAGCTGAATTTCGACCTGAAGAAAATGATAGGATTCACAAGACTCAGGAGACAAATTTACCTACGTTACTCTAGGCTTATGTAGACCAACGATTCGCGATGGATGAGAAATTACCTAGAAATCTAAATACCTAGGAATAAAGAATTTTTGATTATGATTTTAATATAGTTCAAAAAAGATAAAATAGATGTTTCTTTAAAGGTTTCATTATGAAAACAAAAAAGCACATCATTACATCCACAACATAGATTTTCATTAAAAACAAACTATATGTGTACCACATTCTTACAAGTTTACTTGTAAGTACAAGTAAATATTGGTAAAATTACAAACTGCATATGAATCTTGGAGATTTTGTTTTTTCCTTGATGTTATTTACAAATATAATATACAAATATATACTACTTTTTAAGACTAATTAATTCTTCCGTGGCTCCCTTTAATATACTCTGAATATGAAAAAGTCGATTGAATTCTCTTCGAAGGACGAAGCCTTCAAAAGGTCCTTAAGTTATTAAAAAACTTTAAAACTCAATCCAAAAAAAGAGGCAAAGCGCTGAAAGTTATTTTTCTACCACATTTTTATCAAAAGGGGTATTGTAACTTTGAAACAATTGTTTACTAACGAAAAATAACTTGTTGTGATAATTTTAATTCACGCTAAAAGATTATATAGCAAATTGTAGATAATCAAACTCAAATAGAAACAATATTGTTTGAAATCAATCACAAACGTACACATTCGTGAATTATCTCATGAAGATTACCATAGGTGGTCTCATGTGTGTACTGAAAGCTACTAAAGAAGCAGACGAATGAACTGATGGTATTGTCTGTGAATTCATATAATTCATATGATAACCCCTACCCATGAACATGCAGGATAACGCCAACACAACGAACAAATTTGCCATCGAATGATAAGCGGTAAATGCTACTCATAACATGCTAACACTAAAAGCATGGAATTAACTCTACATATGGACTACCGGCCAATAAGGGAATTGGAATCCCACTTGGTTGGTGTTATTTGTTCTCCCAGATTACAAACGAAACAGCTTAAAAACTTCACGGTCGAGTCTAAGATGGTAAAACCTAGATCTTACGAATGTACGTGAGCAAAAAACTTGATTTTTTTTAACTGGTTTTGTAATTTTGATACTGAAATAATCCAGATTTTGATTGAAAGGTGACCAAATTATGTCATATTTATGTACGCCCATTCCACCCGCAACGCAGGCACAAGGTGAAACAACTGAGGCATTTTTCAAACCCGTGACACGTAACTATATCATGCATTTCATAGGTGCCAAATGCGACCATCAGACATTCTTCTCTCTTACTTCGGGAACCACAACCAAGGCTCCATTTCAGATACCTCGCACTCTTCAATTATGTTAAACGGTAACAATTAAACCAAAGCTCATTTAATCTATTGAATATGGTGTGAGAGGCGAATCTCATAAGGATATTAATTGACTGTAAACGTGATGTTCACTATAAACGTCAATCATATAATCTCAATCAAGTCCGAGAATAGGATCTCTTGTAGCCGATGTAATATCCGAATCACAATAATCTCAGTCAAAGCAAGTGTAGCTTCCAACATTATATTATATTATTATTCCAACATTATATTATATATAATGTATAACGTGTTAGGCCGCATACACGATGAAGCACAGAGTCGGTGTCACTATGGAGATTAGTTTAAAATATTCACGGGAGCATTTCAGGACAGTCACTAGTTCGTCGTTATGTGACGTGGTCCGATCACAGAACTGACTGCATCATGAAATGAACATCCGATTCATAATATGGTTGGGTTTCAAGAAATAACCAATTTTTTTTTCAAATGAACCATTTTAAAAGAACAGCCTTTATATATAATTATAACCCATATTTGTCCAAAATAGTAAGGCTTTCAGTCATACTCCATCACGCTGGCCAAGCACAGTTGGGCATATTTCACACACCTTTGAGACGAAACCAAGAAATTCACCTTCAATTTGGCCGTATTAGGGCAGCTTAGAATATTCCCCCCAATCCCGTGCTAGTAGAAAAGGGTATAAGAGGCGACAGAAGCCAGCCTGCTTGGTGGTAGGGCTTCGCGTAAGGATTATATTATCAATATTATTATTAAGTCATTGATATTAATAGCTGTATTCTTATCTTTCCGTGAAGCCTGCCTAGCTAGCTACCACCCTCCTGTTTGAGTCAGTCGCCAAACGACTCGTGTTCCGGCTGGGGGCTTGAGAGCTAGTACATTCTTTCTTACCATCTTCTCATCTCCTGGCCGACAACGCATAAGTGATACCTTTTGTTTTGTTGATGTCCATGGGCGACGGTGACCACTTACCATCAGGTGGTTCGTCTGATCGTTTGTTGGCTTTTAACATAAAACAAAATTGGAGTGGGTTTTTTTTATTAAAATATTTGCTATTTATTTAACTTTAAATTATTTATATGTTTAGTTACACTTTAACGATTTATATACATGATAATCAGTAAAAAAAGGCAAGGAAGGACTAATTTTCATTTCCATCACGTTCTTGCACGTAATTTAGTATCTTTTCATATTCCTTATAAAAGAATATTTTAATATTACGTTGGTAAATAACAACGTTCGCTAGCGAACGGCACGTATAACGTCACAACCAGAGCGTGTTACGTGTGGCAGCCTTGTGCATGTGACTGAGGTATTGGGGCCGCGAAGCAATGGTATCTATCTATATTTTTGCAAAAATTGTGTGCGTTAATATTTACCTCAATACGAATATCCGAGTCAATGTACAGAATCAGTAATCAGAAAGTATACAATCACAAACCAATTTGCCTTACCAATAATATATTGATCATTATAGTCTTATTTCTTTTAATTCCTACTATAAGTTGACATTCTCCATATATAAATTTATTTACATATATTGATCAAATTTTCAATCGTTAATAAAATACTATTTAATCATCCACTCAAGTTCAACTATTTTTTTTAAGTTTTAGTGGATGGCACTTGATGTTAATACGATTGAATGTAAGTGTTTCGGCAGGCACGGGGTTCTCAGGTGGTGTTAAATGATTGTAGGCTTCGGTTAAATGCGTTTAATACAGACGATGACTCTAGTTACAACCGCAAAGTTCTTGGAAGCTCTTTCGCAAGTGAGCGCGTAGAGGTCAAGCGTTATACAATTTAAATTATAAGGGGGGGATTTTCGGTTTCCCAAAAACGTTTAAATTCGCACCAATCGCTGTCGATTATTTAAATATAGACGTGAGCGGAGTCACAGACGCGTAAGAGATTATGACGTTCCGTTGCGCCGCGACAGTAAGAAACATAGATGTCAGTGTGTATCATATACGAACCCATGGTTTGTTTGTTTAGTAACAAATAAATATCGAATAATATTTTTTAACCTAAGTAGAAATTATCTTAATTTTTTTTTTAATATTATTTATCTCGAAAGTCGACAAACAAGCAGCCGTGTCACCTAATGGTATGTGAGTACCATCAACTACGAATAACTACGATATTAAAGACTTAACCGACGCATTAAGGGTCAAGAAGGAAACAGAAATTTTTCTATTTACTTGTGGATCATAGCTTTGATAAAAAATACAAACCTGCAGAACGGTCTGCAAAAACCACTTTTTATATATAAAATTATTCAAATGTCACCTAAAACCGAATAAATCGTTTGAAATACTTCAAATGGCATCTATAGATTTCTATCCTAACAGTGTATCACAGCTATAATGAATTTACGCTCGGGCGAAAACTTTCAGATATGACGAAAGAAATGGTCTCCTTTTACGACTGTTATAGGAGAAAATGTTATAGGAATGAAAATAGAATTTAGGTATGATGAGACATGGAACATATTACTATTTAGATCGGAAAATATTAACGAGAATTTACTCAAGCACCTTTACGTGAGGAGAATAGTTTTCTATTTTGTATTCTACACGACTTCACCAATGTAGCAGCTTATCAGTACTTTTCACGCCGTATTGGGGTGGCCTAGAATACTCCCCCCAATCCCATGCTCGCAAAACATGGTGTCTTAAGAGACGACAGAAGCCAGCCTACTTGGTGGTAGGGCTTCGTGTAAAGATTATGTTATCAGTATTATTATTGTTATTAATATTATTACTGGTATTATTATCTTTCCGTGAAGCCTGTCTAGCTAGCTACCACCCACCTGCTTGAGTCAGCCCCCAAACGACTCGTCGTGTTCCAGCTGAGGGCTTCAGAGCCAAGTCTCTCTTTCTTACTTTCGTCTCATTTCCTGGCCAACAATGCATCAGTGATACCATTGGTTTTGCTTATGTCCATGGGCGACGGCGACCACTTACCATCAGGCGGCTCGTTTGTCGGCTATTACTATAAAAAAAAAGGGTTGTACACTCCGCATCGCTCCTAAAGTTCCAGACTATTTGAATTACTTGTTTCTCTAATGATTTTGTCAATTGAGTGTCTGAAGAAGTACCTTGCGTCTCGGGGAGCACTCGTGGATGTAATGCTTAACAATCTAGCAATCACCCAAAAACAACTCGATGATCGTCTTATTCTTACTTTTGTACACCGGGGACTTTTGTAGACCGGTTAATCGAAATTCCAATTACGAAAGTGAAAATTTATTTTTTACTAAAGCCCTTACTCTTAAAAACTAGATGAGGAAAGGATAAGGGCCCTGTAAAAGTCACACAATTTACTCTCAAACGTAGTAGATCATTATTAAAACCGCTTCTCTTCTAGCTTCTCTATCTGTTACTTCTTGCGTGACAATAACATATATGAGACGCTGGCACCTTCGTTGTTTAGACTCGTCCTGGCTTTTCACTTACATGTTTCTCATTTTTCCGTTGGAATCTGTTTTCACGTCATCCAAATTAAATTTTGGAAGATTTCTCAAGGATATGAAGACAGTACTTACAATAATGGATAAAAAATTATGCTCGCATCTCTATGTATTTTTATACTAGTATATTTATCTTTAAAACTATTCTGCCGGACTTTGAGATGCAATATATTTCGTAATATAATCAATACATCTAAATACCAAAACGTCCAGTTCATCGATACTAAAAATTTCTTTAAATCTAATAAAGCAGCTATCTGTACAAGTTCTGACTGCAGCTCTGAATTGTGAGCATGCCATTTTAAATGCTGACAACAAAACCCTATACTATTCGAGCTTGGTTCTGACCAAAATCTAATATATAAAGATTCGTTAAATCTTTTTCGAACCACTAGGCTGTTAATTATTGTTGTGACACAGTTTGCTTTAAAGTGGGATTGTTGACAAGCATTAACTTCTTTTGTGTAATATCATTTTGCTGGATACTGAGACTTAATTATAATTAAGGCTTCGAACCTTAGATCTCAGGAGCAACGATACATTAGTAATCGATATCAAACAGGAAAATAACAAGTATCCTGGAGCTGTGTGTGTGTGTTTAAATCTTTAAAGGTAAAAGGAATTCCCTTTTTGCTAGTTTCATAGCTTTGACCCTTTCACGGTTCACTTCAGGGTAAAGGAAAGGCTTAGAAAGCAATTCAAGTATTATAAGTTCCTATGCGGCATAAAAGCCGCCAATATGTTAGGTTGCTATAAGTACCTAATGATTAATATGAACGTCGGACGAAGTTGCTTGATAAGGTTGATCGTTTACTATTGACACAGACCATCAGGTTATGAACTGTTTTATCCTTTCATTATTCTAATAGTTGCTGTGATCCTTCGATTTAGATATGTTAAAAACGTGGTTGAGAAGTTTCTGCCAAATCCACTCTTCACTAAGAATGAATATACAATGTCACTAAGAAATGGTAATTCAAAATACAATTTGTCTATTATATTCAAAAATTCTCTTTCAGGCACAAAATAATGGCGCAAGGGATAAATGCTTAAGAAAATAGTTTTATTAGACAAGATATTTTTATGCTGTGGAAATTTCTTAGTTCAATATTATTACATTCAAGTAGAATTTCAAATGACATAAATATAAAAATAGGGATCAGTTCTTGTGAAGACCGTGTGATAACTCATCTGAAAATCATTGTTCTTTATATTGTCACAAAGTTTCACAAATCTCCTACGAACAGGAATATTAAGAAAGTTATTTTGGAATCTGCTGGTCTCTATATATAAATCTAAATAGTTTCCGCGTACGATTTCTCTTTTTATTCGATATACAAAATGAACATTTTTAGTTTTATTATTAGTAAAGAACGATGCAAATAACGCGTCATACAGTATGCAGATTTGTTGCTATATAGCATTTATTTGAAAGCCAACCTTGAGAAAGTGCAGAGATACAAAAAACAAAAACAGTACTTTACAACGACAACTTCAGTCCTAAAACGAAATAAATTCCAGAAGAAAATTTAACATAAATATAATAAGCTCACAAAGCTTAAATATTAAATAATATAAATTAAAATATTAAAATTTTTAAAAATATTTCATGTGTGAAATCGACCACATTACTGGTACAAAAGATCCTATTTGTAAAAAGTTAAAACTATTGCAGGATACTAAATATGGTTTAAGAAGACCTCGTTTTCATTTTCTCCCTCATAAAATAGCGTATGATCACACACACGCAATATTAACGCCAAGAGATTGTCATAAAAAAACATCCCTTTTTGGTGCCCTTCTCATTGGGTATGGAATAGAACATTCTCTTAATTATTTTAAAACTTTAAAATGGTAAAACCCAAAAAAAAAATACTTTCAATGAACTTAAGATATTGAATTATTTGAATAACGCATAATTTTAGGTTCAACACCAGCAGTTACGCATAATGTTAATTTCGTATCAACTTCGAAAGGTGAGGTAAAAGGTGAAATGGGGTCAGAGTTCAAATTCGGACAACTTGACTTGTACGCAGGTTTTCTCTGTATTAATCTATAATATTTGATATGGATTGTAAATGGTTATTAAAATTCCCACGCAAAAACCCCCCATCTACAGTTTTTATCACTGTTCAAATAATATTAAGCAGTTTTGAAATATTGAATTCACCTTCAAACAAATAATAAAATGTTTTTTAAAATAAACATAGATATGAGTTAAAGAAGTTAAAAGATACCATCGACAGTGGGATTGCCCAAAGGTTCAAGAATTCTACCTGTCGGCAGAAGACGAAAGTTATCATACGAAATATCTAAAACTATAGAGATATCAATGTTTCTTTTATTAAGTAAAATAGATTTAGGTATTGTATTAAATTTTTTATCGAAAACCTTATTTAAATTCCCTTCCTGATCGCATATACGATTACATTTAAATGTAATTACGAAATAGGAAATCTTATATATATCCAATTATTATATGAGGTATACTTTGAAATTAATTTCTTGTCATTTTTAAATTCTATTCTATACTATACCTACAAATCCTAAATTTTTTTATGTAAAAAACATTTGCTTCAAAGGAAATGCGCTGTGTTATAAAATTATTTTATTGATGGTCAAACCTTTGTCATCCTTTGTCTTTGTAGTTTACCCGCCTGCGGCAGCACCACAACAAAACTTTCATTTAGTAAGTTGCAACAATATTTAACAAACTTCTTTCACTAAGAAAGGGGAAAAATATGTCTAAAATCATTTCATCTGTCTTTCCAAGAGTAGCAACAGGTCTGTTACTGGTCTGGCTTTAAATAAGACTTATCTATTTCAAAACATTACTTGAGTCCAGAGGTCGCAGTACCCACTTAGTACTGAATACTTGCATGTCTTTAAAAAATACATGAACTATCTAGCAATAGAAATATATTTAACATGTAATATAATTGTTATTCTCTTGCGGTCTTACCTTATCATTCGTTAACTTAACAAGGTTTTTTTTACGTGAATTGACGATAAACGAGTAGATGAGCGACCTCATGGTAAGTGGTTACCATCGCCCATAAACATGAGTAACACCAATACGTTGTCGGCCGAGAAATAAGAAGGTAAGAAAGAAAGTACTGGCTGTCAAGGTCCCAGCCGGAAACGGACAAATCGTTTAGCGGCTCACTCAAGCAGGTGGACGGTAGGTAGTTAGGTAAGTTTTACGGAAAGATAATAATCTCAGTAATAATATTAATTACTTCATAATAATATTGTTATTATAATAACGCGAAACCCTACCACCAAACAGGTTGACTTCTATCGCCTCTTAGGATAGATAGCCTGTTCTGCCAGCATGGGATTGGGGACAGTATTCTAGGCCGCCCGAATGCGGCATACCTATTCTTTCTCAGCCATATCATCTTCCACATAATCCACATATTGTCATGTTAACATTCTACGTTCATATTTAATACTGTTCTCGTATCATAAGATTAATGCCTTCTTAGAACATGCTATCATTGTCAGTTGTTTAAATTTCTTCATTCATCTACGTTCAATTAGGTATTTATTATATTGCTGTCCTATTTATTCTCATGACATATTCATCAAATCATTCGCATTTTATCTCTCAATAAAACATATACAAAAATCGTAATGAGTAAAAGTAAATCCACGCTCCGAAAAAATACAAATATTTTTTTATACAATGTAAGATGAGTAATATTTTCTCACAGTGGGATGTAATGCAGACGAGAAAGTTATCAGATCTGTTCCATATTTCACGCGCCTGCGAGGGCGAAATAAATAGACGTCTATCGGGCTTCTGACGTACGCAAACTAGGGGTTCTAAAAATGTTGTAAGTCACTCAACCTAAATCCTCATTTTGAGGAATGTAATTGATATAGGCACCGTAACTTCGGGTGAGATCGCATTAACATTGTTCCATTCCTCAATAAGTGATAATCACCTTAAATCCGGTGTCAAATTTTTTACACGTCACTGGGACGCTAGGTAAGCTAGAAGTGTAAAAGTGTGAACAATAAGCCATACACACAGTTAAAACCTTCATTTCGTTAATAAATTTAACCACTCAAGTTTCATTGGATTCTGTACCAGCCAGAGTTTTGGCTACCTGACACAATCCTTCTAAATTTAGGAAGAGTCACGAAGACAAGTCTAAGCATCTTATAGAATCGGGTCAATGGATAGCAAATAACCGCTCGTATATATCGTACATAGCTTTGAGGACATTGTGTCTAACCTAACCTAAGTCACATATTAAGTATCACAAAAACACACATAAAACTTCATTATGTAACGGGTATTCACGATACGTTTTATTTATTGCCAATATTTCGACCCAGTTGCAGGGTGGTGGTCACGGCGAAACTGCGGTGCCAGGGAGAAACCGTCGACATGCTAGTGGTGGATTAATGTATCTACCCTACGTCTAGTTCGTCTCCCTTTTTTTTCCTTTTTTCGTTTTCCTTTTTTTTTATATCACGACACACGACACTTACTGTATCTGCACGCGCTAAACTTTGCAATTTGTATGTTTTACATAAACTGAATACGTGAAACATAAACTACGAGAGTACCCGTTACATACTAAAATGTATAAATTCCACGATGACATTAGTTTAAAATCATACGGCACAAATCAATATGGAATCAAATATATTTTGGATTCGTTATTAAACAGCTTACCCAATAGCAACCGTTTCAAAGTCTCCAAACAACTCGTTACATCAAACGATCCTTTATCTTTGTGAAACCACAAAATTCTTGACCAAATTCACATATAGCACAATTAGGGACAATCAAAAGAATACCACAAATCAGTACACTTTTTTAAAATCCTTGCGAGGGCTTCACTCTGGCTAAAACCCTCAAAAACTTGGAAAAGATTACGAAACGAACAACGTTCATATGAAACTACAAAAGACTGTTTTGGAGCCTTTACACAATCATGTCGTTCGACAATGCCGATCCAATATCGGAAAACTGTACATATGCGTAACATATGTGTTTCAATGCCAAATATTATAATTATATTGTGGCTATTATTTATTGTACTCTTTCAACAACTACTAAACAAAGGTCAAGTTAGTATGAAAAATCAAGGTAATAAATTAAAAAACGATTGTGCTAAAACCTAAGTCGATTATAACAACGAATCGAATTTCTCCATACAAAACATAACATCTCTTAACACCTTTATTTGAGATTGTTCCGAAAAATACTCAAACACCGACCGAAATATATGTTCATGCATAATTATCCAGAAATTTTATGCGCGGAATATAGCGCCAAGTTTGGAAAATATGTCCCTGTAGCTTAGGACCACATTACTACTTACGATATCTCCTGCCTATCGTAAGAGGTGACTAAAAGGGGCCTTCCGGAGTTGCGGCGGTAAAAGTGGGAGCTCGAACCGTCCGGCTAGCGAACCCGGGAAAGACGACGGTATGTGTGGCCGCATACCGTCGTTAAGATCGAATTGAGCGGGACATGTTGTCACCGAACGCAGAGGACTCCGGTTGCGTTTCTATGGAGATCCTGGACTCAGCGCTGAGGAAGATCACCGAGGAATTTTAGTGCGTCGCTCCCACGGCACCCGGTACTTTTTGAAAGTTTTACCCTGGAAAACAAAGAAAAATGTATCGAAGTCACTAGGTTCAAGCTGTGCATTTCCTCGTTTAAGCAATGTTGATTTCTCTATAGGATAGAGCGTCGGTAAAATAACTGTTAAAAACGTCTAAGGTGAACGTTATCGACCGAATTCCTTTTGTCGGATCGAATGACCTGTGCCTTCGTCGGATGATTCTCTTAACAGCTCAGTCGTAAATTCTTGTGAGGCCTTAACAAGACATATTTGTCAACGTCGCGATTGTATCGCCTTCTGAATAATGGCAGCCATTACTAACATTAATAGAATAACAAAAGAAAGATTTCGATTATCTTTGTAATTTTTCTGAGTTTGCGTAACTTTGTACAAAGTATTGGCAAACCAAATTAAACGATCTATATATAACTCAAGACTTAGTACTGATTTCTTATTCGAAGTAATTCCCATCTGCCTTAGGATCAAGAGGCCAAGTGTTTATTAAAATTCAAAATTCATGAGGTTAATAATAAGGGCTCTTGTTGCGTTTTGTACCGTTTTTATAATGAAGATTGTTTTAAAGAATGCTCTCAATTTCTGTTAATATACAAAAGACTGTGCCCACATTCTAGCTACTAGTCATTTCTTTACATCTCATGACACTTCTTTCCCCATTTCAGAATAGGTGTAAACTTAAAAACATACTTCTTACATCAGTGATCTCATAATGACGACATGTAGGCCTTCAAGAAAGGGGTCTATCGCAGTCAAAATCATTAACAATGTGGTCTTCATGGCACTCCTTTACCCGTTTCACTATACCTACGTGTAAACTGAGGAACTTACTTCTTAAGTCGGTGTTCTCATATTGTTAAGACGTGGACTTTTAGAGAAGCAGCTTTATCAATACCAAAGCACTGATCGCCCACTAAAGAATCAGGTGGGCCGTTCGCTTATATTATTAACATAAAAATAAAAAAGCCGACATCAAAGATTTTCCCACACTGCTGTTACGTAAGGTCCATCAAAAGTGGCTCCATCACTTTACTCTTGGTCCACAACACATCCTTAAAGCTAGTGTTGAATGCTTATGAACAGTATTAACATTTTATCCTGCGCCATTTCATTGTTTGAATTGCAAACAAATGATTCAAAATGATATTTTTTTATGTTAATAGCCGACAAATGAGCAGACGAACCACCTGATGGTAAGTGGTCACCGTCGCCTATGGACATCAGCAAGAAGAAGGTAAGAAAGAAAGTACTGACTCTCAAGCTCCCAACCGGAACACGATGAGTCGTTTGGTGGCTGACTCAAGCAGGAGGGTGGTAGCTAGCCAGACAGGCTTCAGGGAAAGATAATAATACCAGTAATAATATTAATGACTTAATAATAATACTGATAATAGAATCTTTACGCGAAGCCGTACCACCAAGCAGGTTGGCTTCTGTTGCCTCTTACGACACCCTGTTCTGCCAATATGGGTTTGGGGGAGTATTCCAGGCCGTCCCGATACGGGCAAATCTCATAAGCGTTGTCAAATGTTGTAGCTGGTTCCCCACATTCCTTTGTTCGTAAATGAAGATTCTGCCATATGTCCCAGCAGTAATATTGATTTTAGTTGTATTAAATACAAACATTATCAACTTAGTTATTAATCTGTAAATAAAATTTGTTTGGAATAACAGCATAATTAAAAATGCGTCACGGTATATATACGGTTGTAATAACTTCAGAAGAATCATCTCTTAAATAATACAGTAAAGAGTTAGCTTTGAAAAATTTTGCACGAACGGATCCTTTTTCCGGAATGCAAAGTATTCTATAGTTACATTACATATTCTATACATTCTATAGATATATTACACAATCTATATATACTATACAATATATTCCGCTGGTTCCGCTTGAAGAGAATGGGAGAAGATCGTAGCGTGAAGACAGCCTATCTTGGAGTCCCGAGTGGCCGCCGACCCGTCGGACGGCCGAGGTACCGCTGGAAGGACGACGTGGAGTCGGACCTACGCGAACTGCGGGTTGCTGAGTGGCGAGAAGTGGCTCAAGACCGGGACCGCTGGCGTTCTCTTGTATCGGAGGCCAAGACTCACTTCGGGTCGCTGCGCCAGCGGAGTAAGTAAGTATATATTCTATAAATATATTAATATTAATTCTATAGATATATTATATACCCATGTAGCTCCAAATATGCCAAGAATTATTTAAATCTGCTTAGTGATTTTAGTGCTAAACGAAAGACAAACACAGACAGAAATTATAAAAAATGAACATATCTTCAGACATTATTACCGATACTTACGATCGGTACTATATTAAAACTTTCAATCCTTTTCAAAATTTCATATTCAAAGGACAGAGTCCGTTCCATTACAATGTTATTATTAGTATAGGCATGAAAAGGATCTGAGAAAAATATTTGATATCCGAAATTGAATTCAGATTTATCTATACGAAATGTAGACTATATCTATTATAAACATATGTATTTCATAACACAGTCACGGTAAATCACGCAAATTTCTTCCGTCAAATCCCTAATAAATTAGAATCAGTTTCGAGGCTTGAATGTCACGCAACGGGAGTTCAACATTCTGCGGTTACTTAACTCGATTTATATGCGACGCGGTTTTAGCTTTTCTTTTGATAAAATATACTCTAATGCTCACGTTGTTTACATTTGTTCGGAGTAAAATAATAATAAATAAACGTTTACACACTCACACCCCCGCACTAGGACACCCTGTCAACAACCCTGACAACACAGGTTGCGGGTGGTATGGACATACATAGATATGACATCACAAACACCCATGACCAAACACACATGACATGAACAAACATTTATCTGTCACATAAATGTGTGCCCCGCCGGGCATCGAACCCGGGATCCCTCGCTCGGCAGATAGGGTCAATATCAACTGGGATATGGGGTCATGAAATAATTCTTACATCATCATCTCAGCCGTACAACGCCCACTGCTGAGTATAGGCCTCCCCCAAGGATCTCCACAACGATCGGTCCTGCGCTGCCCTCAACCAGTGGCTACCCGCGACCTTCACCAGATCGTCGGTCCATCTCGTTGAGGGTCTACCCACTGAGCGTCCGTATGTCATCACTGGCAATACACACTGGTCAAAGACTTTCGTGTTGAGACAATACGGAAGCTTGGACGCGAAGATTTTCCGTAATTTCCTGAACTCTTTCTCGAAGTTGGACTTACCTAACTGGATTGTCTGTCCTAGGTAAACGTAACGGTCAACAACTTCGAGTGTAATGTTCGCAACTTTAATAGGAGTGGGTACAATATGGCCATTCGACATGATTTTTGTCTTGTCCACATTCATCTTAAGACCCACTCTTTGAGAAGCATTACTGAGATCTTCGAGCATTGTGTTCAGGTCTTTCAAGGTCTCAGCCATGAGGACCACGTCATCGGCGAACCGAAGGTGGGTTAGGTACTCGCCGTGTATATTGATGCCAAGTCCTCTCCAGTCCAGAAGTTTAAATATCCTCCAAATTTTACATGTGTTTGTATAAAAGAGGACTTAGTTGTATACCAACACGTAGCTTCAACCGGTAACTGTATACCCCGAAATTTTGAACGAAAACTGTTCGAATAACTTAGTCGTACCCTGTGAAAGGATTTTTGAATTTTATCACTCTTAAGGTAGTGAATTTGAGTGAAATAAATTCTCGTTATTTTGTACTCTACACTTAATATGTTTGAATATTTATATTCATTGTTTTAATATAACTCAGTTAAAACAACCCACAATATCTTTATTGTTTAAAATATCTTTAGTTATTATCTATTGCCTTAGATATGTTCTTATTATAAAAAAAAATCGTCTAAATACAGTTTACTTTCGTAATCAAAAAATAATTAGGTAGATATATTATATGTGATCGCTTATAATTATATTTAACATACTATGAGAGTGGGAGATAATACGATTATTTTATTACGGGATTATTGTAAATTATCAACCTTTCGAACGTCAGACTGCTGGAGACATAAAATACGGAGTATAATCAAACATCTGTGGCAATTACGAAAAATTATCGCGTAGGATCTCAGAAAACACATTGTACACATACGCTCCTACTGACAATTGTATTGACAAAAACTGCATGTAATTCTCTGCGTATCTGTATGGTAAACACAAGTGAACAAAATGTTTCTACGCATCCTTCAGTCATGACAAAAAAAAAATCTAGTTGTTCTGTGGTTTACACGTGAGAGGCAGATAAAAAGACAGATCCCGAAAAAGATTTTGCCTCTACACCTATATCAAACCTTAACTACTTACATTCAATTATCAAAATTATTTAACGTACAGATTCGACTCCGTAACAATTTTATTATTTGTAAAGGACATAAAAATAACACTGATAACATTGTACTATATAAGTACGCCACTACGAAACTACTAAAAGTGTTTAAAATTTTTGATCACTCGTTGCTTTATTATATATCCCCGATACGTTATAAGTTATACTTAATTTTTACACTAATCCAGTTACCCGACACCGGGTTCTCGACAAGTCGTAAGGAAGTACCCTACTTCAGTAATAGCTGCTGAAAACATCGAACAGCGAAAAAAGTTATGATATTTTAATAAAAATGACATTTATAAGCGCCGAAAAAGTAGGTTCTATGTTCGAGTGTATGTATTTTTTTATTTAAATACTAGCGACCCCGTCCGACCTCTGTCGGTTTCGACTATTAATTATATATACAATATACATGATTATTAAAAAAATAATACTTTTGTCTTGATCAGACATCATTAGGTTAACTGACATTTTATAAAGCCAATCGGCGCAATCACGTGCTCTCACTACATAACAATTATCACGTAGATCGGTCAATCCGTTCTTGAGTTATAACATATCTCCGGACAGACAGACACGTGGACAAAAAAATTCAAAATGATCAAATTGATGTCAGTGTGTCATCAAAAGAATATTCATCATGAAATTTGACAAATAATAGAATGTAAATAGAGAGACATTACTGACTTATATAGATAGATAGATATGATGTAGCCTATCACCTGTGCAATCACGTGTTGTCACTACGTACCAAATTTCATTAAGATCGGTCGAGTAGTTTTAGAGTTATCTCGAGACATACACGAAAATCTCAACAGATTTATATAATAGTACAGATACAGATGAACAAGCATAACTGCGTTGTTTATGAATGATTTTTGATAATTCTTTTTTTATTGTACATACGTTGGCATGAAATCAATCCTTTTGAAATATGGCGACCATCCACCAGTTCATCATTGATCTTCTCAGAATCTGATGATATATGTATATTGGAGACGAAAAATGCAACTTCTTAACGGATAAAAATAATGCAACCGTATTTTAAACTATTTTCTTTTTGTAACGGTTACATTGCAAAGCCAGTACATTTAGGTTATTTCATCTAGGAGTCATCATCTCACGATGCTGAACATAACGAAATAAGTTTCCATAAACTACTTAGTAGTATACATGTGTCGTTCAATCAATTTTTGATATCCAGATCTCCGCTGATCCATTTACGAAACGACCCGGGTGTTTTGATCCGTTCAATCCATTGTTTGATTCGATTTCGGTCAGGGCACAATCTCATGTCATTGCTCTGCCAATCTCATATCAAGTGATATCGACCAGCCATCACCAGGAGCAAATTCAATTTTACTTTCACAATATCGTAGAGCACTAACTGCTCCACAAGTTAATCTGTCTAAGTCAACGTGCGCTAAGCCTTTGACAATTAGCTTCGACGTTGAAAAATATATCCCGGTGGATATCCCACGTTATAATGAAGTAATACAATAAGATTTCAGTATATATGTTTTTTTTTATTTTCTTTCAAATCTACAAACGATAATAATTTGGAAAGTGCGTCAACAAAGAACGACTACATAAAGAGAATAAAAATTAAATCAAAGAAATAATTATTTAGTTACGAACAGATTATTCAGATATGCGCTATTTTAATTTTCGTTTTTTCAACTTTTTTTTATATATCAAATTTCCTCTGTTTTTATAGTATTACAATGAAATACAAATTGAAATAATTTATCCCTCATATATAACTCATTCCGCCTTCAAAAACAGAAAAAATTAACTGTTTCATATACGTTTAAATATATAATTTACTTATATACGTTTTTAGTTAAGAATTGAAGTTCGTAAGTATACCACTAACGAAATCAAAACAAATGAAATTAAAGCTCATTATAATTACCTCAATCGCACACAATCAAGCACATACATATTCCTCAATTTTTCTCTACACTTTCTTGATATTAATCTCCAAAAGTTTTCCTAATTAATATCATTACTTTAATAAGAATCGTTAACCATTGTGTTACCGTAAATCACGTTGTTGCGTGTATATATGAAAAACAGGAACGGCAGTAATGTATATACCCATACAGTATAGATTAAAAAAAATTATCATCTTAATTCAACGAAACGGGTAACATAACAAGCTTATAAGAATTCGATGTATTCGACTGAATTATGCAACATCTAGTGCAGTGCACGGATACTAACGGATTTAGCTACTAACGTGTATGTGCTGGAGGGATTTTTAAGTTATATAACCGACAATCCCCACAACCTACGCAGAACGACGGTTAAGTATTCGTAATGAAATACCCACGGGCTTAATTTATTCAATAATAACCGTTACTCGCTTAAGTATTATAATATTTAATTATGGCCGGGTATTTCATAACTAACTTTAATTGATTTTTACTTCTTACTTCAAATCTTTTGTATCAATTGGATGTTGATAGAAGTGGGATGAGAAACTAAACTTCAGAACTTGCGAGTATTTTGATAATTGAATGCTGAAAGGGCAGGCAGTTTTATTGTTGTGATAAGTGGGCACTCAGAAGCCGCAATTACGTTGAAAGAAACAACGGCTCTGCTACTACCCTTATTTTATATTGTACTTTCTTCAAGTTCAAACGTTTACTCGTGTTCTTATGAAGCAAGAATAATTGTACATAAGTTCTTTATTTTCTTTTCAATGGATTTGACGTGTTAGGGAACCGCATTTTCCTAGCTAGCTAAGCTAGCTAGCTAGCTAAAAGTAGTCCTTACAATTGGCTTTCAGAATCAATCTTAACGTTTATAAAAAAGTATGTTTAAGCCTCCTAACAAAGTAAATGTAAATTAAAATTGTCATAACATATTTAGTAGATCGATGCGGCGCTATACTTTTTATTATAAGTATAATTAACACTTGCTGTGGTACAAATAGAAAACGTAAAAAAAATCTTATTCTATTAATGAAA
The DNA here is from genome assembly GCA_003671415.1 of Megathymus violae. Classification (NCBI taxonomy): domain Eukaryota; kingdom Metazoa; phylum Arthropoda; class Insecta; order Lepidoptera; family Hesperiidae; genus Megathymus; species Megathymus violae. The sequence goes on along the minus strand of PDGT01000106.1, from coordinate 484,928 downwards.
TTTATCCATTATATTATCGGAAGAGACCCCAGCCATTCGACTAAAGCCAGCAATGCGACAATGTCAATAAAATATTAGCTGATGGTCAAATCTTGTAATATAAGTGAAAATATGGAGCCTGGTCTTATGTATTATCGCCCGAGGCCTCGTAATCTCTACATGACTAAGGTATAGCGATATTTGAGAAGTCACCCACATAATTATGAATTATTAACTGTTGTTAATCTTGAATAACGTCGGAAGGGCAACGCATTTAGCTTCAAAATTACAAGCCATATAGTCTATAAGGCTCGCTTCTCCCTTCACAATGTGATGGTTACGTCCATAGTCCGCAACGCTGAGCACGCGTGGGTTGCCAGTCCTCACTAACTTTTGATAAAATTATGGATTACTCACAAATATGCCGGTTTCCTTACAACGTTTTCCTTCAGATAATTAATTTGTAATGTGCGCATAATTTGAAAAATTAGAGGTGCGTGCAGGATTCGAACTCGTATATGCCGTGCGGGAGACCTATTTTGAAACCTCTAGGCTATCGCTGATATTATCCATTTAGGTAAGACGTACATATAGGAATACCTTAATGCCTAAGTCCGGCTTAGTACCTTGAATGTGTATTCCAACCGGATTTCAACATATACTTCTCTACGGAAACTGCATCGTATATGCTCCTGTAATCTTATTATCTTATAGGTAGTGATATTCTCGTTTTGAAAGGTCTCTTTCTCAGTCCTTAGCTTAGAAGGAATTAATTTCAAATTCTGCACACATACAAACATTTTTCGAAGTTACGCGAATTTATAATCACCTGTTTGAGTAAAAATTCTCCGAATCGTTCTCAAAGTTATACGTCTAAGTTCTTTAAGTTTACTATACAAGGTCCTATATTTTAATCTTAACTGAAGGTTGAAGTTTTATTATAAACCAAATGAAATTTAATTATGGACGATAGTGTGGTAAATTAAATGAAATACACAAAACATTAAAGGTTTTTTTAAGTTATAGGTTGTAACATTCTACCAAATTGGTTTCGGCATAGAAAAGTTGAATGACTATCATTAAATTCCGTGCCTAGAAACCACTCGATGAATTTTATTAAAATTTTCAGTCAACATAAAAAGTTTGTCAATTTATAACGGATTCTGTGTCATAGTAGATTGGAGTCAAGCATTGACCAAGTATCAATATCTCAGATGGTTATGGCACACGTGACACACACAAGCTGGAGCGATATCATTTGAAGCACCTTTTGACACCGTTTTTTCGACAAAATTTAACAAATATTACCACCATTACAAAAATAATTTTTCGTTACGTACCTAACGTGTGATATAAAAATGAGAAGTTTAAAACGTTAATGTTCCTAGCTGTGATTATTAATAATAAATAAACGCAATAAATATATAGGTTATTAATTAGTTTATATACCTGGACAAGCTTGGATGCATTCCTTGGTATTCGTAAACTAAATATACCCATTGAAATTTAACCTCTACTTGGCTATGTATGCCATTAGGAGTTAAGTATGTTATCAACCTATACTTGGCTGTGTATGCCATTGGGAATTGTACATGTTCCTAACAACTGCGGATGTTTTATTTTAGATCTGTACTTTGTTATGTACGTCATCACATATTATGTGTGTTCTCCAAAAATACTGTGTAGACATTAGTGATAATGCTTTTTAATCCGTCAGTAGTGTGCCAATTAAAGTAGGCTGATATTCAATTTTATAAATAATAATAATTAAGGCAGAGTGTATAACGTATTACGAACATATCGCAACTGTTTTGCCCAATTTGAGTGAAATAAATTGTACTGTCAGGGCTGAAATCACAATAACACTATTAGATGATAAACCCGTTATATACCGTCCATATTGCTTGTCTTAGACCGAGTCATAACAAGTAAAAAAGATTGTAGCAACTTGTTACGAAACGACATTGTACAGAAATCACATTCCAATCATGCTTGTCATATTTTAACTTTAAAAAAGGAAATTAGAGAGCAATTTCTTTATAACGTTTATCGGGCGTTAAATAATAAAAGACTGAAAGACCAATTTCCTCTTACCGCTTATTGACGATCAATTAATTACTCTTTGTGGCAATAAGTACTTTATTTCCTTAGATTTCACTTAAGAATATAATCATGTATCAATAGCAAAAGAATGTCAATAGTTGATTGCGTTTGCAACAATCGAGGGGGATTTCAAAATTAAAAGAATTGCTTTGGGGTTAGTTAATGCAACAGCAGTATTTCAAAAGGTCATAAATATAATGGTTGGATCAAAAAGAAATAAAACTGCCATGGATTTTTTTTATAACAAACTGGCAATATAGATATAGAATAGGGATACAGTAAGCTTGAAGACATTTTAAAACTGTTGCGTAACAATGAACTTATGTTGTAATGTAAGTAATAAACGAGTTCCGGCTTCCATCTTGGCTGGCAATGTGTTCTTGAAATGGACGTGCAAAAGCGCCGGTGACCAGTTACCACCAGGTAGACTAATGTTAAGTAGACTGCTTTTTCTATAAAAAATTAATCTGAATACAAATTAGTGAAATTTTGTTATTAATTAACTTACATTTAATTTAAAATGAAATCAAATTATTTTTGATTGTTAATGTCATCTTCAATGTCAGCCATAATAAGTTTTTTTAAATATACGAACATGGGTCTACAAATTGTCCACTGGAAGTAGTTTTTTTCTCGTTTCCTCATCGTGATTATACGCGTTACGCAATAATTGTTTTGTATTCATATCGTATTGTAAAGATTTTTATTATTTCTACGTGAGAGACTGCAGTATTGAGTACCTATAACTGATATTGACATAAGCAGGCCATCAGTTCTAAGTCGTCATACGCTAAGCACCATGATAGCATGTGGCACGACATTGATAAATCTCGTTTCGGCTGCAATAACCGTGTCTTATGATTAGGTTTAAACTCCTCAATTTCTTGTTAAACAGGGTATCAAATGAAACTATATTTCCACCTGTTTTATTATTTTGGTTTTAGCCTTCAAACTAGAGAAGAATGTGTTTGAAGCAGAGGCGGTCGTAGCCAAAGATTTTTAGCGGTCACGTTATTAATTAATTAATTATTATCATTAATAGTAAGATCAGTCGAATAAATTAGATTTTATTGGACCGAAAACATATTACAAAGCATTTTACGATTTATACAGAAATTTATGAAATTTTCGCGAATTGTTGAAGTTTATAAGATTTATCAATTTGCCGTGTATGATATGTATGTTTTTGGGGAGGTCATGACTTCTAGGACCTCTCCCTCTAGGACCACGGCTGATTCTGAATCTGGACTGTTTTACGTGGTTGGTTTTTGCTTGAAAGTTCTAGGAAGATTGTAGATTTAAATAAATAACAACTGCCCTGGTATCGCTTCGAGAAAATCAGTCCTTAACTTTCTTATCCATATCAACTCCAACTCCCTCCGAAACGACTTGCCATTTTATTAAAAAATTACACAACAATTACAACCTTGATTTCTCTCAAAATATCTCTTACCATATCCCTGGGCTTCATGTTGATATATTTACCATCTTTTATCGGAAGTATGGCAGTTCAGAAACAACCCTCTATCTGCCTACATTCGAAGGAAATCTGTGTGCTCGTTATACTGCTATGAAGTAAGTCCGTAATAGATGCCTAAAGAACGATATCTAAATATAGTCTCATCAAGCAAACATTAGGCAAAGCTGAGCGAAGTTTAAATGACCATTCATTGACTTTTTAAGGTCTTTTAAACAGGTCTATTCGATGGTTTTATTTAAGACGTAAAAGGTAAAGGTTTACATTTCATTACGTACCTGAAAGTCAATATTTATGAACGGTCTTAAAAAGTCGTGAAGTACGTCAATTTACCCTTTGAAGTCAATAAAAACAGAGTCAAGATAAGGCGAATGAGATTTAAAAAAAGAAGTCAATTGTGAGACAACAACCTTTTTAACTAAAAATCGATTCCTAAGAATTGACAAAAATATATTTTAAATATTAAGTATAGAAGATCCGGCCATTCGATATTTTCGGTACAACTATTGGATATGATTTTCCGCTATGGAATCAATGATTATTATTATTATTTAATCATCATGAATCAAATTATATCAAATCAAATTAATTAGTATATTTAAACCAATGTAGAAATATGTCTCTGTGAAACGCGCGCGTTTCCTTCATATAAATTCAAATATCACGAGGATTATTCTTCATGGCATCTGGACCGGAGGTAAAGCAGAAAGCATTAACAGGACTCCGCCATATCCAACTTCACTAGGTTTTTCAATGCTGTCCAGCACTATTCATAGCAGCAGTCGTCAAAGCTCACGGCTACATATGTGATGTTTAAAGTTCTAATCTCAACAAGAACGCCTTTAATAAAATCTCTATCTCATAAGGGTTCTTCACAGATTCTTGACGGATTTAATCAAGCTGCATACTTCGAGTTAGAAGTTCAGAATTCGCAATCAAAGTCAAAGTTTCACTTCACTTATCTTGAAATTTCGCACTTCGCTTCCACGCCCCATTTGGCACACTTCCATCTTGTTTAGGAATTCGTTTCAAGAATGCAATAGACGTGCTTGTAAGTGATTGACAGGTACGTGCGATTGATTTGATTGAGTGGTCTCGAACTTTTCAGTTGTCAAGTTGAAGTGACATTGTTAGTGCTGTCATTTTGTAACGAGGCATAGAAACTAGAGTGGTCTTTGGAGTATTTCCTAAATTTTGAAACATCTGATATTTTGACTAATATTTAACACTCAGATCGTATCTTGACACATTGAGGTGACAGTCTCTTAAACCTTCAATAAGAACATTATTATATCCCTAGTATACTCTTATCAATAGAGTATCAATGTTGTTAAATGAAACTAAAACAATAAACAATTTTAATTCCGATTAGCCAATAAATATGACAGTCAATGAAAAAAAAAACGGTGCTACGATATGTGGACCTTCGAAGAGCGTATTCACCGCTTCCTTCTCGGCCAGCAGCACGTTCGTGACGCCCCCGGTGTTGTTAATGTGTATGGGCAACGGTAACTACTTTAAAATCAAGCGGTTTTTCAGCTCGTTTACCTACTTAGCAAATAAGAAATAGGTATTTAAATATTTAAATCTCCAATTTTGCAGTACCCATATAACATGAAATGAACATTGTACTTTACTCTGGTCTATTGCCGTAAATATCACAGATGACATTTACCGAAACGCAGTAAATGGCGTGCATTCTTTAAAGTCGATAAATAAAATGGCGAATTGCCAGCGCCAGAAAGCTTTACTCGGATTGTAGTTTTTGGGGCACAACACTTCACCGGTGTGTATATGATTCAACTGAAATGGTCAATTGTCATTATAAGGCGGTTTGATAGGGGTAAAAGAAAAGAAAACATATGAATAATGTGTCAAAACAAAAGAAATTTGTCTTTCTGAACAACGACTATGTTTGTAGAGATTCTACAAATAATAAAAATTTTAACTAATTTTTTTTTTAATAATTGAATTTTTACTTTGAGAAAATCTATTATTAAGGACCTTTATTAACGCAATTGAACTCAAAACGATTAGATTAGTCTATTTGTTTTGTGCATTTGCGCGCGCCAATCTGAGAAACGGCTCAACCAATTTCGTTATGGTTTTCACCAATGTATTGCAGTAAGCATTACTTAATTCGTTTCATTGCAATCCGTCCATAAAAAAAAGTTGTGAATTAACATATTTCTAATACATAAAAACAGAAAAACTCAGTTCCAAAACGATAAAGATGTAATTTTTAAGCGTAAGACGTAGTTTTTCTAAAACGAAACGAGATTTGTAAATCATCTTCAAATATAACTGAATGCCTAATTAAGATCAACAAATTATATTTTGGCCTGCAGTATCCACTTAACTACTAAATTACTAGCTAATAGAAAAATCTTAATTTTATCACGGTTAAAACTTTAAAACAATGTGAAAATGCGCAATATATATTTTCGTATTGTATAGCATTAAATCAATCAATATCAATCAGTATCAATATTATTATTAACTCATTAATATTATCACTGGTATTGTTATCTTTCCGTGAAGCCGGCCTGGCTAGCTACCACCGTCCTGCTTGAGTTAGCCGCCAAACGACTCGTCGTGTTCCGGCTGGGGGCTTGAGAGCCAGTACTTTCTTTCTATCTTCTTCTTTCTCGACCGACAACGAATTAGTGACGCCTTTGGTGTCATGTCCACGGGCGACGGTGACCACTTACAATCAGGTGACTCGTCTGCTCGTTTATCGGATATTCACGTAAAAAAATATATATTTTTCTTCAATAAAACCTACACCCAAACTACCAAAGGGTAATTGTACGGGTTACAAAATGTCCTTTTTCTCTGAGCTCGCTAATATTAGAACCAACGCACGATTACACTAGGCAATTACGTAAAACTCCAGCAAATTACATGAGCCTTTCTCGTTACTTTTTAAGGCTACGCGGATCTCAAGCTTGACAGCCTTCTTATTTGTAACCAGTAACCTGTCCCCGTTTCGCTTCTGTAAACTTGACTTTTACGTTCACAAACAGTAAAGGCACCCAACAAATCGTTGACCATTTTTATTAGGCGTTTTATAATTTTTTCCTGATTACGATCACACATTAATAAACTTTTGTCGTTAATCAGTCTATTTATTGGTAAAACTATATGAAAACGCATGCCGTAGTTTTTGAGATTAACGCATTTAGAGTTGCAGAGAATTTATTTTATACTCTGTGTCCATTTGTGCATAATGTGCCTTGGAAAGTAAAGGTAGAAGAAGCCGAGGTTCCGAAGGTTATCCTCCGCTTACAAACAAAAACAAAATTCGCGCTCTCTCTTTATAATATTAGAATAAAAGATCGTATACTCAAGACCAACCTTTCATTTATATTGCACCACCAATTTTTTAAATGCTGAAAATGTTACTGAATATAAATTTCAATATAGGAGTTTATATGAATTGCCGCAAACAAATACAAGTGGTTGTTCTTAATATTTTGACGTACCCGTAACTCAAGCATACCCATAATCCCCTGCCTACCAAAAGAAGGTTCCCAGATTGGATTCCCTGTCGGGGAAGATATTTGCGTGACAGATAAATGCTTGCTTTCGAATCATGAGTGATTGTGATATCACATTTCTGTACGTCGTTGCCACCCGCAAAAGAGATAATCTTAGTAACAGAACAGCCTGTATATGTGTAAGCTCTTATTACAATTTATATTTAATTTTTTACTTAATTATCTATTAACTATTGTGTTATTGTATTGTGTGTGTATTGTGTTATTGTATAACTCACACATAGGTATTTGAAGCGATACACACATATGTAGTTATTTTTACTTTCTTACGATAATAGATCAAAGGGATGATAATGTGGTGTCATGGCTAGGCCATGTACACGGATTGCAAAATCGGCAAATGATCAGATTATTCATGATCAGTCCCTTCTAGCGGACGTAAACAGGTCGCAATGCGCTCGCATCACACCACCCCATTAAGTACCATGCTATAATATATAATCTACGAATCCACTACTAAAAATTTAACTATAACTATTATGTGGGCAAATAAAGGGAGTATATATACAAAAAAATGCTATTTTAATACGATACATTGTCAAATAAAATGAAGTAGAAGCAAAAAATGACGTGAAATGTATTTGCGAAACACCTAAAAAGTAATTAGCAAATGTTTATCTGTGAACCAAAATGATGGGCCGACTATTATATTCTGCGTCTGTTAGCGGTCCTCAAATTTCTAATAACTCGACGGATAGCGGCCATATTTGTTTTATCAAATTGACGGTTCATATCTACGTTGGTAAAACCCGAGAAACGGACATTACAAAATCGTTAGTCCTCTTTTCCATCTGTCTCCGTAACCCTAAAAATGATCAAGACAATAAATTATATGCGAGATAGATGACATTTTTCAAGTTACTGAACAAAATGGCGGCCTGCCAAGCAACCTGCCAAGCTTTGCGGTGCTTTGTTGTTTCTAGGACACAATGCTTTGAATCGGTAAAGGGTACGTTTACAGCATTACGCTCATAATTTGCACACAAACGTTTTACCAAGGAGCTTATGAAAGATACACATTTTCCACTAACACTTATGTTATGTTGTTTCACTTATGTGTCCACAACACCCATGTGTTGTGTGCTGCAATAAAAATTGATAGTAATTCCAATAACTTTAAATAAAAATTATTTAAAATACTTTTTTTTGCATTTTTTTTTTACTAATTTGTAACAATTGAGTTTTTATTATGTAACGGGTATTCACGATACGTTTTATTTATTGCTCATATTGCGGTGGCGAAGACACCGTTGACAAGCTAGTGGTAGATTAATCTGTCTACCCTACGCCTATTGCTTTTTTCTTTTTTAGTTACCGTATCATGACACGCGACATGTGGATCTTCACGCACTAAACTTTGCACTTCACGTGTTTTACATAAACTAACCACTGGATTCCACGTTTGTGCTAACTTAAAATAATCTTCCCTATGAAGTTCCTGAGATGTTTCTTGATCTTTATCGCCTCTCTTAGTACACGTGGAAAGTAATGTCTCTCAGAGGAGATCACTTGAGGATTATGTAATTCGACCTAGTGGTTAGAACCTGACTTGAGGATTTTTTCAGCTGCCGCGGATTTCTTCGAGTCCCTGTTTTTAACTGCGCTTATACGTTCCTTCATACTCTGGGATATAGCTCGCTTTGTCTGTTCTATATAAGAGCTCCCACAGCTACAATCAACATTATAGACCCCGGGATATGCATATGGAATCGTGTGTTTAGGTGAGCGAAGATAGACTAGCCTCTTATGGGGCGTAAATATACATTTTATATTATACCTTCTATCCAAGATCACACATATCTTATCCGTTATACACGTGCAACCAACTGTACGTATGGTTGGTAAAAAACGGAGCAAACAATAATAATTAACCTAATAACTTTACTCGGTTCTTACACAGCTGTTCATCAGTAAACAGGTCTAACATCTTAAATGCAAATTCACGTCAAGTTATCTCATTTTATGTAGCGACTTCTAATCTACATTTATATAAAGCCATCCAAGTAAATTATATTTATAGACTTCAAAAACGCAAACGCCAATTTCTTTTACGTGTGGTGCTACTTCCTTTATATACACTCAAAATTTAATCGAAATGATACTTCAATGTCAATGAAATATTCGAAAATTACATCATCTAAGGTAGGTGATTCCACGAACAGATTGAATCCTATATGTTGTTTAACTTGATTTATCAACTCTCTTCTAAGTTTGCCGGAATCATCTGTAGCATATGATTGTTAGTTGTTAATGCCTTTGAATGTCATTTAGTCATTATATTATTTATTTATTAGATAACCAACATAGGACACAGTGTTCAAGTCTAGAATAAATTGTGGAATTGTTGATTACGGGTAACCACATTAAATTTTACACATTAAAATTTGAAATCAAATTTACAAAACGATTTAAAACTTACATTGAAACAATAATAATTTAAGATGAAGCAGATTAGCTTAATTATAATAAAATAAAGTCAAATTAACAATAATTAAAATCAAAACTAAAACAATAATAACAATCTTAATTTAAACTGTCATTATAATTATGAGCTATAATTTACAATTACAATTATATTTTGAATTTGTTAATTATTATTATAATTGTCATCGAAGTTCTGTGACGGTTTCAAAGCTTAAAAGTTTAGATTATCAAATCGGGTAAGTAGTAAATTCGCACAATTCCAACTTGCGTAAAACTTGTGAGTCGCCGCTTATTTTTTTTATAGTAAAAGCCGGCAAAAGCGAATAAATCGTATAGCCATCCGGAATAATGTACCTTTCAAATGGTAAAATAATTTTTCAATAAGGTGTAGTGGTTCTGAATTTTACCCTCCGCAAATACACAAACTCACAAAATTCGCATAGATTTATATCAAGCATTCTACAGCTTATTGCTTACCCCGTTTTGTAAGCTTAACGATAAAATTTTCAAGTTCCATCTATTAGAATATACAATCAACTTATACACACGGTTTGTAGGCTAATTAAAGTTAATTTATAATGAATAATAGATGACAACAAAGCCGGTAATTAGAAGATATTTAGATGTAAAAGAAAGTACAAAAAATTATTTCTCTGTTTCTTAAACATTACAATAATAACACACCATTAGCTACTTAGAACTTAGTCTTCATTGTAATCGAACAACAAAGTGAGGTGTTTACGCTTCCCGACTATTTCTCAAGCCACGACGAAACATTGATTTTTAGCAATATCTTAGCGATCTTAGTTAGTTGCTAGTAAGCGTCGTTGAGTTTGCAAGTTGGATGTGTAACATCTTCAAGCTTTAAGCTACTTACATTCTCGTTCTGGTCGCAGAATCGTCTAACAATGTACACAGATTTATGTTAAATACTTACGAAAGGATTTATTGGTAAACCGTTTGTACCGTACGACTAGATAGCAAAGAACATCACTACCAATTTTGGAGAGTAAAAGTTTGTTGCAAAGAATACAACAAATACTTCTTACAACACCTCAAGGCTTCATGTCATCAGGAGTGTTGATATGTGAACTTTTTATAGAATTAATTGAATTATCAAAGGCCATGGTTTTGGACACACAATGTTCTGAGTAACAGAATAAACAATTATAACAGTTACAATTGGTATCATATACATAACCATCGTAGATATATGTATACATAAATATACACATGTAAATTATAACACTTCAAAATTAAACACACAGATTGTTATATCGCACATAATTATGTCATTTACCTAAATACATACAAAACTTATATATTACTTTACATAATTAGTTTAAACATAGATACTATTGTATTATCCTCCTCACTCCTAATATTATCCTAAAAATATAGTAGTACCTACATATATATTTTTTATGTTAATAGTCGACAAACAAGCAGAAGAGCCGTCTGAAGGTAAGTGGTCACCGTCGCACATTGACATCAGGAAAACCAAAGGTATCACTGATGCGTTATGGGGCAGGAAATGAGAAGAAGGTAAAAAATTAAGTACTGGCTCTCAAGCTCCCAGCCGGAACACGACGAGTCGTTTGGCGGCTGATTCAAGCAGCTCGTAGCTAGCCGGGCAGGCTTCACAAAATATAATAATACCAGTAATAATATTAATGACTTAATAATTATACTGATAATATAATCCTTACTGCTAGCTGTTCTGTTCTGTGCTGTTCTGTCAGCATTAGATTGGGATATGATAGACCACCCCAATACGGCCAAAAATAATTAATAAAATAGTTTTAGTTCACACCAACTTACTATTACTCACTACGGTACCAACTTTAACTGGTACAATTCATACTTTCGTTCACGGCACGCGAGAAGCAAACGGCAATGAACAGAATCTGGGTGACGCGGTCAAAAGGCCCAGGTTAGAAGGCCTCACAACAGTATACAAACAAAAAGTAGTTTATTCTCTCAGCAAATCTCACAACATGAAATCAGCTCGTGGCAAAATACTCGTACGTATTGTGGTACAGCATTCATAACTATTCCGATAAAAATATACTTGGCATTGAATTAAAGGTTTTTCATACAATTATATTACATCAATAATAATAATAATATGTTTCAGTAATAATGTCAAGTTACAGATTGAGAAACGAGTGTCAACCATAAACATAATATACTAACGTAATAGACGAACACTCGTCTCATTTTCGCGTCACAAAAATCTAAATGTGCATGTGTGTGAAAACGACATTTGTGTGAGTGACTTTTAGTGATGTCAAATTCACGTCCATGCACTGTCGACATGAATCTCGACTATACCATCACAGGTTTTTTGCTATATTTAATTCGTTCCCTTGATTATTTTTTACATGTTAAATTAAATAATATAACTATTCTAGTAACTTCTCTTTACTTCGCGTCGTCTAAACTTTACCTTATTTGATGGGATTCTTTATATTAACATATCTTTTTTATTTGTAAACTGGTTGAAATAAACCAAAACATGATTTAAAAGTACTAAAAAAGACAATAATAATAATACTTATTGGTTTTAATTAATTCTTTGACGTAAATCGATATATCTTATTGCCCTTGGAAATTAACTAACCAACAAATTTTGTATGTATAAACTCTTTATTATTAAATAGTTGCCCTTAAAATGTCTACAGTAACACAGTATAACAGTACAGGAAACCTTGAAGTAGTAAAGTTAATTAATAAATATGATATAAAATTCGCGAGATATTGTCATATCATAATAATAATAGACATAAAATTCGCCAAATTTTAACAATCTAAGGTGCTTCAAAAGCCAAATTTATAATTTATAACAGTCTAATCTACTTTCTGTTCAATGTGTTAACAAGCTGTAACGTAAACTAAAAAGGTAAAATATGAACAAATCTAGGTAAAACAAAAAGTATTTATTTATACCTATTTAAATATTGTCCACTTATCGACAGATTTTGTGCAAGCCGAAAACGAAACAGTATCATTTTCACGTATACAATATATTTTTATCTTACACATAATTATGAAAAATAAGTTATAATTCATAAAATGGAGCATTTACTGCATGTTATTAATCTTAATTTATATAATTTTAACATCAAATTCTCTGAAAATAAGCATCATGAAAGTAGTATTGTACTATCGGTACTTTCCTGTGGAATGTCTCTTTGTTTGGGTTATTGTTAGAAGTAACTATGCAGTCTAACAGAGAATACAACAATCTCGTGTTTACTGCTTGTTGCCTGATAAAATACAGTAAGATTAAAAAGAAATTAATAAAATATCAAAAAGTTATTTTTTGACAGGAGACTAATGGAGAGTAAATAGTTTGAAATCAGTTCTACGGCAAATTTTCTTGCGTCTCTTTCTCGCAAGTAGGTTTTTCCGTAAAGCTCGAAATCTCACTCGCAAACTGCTATTGCGCCTTTATATTTACTTTATGGTGTCGACCCGCTTGCCTCACACCATTAATTTGTTAAGTCGGCTTAGTTATGTGACTGTTTGGAAGAGAATTATACCGTAATTTTATTATATAATTAATGTCACTTACGCGTAAATAATCAACCAATTTAATTTGTCGTGTCACATTTAGGCACCATTCGTATGACTTATACATTACACAGAAAAAAAGTATAACTCCGGAGTGGAACAAAAGACCGTTATGTATACATACACTTAACACAAAGCAATGGAATAAAATTGAGATTTAATTCCTTATATATTGACAAGCATTACTTCTATCGCGTGTACGGTGATCACGGTAACGAGTGAATGAAGAATATTTTATTTATTGCAGTATGGTTTAACTTATAATACTATCGAAATCTTTAGAACGATTTGTAATTTACGTGATATATAATAACATTGATAATATCCTTAAGAAACCAAATAGCCGGCTACATTGAAAAAATTCACTAATAAAGCCTATTTTCTAGCGAATCTTTTCTTATATTTACTATGACAAGAACTTAGGATGGCACTATCAATCAGATACTTTTTTAATTCATTACAGTTTAAAGTTCTCAGTACAATGTTGGACACAAATAATGTTTCACACATGTTTCGAAGCGCGGAGGGAGTTTGAATATAAGTTCAAAACTTTATTTCGCTTTCTAATTTATCGGACATCCTAGGTCCGTTTAAAAAAAACCAAACAGAGTCAAATCTACTATTTATTCTCGTAATAATGAAACAAATGGTTCACTTTTCGATTTAATAAAAGCAAATAAAATTAAGTACTACGGAATTTTTTTTAAGTCGAGATCTTGTAGTATTTTTTACGTATTATTAAAAACAGTCAGTCAAATTTTTCCTAAAATTGATCGGAGGATCGATGGCTGATATTGCGTTTGAAGCGAACATATATACATATCTTGGACAGTTTGTATCTAAAACTTATTCATATTTGTTATTTCGGAGTTTAATATAATAAAAGCGACCAAAACGAGCTGTCAACTCGTTTCCCAAAAAATTGCTAACACAATTTCGTAATCGAATTACGAAATTTGTATCAAACTGTAACTAAACACAATTCAACCGAACTTAGCACTTAACGACCCGCAAGTTTTTAGGGGTTGCGTAAATAGACAAAATATAATGAACAATTATTACAGACGAAGAAATTTCAATGATACTTCGATGGTGGAGTTATAATAACTAGTGGTGGCCTAGTGGTCAAAATTCGACTATAATTTATTTAAATTGTTATTTTGAATATTAACATACTTCAGTTGTTAAAGACTATATGACTCTATAATTATTAGTGTTTATACTAAATCTACTCAAAAAAATTACTGAAACACGAAAATTTCGCCCGCGGCTTTAAATTTCAAACTTTTTGACAACCGCCACGGTCATTTCATTTGCAGAGGTTTTATAGTTAAAACATGACTCAATAGATGGCTCTATATTGGAAAACTGTCCAATGAACATTTAGTTTCAGTTTGACCAAAAGAGTATATGCGTGTATGTAAGTGTATCAAATAAATGGTAGTGTGCGTACTGTTTATTTTCATATATTTCTAATGCATAATATATAAAAATTTTAGCTTTCTGCACACCTTAATGTAAACATTAACTGCGCCAAATTTCATACCCCTCCGTTTGCGTAATTGCTTAAAAAGAGAGTACGAAGTTTTTGCTTCACGTATTATTATGAAGATATATTACCACAAAATTCAAGTCAAACTAAACTATGTGGAAGCTACTTATGAAAGGAAGGAGCTTAAAGTTTGGACAAAAGTTAATTAAAGCCGCAGTATTTATTAAAACGAACACTGCTTTTCTGGAGCCGAAGTTAGTATCTATCTAATTTTCAACTAATGCTATAGAGTTTAATGCTCTTGTTCTATTACTACTATTAAAAATTATTTCTTCAGGAAGATTTATTATCACATAATATTATTTGTATATTGGAGTATAAAAAGATGGCTTCCTACATCGTGTGAGGACCTGCCTGGCCGATTCCCACCATTATAAAATCAACCGTGTCTTTGTTGCAATGTAGAAGAAGCAGTAATAAGCAGTTTCCTATGAATCGACAACACGTCGATGATGCCTTTGATTCTTGAGATTACCAAACGCGGCAGGTACAATTTACCATCCATTACCATTTACCCGTCTGATCTTTTGTCCGCTATTTACATAAAAAACGGTCACAAAATTGACCCGTCGATGTATAGGTTCGTGTTTAGGAATAGACTAGGGTGTAAACTACTAAACTTATCAATCAATAAGTATACCTCTTTACATTTTAAAGTGGATAGGACAAAACAATGTTTTGACGATATAAATAAAACTGTTTCGCAAGTGTTAAACTGGTTTATTAACCTTGTTTTAAACGTTAAAAAAACAAAATGTATTAAATTCACTTTACAAATTTTTGACAAGTGCCAACTCACATTGTTTTAAATAAGGAAGTGCTTGAACTAGTAAATTCTACCACATTTCTTGGAATCACCATAGACTCACGACTACAATGGAGTCCTTATATTGAAATCTTGTCAGGGAAACTTAGTTCTACTGCCTACGCTGTTAAGAAAGTGAGGCTCTTAACGGACGTAGAAACAGCAAGATTAGTTTATTTTAGCTACTTTCACAGTGTGATGTCTTATGGTCTATTGTTGTGGGGCTCAGCTGCTGATATTAAGTCGATTTTTATATTGCTGAAAAGAGCAGTACGCGCCATTTACAACCTCAATGCAACCTCAGGCCTAGGAATTCCCTTAGAGATCTCTTTAAAGAAATTGATATATTTTTGATAATATTATGTACCTTAAAAAATACTCTGATAGTTTTCTAAGATAGAGTAATGTTCACAATATTAATACTAGGAATAAGACTAAACTGATTATTCCAAATTTCAGACTGAGCAAAACTGGTGGCTTTTTCATAGGTAGATGTGTAAATAATTATAATAAAATTCCATTACAATTGACAGAAATTCCATAGTGTAAATTTAAAACTCACGTCAAACGCATTCTTATGCGAATAGGTTATTACAAACTTGATGATTACTTTCAGGATAGGACTGCTTGGACATGAGTTTTATAGCCATAGTTTTATAGCCAGTTTATAGCCATAAATGCGTTCTGTTACTGTGAGTAGGAAAAAAAACTCCTCGAGAGTTTCTTGCCGCTTTTTCTTCCGGGGCCACTCACGGTAGGGATTTGTTGAAGCGATAGCGTAGTTTGACGTTCGAAAAGTGTTTGTAAAAACCAACTTCGAATAAAATATCAACAAATGTACCCCTGTTATTAATTAATTTATTAGTTTTCCATTTGCGTAGTAGATACCGCTGTTTACAAAATCACATGTTTGTATTTGTAAAACTACAAGCGAGTATTTTAACAACAAAAAATTTCAATTTGAAGAAAGTGAAGTTCTTGGCGAATCTCTAATTTTTCATTAATGTTTAATTTCTACTCCAATGTAACTTACCTTAATATTCAGTATGCTTCCAGCCAATCTGCAATCAGCGAGTTCTGCGATAATAAAATTTTCTGTTATAATTTGCATTGCAAAAATGTTTAATTATTGTTCAGGTCAACCCAATTTATAAGGTCCTTACTCCAGTAATGGACAACACACCAGTCTTATGACATGATTTGCGTAAATAGTAACAAATGCTCATAACTTTGTGTTGTCAATGCATACTTATAAGTACATATGTACCAGAGTTTGAGTTACGAAAATTCTAATAATAAGTATTTAATTTGGAAGGTCACTACTTACATATTTCAGTTTATTCTCTAAACGGAACGCGGCACGTGACCTGAGTGATGGCAGTACCGTCACCATGATTCAACACTCGCCCACTCGTTCTACAATGGAGCCTAGCTAAAAAGCACACGTTTGCGGTGTGGAACAAGTGGCTCTGCCAGAAAGGATTACACATTTTGTTTGTAATTATTGTTAAAACGGTGAATTCTTGTGGGAACTCTACTTTTCTCGAATTACCAATTATCTACCCGCGAAAATGTCTAACCATGACGCCAGCAATGGGAGTATCCGAGTAAATAAGATCAATTTAATTTAATTTAATTATAAAATGTTGCAATTAAAATATTCTTAATTGGAGCTAACCCGTGTTTTACTTCTGATGTCTAAGTCATATAAGACATAAAAAACTTTTGTAAACATTTTTAACAATTCGCTCGGAAACTAAGTCAATTGAAGTTAATGGAAGAAAGAGAAACTTTAGCGGCAATATATGTAGATCCTCTCTGATAGGCAGATTTTTTATAAATGGGTCTGGCCCCTATACACCTTATTGCTTGTCGCTGATACTCGTACTTTGTTTGTTATGGACATGGTTTTGTTGTAAATGTAGTTTTTATGTATATTTTACTACGTTATTTTCTAAACCCATGAGTAATGGTGGTGGTGATGGTGGTGGCGGCTGGTGGTGAGGCTTTGGATATCTTGTTGACACTGTTTACTTCTCGTGACACTTCCAAATGTATACACAATCCTGCAAATTATAACTTGAATATAAATTTTTATCTGCTTAAACATTACTTTAGATTTAGACTATTCTTTGATAGTTTATGTACGCTCATATACCAGACAGAAAAATTTAAATTCAAGTTTTTTTACCAATTTAAGAATTACAACTGTTTGACTGATTCTTACCCATTCTGGTTTAATAATTGCGCCAAGTTTCTTGTTTCCACTTATATTGAAAGTGCAAATAAATATTATCTTGCAAACTCGGCTTTTATTTTTTGACAATTAGAGGATATGATTACTGTACTACTGATTGACCTAATTACAAATTTTTCCCTTTCCTAACGTCACATAACTTTTTTCCGATTCTCGCGTTTCTGCCTAAACGAAAAGTGCATTATTCATTATTAATGTTATGTCTAAGCACATACAGGTTCGAAAAATGCCAATGTATTTTTGCGAAGACTTTTTTGTGCTTAAACTGTAACAGTCAAACACGTAGATCGTACGTATTTGCGTTAGCAAGCGACCCTGACCACTATTTATATCGATTTCCAGGCCTTCCAGAACTTTCTACACTGATCACGTCAAGTCAATAATAATACCCGAAAGTTGATAGAACAATAGACTCATGTAAAGACCACCGTGTGCGCGACATTCGCTTTTACGCCCAAAGTTCAAGGTCGATTGAATGTTTTTAAAAATAGGAACTCATTTGTAACGAAGTGTGTGTACCTGGTTCAAAATTATGAAAGGACTATATCATTTAGCGCACGGCCAATTAAGCAGCAAAAAAGCATCCTTTCTTGAGACTTCATATACAAATACGAAACCTTCTAATTTAAGTTCTCTTTGTTAATTAATAACAACTAGTATTCGTTCCGCTTCTTCAAAAATAGTCCTTAAAATTACTAACTTAGAACCGTGTACAAATGAAAGCCTGACAGCTTAGCATTCCACTGATCCATAACACTAAAGTAAACAACTTCAAACTACAAACGCGTGTTACGATAAAATTGTTCAAGTGTGAAATACGATTATAGTCAAACATTTCCATATTCCGAGTTTATGTATTTAGGGGTTGACTTTCGGCTCCCGTCTGATTATCCTATTCTACGTACCTATCCCTACCCTGTACCTACCTTATCATGTACTTCCTTGACCTTCAGTTTTTATATTTCTATCAATATAATATCAATTTTTATATTTTATACTTCGATCAATTTTTATATTTTATACTTCGATATCGCGAATAACTTGACGGATTCTCAGCGTTGCATATCAGGTACTTCGTAATTATTTTTTTATATACCTAGAGAAAAGAAAATATTCAGAACAATAATTAAGTTTCGATATGGCGGCATTCCAATATCTCTAATAGTTTAACTGATCCCTTACTTTTTCACATCGGACACTCCAAACCTTTAAGTTTTGTATACCAACAGAAAATGCTTACTTCGCTGACACTGCCAAAATATTAACAGAAAATAAGATTCAAGAAGCATGTGTCTTTTTTTATTAGTGAAAGAATGTATTGAACCGTCTTATCTTTACCACTGACCGAACGATGTCTCGCCATAACTGCCAGTATACTATTACTAGTGCATATATATGAATGGCTCCCATTGTATACATTTTAGGTCCTTGCATTGGGATCGTACATGAAATTTGCATCCTACACCGAACGTCAAGACGCTCTAAACAATATTCGTTTGACAACGAGACGTGCTCGAAGAATTTCAATAATAAAAAGCGCTTTTGCACGAAAGACGATGCTTGATTTCAAGTTTTGTCCCTCAATTTGGACCAAGATCCTTCAAGCTCCAGCCTTTCTCAGAGCCATATCTATAGAGAGTCTTTCTTTATTTTTTAGAGTTCCGGAGCTAAATGGCAAAAACAGAACCTTTTTCAGAAGAAGAATTTGGACATTTCCGTCACAGACCATAGATTTTAAGACCATGTTCCTAAAATTAACTCTGCGTCTTCATTTACTCAATTGTAATATTTCATAAATTATATACAAGCTTAAGGATTTTGATCATTACAGATGTGTCACATCACTTATTAAAAATATCAGTAAGTTAAGGAATATATATGTATTTCCAAAGTCGTAAAAATTGTCGTCGTCATCGGAAGACGCTTTAACCTGATATGACAGAGCTTAAAAAAAACTCAGTGAAAAGTGGTTTGAATTACATATTCTATATCCATATTGTTTATTTTCCACTATAGGCTATTTATCTTCCGCAACTTTAGGAACTATGCAATACAAATTTTTTTTTACTGTCAATAAAATAATTCCATTACTGATCTTGACTAGGGAACTCATACCCGGCCCTTTCGACGTGTATTTCACAGTTTTTATTCAATTTCGCGTTCACACTATCATCTGCCAGCGTACAGAAAAATGAACGTTAGGGTACACGAGAGTTTTAATACCTTTTTCAATATTTTTTATTTCTCCGTATTTTTATTTACCAAAATTATTTAAAATAGTTTTATAGGTTAAAAAGGACCAAAATTTTACTATTCCGTCCATTTTGCCACTATCAAAAAGCCAATCGTGTTCAAACCGCTTTTAACTGGCACGCGCCGCCTCCGGCAAGATTGCACTGGTCTATACCGGGTAATACAAATAATATTTGCTCTGAAACCATCGAACGACACATACAAAACGGATGATGTTTTTTTTTAAAAGCTCTTTTTCCTTTTTCACAATAAACACGATAAACCCACGATATTAAGGATACGCACGAATTCATAGTCTCATTTTATGATCAAAGATTTTATTGTACTACTGTCAAATTTATTCTTGCAATAACTAAGAATAATAAAATGTTTATGTATGTAAGGATAAATCTATACATACACAATATAACATAAATAGTTGATACTTCTTAAATCATGTACTTGACTAAATCATTCACATCATTCACTCTTGCTATTCATTAACACATTCATTCCTTGCGGTCGGTCATTCACTCACCGATCTCACTCACCGGTCGGTGCTCACCAATCTTGATGACAAAAATACGAGGGCATTCGGTGACTAGCGGCGGTAGCGATCACACCAAACGGAGTACAACTGTGCACGAGAAATAAGTGTCCTTTGCTCACATTAGATGTCGTCACTATTAAGGTCTGTACAAATTTTGTGATTATTTCAGTAAGGTTATATTAATAAGAAGTCTGGTAATCAATAAATTTTGTATTATTTATTTGCTGTAATTTAATTCACCTCACATGTAGTAGAATTAGGTGTAATGATTATTTATCCAGGCCAAATAAATATTTATGGATTCTAAAATAAATTAGTACCAGAAAGGATGTTTCTGTTTTATTTCAATAAGAAAACTTTTTAAAATGTCGAGTACATACAGCTCACTCACAACAAATTAGGAAGTTTTGACGAAAGTGTGAATACATGCATACGCTCAGTTTCTGCAGTAATAAAATGGTACCTACATACATGCGTTTCTTTGTGTCATTTCTTTAATTACATAGACTAAGTTCGTATTACTGTTTCCCGCATATTTCTGTAAGCAATATAATTGCTGAAGCTTAGTTAAGCGCCAAAGGGTTCTACGTTTAATACATACAAGTGCAGACATAAATTAATAAAATAATATCATCTTATAAATTGCTCACATAAATTCCTGCCTGTTGATTAAGGATATTCGTCTTTGATCGCATGAAGGATAAACATTTTTATCGTAGATAAATATGAAAAATTTGTTGACTTCCTTATATATGACATCAACATTCTAGAATCACAAATTGCAATATCTCCTATTCTAAAGCATCACTGAGGTTATTTGTAACTTTGAATATCTAGTACATAAGCTTACTCGTAATATCTGACATATAAAGAATTCCTTACCATCTAATTCCATAAGAATGTAATTATGGGAACACGTTATGAAGACATCTGAGCCTTCTTAAATCGTGATAATGATAGCAACGTGAAAACGACGTAACCAAATATCAGCCAAAGGACTCACTTTGTGTAACTGACGACCACTTGCAACCCAGCTTCTGGCCGCTGAGTGAGAGGTCCTGAGTTCGATTCGTCCATAAATAAAAAAATTATAAATTAATATACGTATTTATAATTCACATAATGAGAAAAACCCAGCCCTAAAACAATGCAGATGTTTAAGCGTAGGACGTAATTTTTCTGAAGCGAAGCGAGGCAGGTCTGCAATATAAGAAACAAAAACAAAAACTCATGTCTAAAAGAAAAGCTACAAAATAGTACTAAAATGCAAAAATATTTTAAATTACACATAAATTATATGCATCATATACTTAACTGTTTGGAATCGATTCCAAAACAAAAAGATAGTTAGCATATATGCTAGGTTCAATCTCGCCACATAGCACTATTTTGTTAGCTTGTATTCCGTTATCGTTATCTTAGCGAAATGCCTGGCAAAATATCAGTGCATAGATAAACACTGCTCAATTATAGCTACCCTTTGAGAACGTCTACTGTGTATGCTCAAAACCCATTATCAAATCCTCATTATATTTATGGGTTATAAAACCGAAGAAACGTAATTTGCGCAAATGGCAGCTACTGTTGTTTTATTAAACAACTTTAATACCGGGAAAAATATAACGGAAATTTAATATTGAACTTGCATTTCCGCAACCAAAACTGTGTATTGGAAAACGTAAAGCTTAACATAGCTTTTATTAAATTAGTAAAGTTACACATCGCAGAAAAATTACAAAATTTTACATTTTCTTCCAATAACGATATAACCTTCACATTTTTTTAACATACGAGTATACTGTTCACACGAAGTCTAAAATATATGTTTGCTATATCTATATATTGTTAGTGAAGGTTGATTAGGACGCGTTGATTCTTGGAGCCTTCCACATAGAAAATCTAGTGCTGACATTATTACGTTTCAGGATGAATGAAACACGGGTTTGTAAAAACATGAAAATAGTTCTAGAAATACTTTATTGCGCTATTACTCGTAGATAACTCTCCAACACATATTATCAGTCACACAAGCAGGGATTTCGCTTCGTAAAGCGAACTATCTTATCCGTATCCGAATACCGAATAACCCGCTGATGCGCCTACTCTCTATTTATATTTATTTTCCGGATATCCAGAACTCTTCGCTTTTCTCGTCCATTTGTATGTATCTTGAGGTAGTGGACTGGATTTTGCTGGTGAAGATCACAATGAAACACAAATGGAAACTTTCAGCACTTCTATTACACACTGTATTTTTTACGTAAAACAACCGGGAACACAAGCGAACGAACAGAGAGCAGAAAAAGGAAGGAGTGTTGCCATGTTTACAACACTAGGGTATTAATGTTGGGGATGCCAACACCATTCAACATTCCTTAGAAAACAATAGGACATTAGACGACGTAGGTAATAAAAGTCCGTGTATGCAATATTCGGCCTCATACATAAGGGTGAGAGTCACGTAATGTGCTCTAGGTTTTATGGCCCCCGTTGTTCTCGTTTCTTTATTAATAACTTTCGCGAACCTTCTTAGCACCATCTATTGTTAGAGCAGGTTGAATTAGACACATTGATGGTTGGAACCTCACGCAATCGCAAGTAAATCTAAAGAGCTAAAATTTTTGCGAATAAAGATAAAAAAAATCTAAGTTTTGAAGTATTTAATAAAACCCTTAAGAGACCCGCCGAACTATTAGAATTATCAAATAAAAATGATTTAGTGCGATTGAAATCTTAATCGGATTAATAGTCAGTATGTCGTGTCGAATAACATGTCAGCCGCAATAATAGAGATATTGCAAAAATGGTTCAATGTGCTAAATATTTTCTATAGGTATATAAAAACTCTGTATGAAATAACGTTAGCTTCACCTCTTTCGAATTTCTCCTTCTTGTACTTTCTGCATTGGCAGCAACAGGTTAAGGCCAAGATAAAAATGACAATTTGCAGCAGAAAAGAAAGGTACGGATGTGATTAAACGCTTCAAGAACTAAATCATCTAATCCAAAAATATTCCGTAATATTATATAAAATATTCCCTAATAATAATAATAATATCCGTGCCAAGTCTAAATAAATGATTCCGCCTGCTCTTTAAAAGTGAATGTAAGAAAACAGATTAATATATCTCAATTATCTGGCAAATTTTTCGGTCCTGTAAAGTGATCAGACATTAATCTTGCCAGATTTGTTGAGCCCATCATTTAATATATAATAAGAATCCGATTCTTTCCTGAGAATCCACAGGCATGAATAATTTTTGAAGTGATGATTCTCTTTTGCCGCTTTTCGAGTGTGAATTCTGTATGTGTGCTGTATGAACATAAATTTCGTTTTTATATATTCTGTATCCTTCTCCATCGCCGTCGTAACATTTGTACTCGTATATCGTGGCCGTCAAAGAGCATTTTACTTTTGTCGCCAGGTTTAATTCATTCATATATTCATGTGAAATATATTGAAATTGGTATTTCTTTATAACTACCGAAACCAATCTGCTGACATAAGTTGTCTCACTCTGTTAAATCTAAGTATTTGATTGAATTCTTTATGAAATTATTTAACTCTTTTATAACATACATATATATTAAAAATATAATGAAGATTTCGGACACACCCGTTTTCTTTTTGAAGACGAAAAAAACTTCTGTTTCCTGAACTTTCTATTTCCTAATCATATTTTTAAGTTACAATTAACACTCGCTTCCAGTTTAGTGACTAGCTGTTGAGTGAAGGAACAATTCCAATGACATTGTGGTGTGTATTATGTATCTACACCGCGTGGAGGTAAAAGACTTTGGAGGACTTGCAATTTTATTTTATAAACAATATCCTGTCACCTGTCACCTGACACTTGTCAACTTTCAAGAGTTTCATGTCACTACGACAGATACCTTGTAACTATTTAAGTAATCGATTGGAATATCAGTTTAAAATACAAGTCTACAGTCTTCAAAAAACATGAGTTAAATGCTGAAATGTTCGAATGATTAATTAAAACTTAGTATGTCAATTCGATAGTCTAGAACTATAATTAAATATAAATTTTAAAATAAAAATTATTATATAACATTTCAAGACAGATATTAAAAACAATTAATAATTATTTCAAGCCTAAAAAAACTCTGTATCCAAAATCAATTGGCATAATAATATCAGGTAGAACACCAAAATAATTTTGTACATAGATAGAACTTATATTGAGCTTTATAGATCTTGAAAGTCAATCCAGGCGAATAAGTTGTTTTAACTCTTTTGATAAATTTAATTAAGAAATCAAGGCTTCTGTTTCAAAGAAAACATTTACGAGAAAATCAAAATTTTCCACATTTATTCCATACTAGCAAATGCCCTCGCTTCGCTTCGGAAAACTTAACTCGGAAAACGCTTAAAGATAGCATCTGCATTTTTCTGGGTTTTCCTCCTTCTGTGAATTAGAAATACATAAATTAGTTCATAACTTTTTTATTTATTGCATATTGGATTGCAATTAAACAAACTCTAACTATTAAGTGACGTTTACTGCAATACATTAGTGAAAACCAGAACGAGATCTATTAAGCCGTTTCTGAGATTAGTGGGAACAAAAGCACAGATAAACAGACAAAAATTCTAACAACTAATAATTTGGGTTCTATTGCGTTAATAAGGCCCGTGATAATGTTTTTTCTCATATATCGTTCATGTACAGAAAGCGATCAGTTAGAATTGTATTATTAGTATAGATTACACAAAAACTGCATTTATGAAAAGAAAAGAAGGTTAGTGAATAGACATTTGTCATTTATATTTTTAATAAACCCATAATAATCCCTCTACTGAATTCAGGTTTCATCCCATAATTTAAGACGTAAAAGCCATAATCCATGCTAGTTAAATCTTTGCAATATTGTATGGCCGTGGCCATAGCATCAACCTTAGTTGACACTTTAATACCTCTTGTAATTTGAAAGGCTGTGTCTCACTCGTGAACGAGTCTTGAATTCCATATACATTTCAAAGTTTTCACATTTAGATCATCTTCGGAAAATCTGTTTATCTGAAAGTTTGACAAATTTTTTCCAAAGATGTGTTTCATAAGCCAAGATAAGATAAAGTTTATTTGCTTTGAATAAGTTACAAAATGTTAAACAGTTCCTTATTCAGCTAAAAAAATGGCATGTAAATTTATGATTTAAATATACAAAAATAAATCTAATTTACAAAATAATCTATTAAACTACAGTATAAATATTTAAATAAAAGTTATAATTTCAATGTCGTTAATTTTTTTATTTTAATTCTCAATTCCATGTCAATTTCTAAATTACATAATGTGTATTTTACAATGACTTTTGTATCAAAATATTATTTTAGTAACATTTAGCTTTATTAGTCATTTCCTCAACTTCGCTTTAAAGACTTTGTTAGGTGACAATTTCAGGTCCCCTGATAACTTATTATATATTTTAATACACATAGCATATAAATTACACTGGTACGTGGTACGTGGTTTAGAACTAGTCTTATTGGGTGTATTAACGTGAGCGGAATCGCCCAACAGTAGATTGTCATATCTTATATATCTTATGCCATAACTTATATATTATATAAGACGCAACATATCTATGATACGCCGTCAGGGTTGTCTCAATTGAAAATATTTGTCAGTCTTGCTAGTACGTACACAAATCTATTGATTTTTTACAAACACTCTCAATATAATCCTCCCACATAATTTGATCGTCCAACGTTATTCCAAGGAATTTAGTTCACACGCCAGCGTGGTGGTCTATTACTTTAACCCTTCTCATTTAAAAGAGAAAACCGAGCTCAACAAACACAGTTAAGAATTGTGATGAACATAGAATATCATACAAATAAAGTCATAGAAAAGGAATTCCTGCGAAAACGATTTTGCCGTTAAGTATTCATGAGTTGCGCTGGTACTTGCAGTCAATGGTTCATTAAATTGTTACAACTGAAGTCCACAGAAGTCCACAATTTTTCAAGGTAATACTAATAGAATTCTACAAGCTATGTAAAATACCAGTCTTAGAAATCGTTCAATTGTTCAAAGCAATGTAATATAGCAAAATATTATTTAGTTAATAATTTAGCTGTCAGTATTGAAACTAGTGACTGTATGTATTAAAATAATTTTCCAAGTTGTCGTGTAATAAAAATGAAAGTGAATAGTGAGTAACAGTTGTTAAAATCTACACCAGTAATGTAGTGTTAATACTAACAATGGCATTCTGTAGAGTTCGCGTCGTCACACGAAAAGCTGTGGGCGTTCATATAAAGTTTAACATGACTCAGTTGTTTCAACGATAGAACGACAGTACAACCCTTTCTCAAGAATGGTAACTGATACAAATTTTGTATCGTGTGGCAAGTTTAATATGGCTGAAACACAGAAACTGTAGCTTATACTTTGAGTTTACGAATGTTATATTGTAGTTTAGTCCCCAACTATGTTTTTGGGTTGTAAGTAACTCCTTCTAACCTTGAGTCCAAGCCAATCTCCCCAGCAAGTATACCCTTTCCTGCTGCACAACGTAGTTCATAAAAAACAGAATTCGATATATGTCGATGTACTATTCATGAATTAACAGATGTTCTTTTTCATTAATATGGAGATAAATATGCTTATCATCTGGTATAAAACATACAAACACAAATTCTAACACAAAATCATTTAGGTATTTGTTTCATTGACTCGTGTGCGATTGTGTCATGTTTTGTTACTACTAATTTCGAAAAGGTGCTTCAAGTCACCACATCTTTTAAATCGACATATGACAATTACAAAGTTAGTTTTAACTGGTTACGGCACTGTTATATCCAGGCACTAGTCAGTAATATATTCATCTATACCTTAACATCCATTGAACTGTGCTTCAACGCATCGCTTAAAAGTTCCAATAGGGAACTCAGGTATCAACTTTGGAACCTTATTGTAAAAACGACATCAATAACCCCTAAGAGCACGCTGAACCTTTTGAAGGCGATATGAAAACGTTCCCAAATTATGCCTATTCCTTGTTTCACGATTGTGTGTATCACTTTCTGGATGTACATATTTAAATTTTTACAGTACCAAGGTTCTTGACCTGTCCACTTTCTGTAAATCGATAGAGAAACACTTTTATTCTCTATCGATTGAAATGTGGTTGACCCAGTTAATAAGCGTGATCCCAGTTCCTTCAAGAACAGCAGTGTGTTAGTAAAGCCTCTAATATTACAAATGTACTGTCGGTGTTGTTATCACACAAAACAAAAGAGATATAATACTGCATATTTCAGTTAAAAACTTGATACTTGATTGTAATAAGAGAGAGCATAATTTGTAAGTGGCGGTAACCAAATATACTTCTCAGCACAGCCGTATCTCTCTGTGCAAATACTCACAAACCACATACATTGACCGAACCCAAAACGATGAAGTCCGTAGACAAATGCGGGGTAAACAAACTACTTAGTTCGCAGAATTAATCGACTGATTTGGCAATGGGCTGGCTATATAGTTCGAAGGTCAAATAACCGTTAAGTAGGGAAAGCACATGAATAGCGACTATTTGGCAAACGGCTGATGAATTCCCATGGACCTGCATAGTGTTATTCAGGCTCAAACTTTTTATGTAAACTTATACAGATACACGTTTTCTTTATTACAATCAGCGCCTCCATTTATAACCTTACTTATTTTACTGTAGCGTCGTAACAAGCAGTGCTACAGAATATGCGCCTGCTATATTGTTTTTTCCTGTGGAAAAGTGAAAAGGTTGCGGTCCCGTGGTAATATCATAAATATAATAAGAGCTCCAATATTTAAAGGAACATTTGTACGGTACGTTTTAGATGTTTACAGGGATATTTTTTATCTTGAACTATAATGTTTTATTCACAGTGAAACCAAATAAAAAATGGCAAGCTCAAATTAAACCTTAACAAAGTACATTGCAATGATGCGAACTGCAGATGATATCAACTGATATGTATATCTGCCCCCATGTTTTTTTTGTTTCTATATACAAGTTTAAATATCATAAAAGCTACATTAAATTAATGAATGTGATTCCGCTTCACAAGTTTCAAATAGTAAAAAGCGGCCATTTCAAAATATAATTTTCATTGTAAACTCACTCAGATTTTAATAACAAACTTTGTCCCATAACGAGTACAAGTTAATTTTTATTAAATCTTACATTACTACGAGCATGTTCACTTCTGGACTAGGATGTAACAGAAGAGGAAGGAAAGAAGGCCAAAACCATAAAAAGAACTCACAAACATGGGAACCCAAATAAAATTCTATATCTTCTTTATAAATAACATCGCGCGAGGGCAATAACGTTCGCGTTGGGAAAATAAAATATCACAGAATCTTCGTCACTTGTCTAACCACAAGCGAAACATTTCTTTCTGAATGACACTACACTTAGACACTTCACGCACTCTTTTTTTCCACAGTGAACGAAATAAGAGCATAGCGCTCAGTTTGTAACGGTGACGCCGAATCTGGAGACGACGACAAATCCTGATATGCGCTATGACATGCACTTTTATTAATCGGATCAAATAATATTACTAAATCTTGGCTACAATCAAAACTAGTAGATATATTAATGTTGTATATATTAGATTTGTTCAGGATAATAATTACTGTACTAAGAAGAAAATTTCATACGCGGTCGTCCGCGACAGTTATTATTAATTTCATCTGACATTTACTAAATTTCCGATTTACAAAATTATAATACTGTTACGTGTCAAAGAACGCCATAGTTATATCGCAGACTTTATTTCGCATCAACACAAGCAACTGCTTGTGTAACTACAGTCGCACTAGTTGATTACAGGTATTTCGGTCCACAGAGAGAACTCTTCGTTTTTGTATGCGAGATTCGAATAAAACCCGAGCGACCCTGCCTGCTATTTACATCGATATCCGGACCTTCCAGAACTTTCTACGCCCTTCGCATTAATATCCTCCGAAAACAATAAAACATGACGCGGGTAAG
The DNA here is from genome assembly GCA_003671415.1 of Megathymus violae. Lineage (NCBI taxonomy): Eukaryota > Metazoa > Arthropoda > Insecta > Lepidoptera > Hesperiidae > Megathymus > Megathymus violae. The sequence goes on along the minus strand of PDGT01000106.1, from coordinate 455,407 downwards.
AAAGAAAATGTGTACGCGATATTAGCCCTTTTATACAAGGCATAAGGGTGAGCCTCGCTTAAGGTACTTGAGGTAGTTCTTACCCGTACCTGATTTTTATGACACCATTGTTTTCCGCCAAACCTTTATAACATTACATATAATTGCATTCTGGACTATTGTATTATAGAGATATTGTTTTACAGATTGTATTTATTGTATTACAGAGATTATAATTAACTCTCCAACAATATAACCAAAACACTTAAATAAGTTTACTAACATTTAATGATTCATCAGCATTTGCATACATACAACTTGCGCCTTAGTTTATTTGATGTCACCCGACAAGTGTCTGACGTATCCAAAGTTCTTAAAGGCTGCTCGGAGTAACAGCGTATTTGAGACCGATACATAAATACTATCAAAAACAAACAATTATTCTACAATCGCTTAATTCAGTAACAGCGGTTGCTAACTCCATTCAAATTCAAATTAATTTATTTGTACACCCCTATACCGCGGTAACTTGTGTTGAGTAGCCTCACCTAACCATGTAGCTATGACTTAAATGAACTTACTACTTAACATATGAATGATCTGAATGCCCGATACTCTTTCAAATGTGATATCAAATTTATTGTCATGAACAACAAATCCAATAACATCCAAACAATTTCATGCTCCAATATTGTGACGAAAATGTGTAAGTAAATGGAGATGGAAGGGGATTATTGGTTTCAATATAGCTTTCCAATTTCAGTTCATAGCCGACTAAGCGCGTTAAATGTTTTTTTAAATCGCGTCTTGGTCCTTTATCAATAAAACGAGTACGTAATTATCCTCGTAGCTGTAGTTATAAAGATATACCTGAACAAAATAATTCAAGAAGAATTTTTAACAATTCAATTAGCATCCAAAATCTAAGGGCCAAGATTTTAGGATCTTAAGAGCTCCAATCATCTTTACTACTAAAGCAGTAGGTATTTGTGTATGGAGTTGAAGCTTATAACTGCCTGGCTATCCTCTTCTTTCTAGAATCAACTGTGATATATATAAACATAGTTGGATTGGAGTAATAGAGGTCCAGTCGACAAACGGGCATCTTTTGGACCAGCAGCGCATCTTTTCCTTTAGCATTACTGATATCGTTAAGTAAATGTTATTTATCATTATCAAATAGCCCGACTAAACGTTTTATAGCTATCCAAGTAAAAAAGATTAATTCTTAATTAAGCTTAAAGTAATCTAAGAAATATGATTGAAACATGATGAAGATTGACTGAAAAATGATTTATGATTTTAAACCGTGACCACGATCCATGCAACTGGGTGGAAATATTGGCAATAAATAAAACGTATCGTGAGTAGCCGTTACATAATAAAATGAAATATGACCATTTATAATTGCTTACTTGAAAACTTTGGAGGATGCTAAAAAGTATAAATAGAAGACGGAGGTAGGCACGCTGGTTAATCGGATTGCGAATTCGAAAGTGTTCACTGCATTACAAAGTGCGTCTAATCATTGACGTTATGAATGATTACTGTATAAAGTTCTTGTACAAAATGCAGACGTATAAAAATAATTTGGTATTTTATTAGGCACTGGTATGTAAAAATAGAAATAGAAAAAATCGAAATAGTGAAAATATCGGTAAAAAGTAAAAACAATGCAAAAAAAAATGCAAATGCAGTTTATTCCTTAAGTACATGTCTTTGAGTAATACATATATTATAGTGTTATTATGTACTATGTATTGTGTATATATACATACATATATAACAGCTTACTTACGGATTGTATACAAGTATACAAGAGTGTAACATAAAAGGTGAGTAAGGTAGGTTCACAGAAAAACGTAACGCAATTTAGTTAACGCTCGCAAAAATTTCACACCTCATAAATTTTCCATACCGGAGAGCCTTATACGTATATCGATTCTTAAGGAAACAAACAAAATCGACCGAAATAAACTAACAAAAATCGTGAGTTTCAAGCTACAGTTAAAATATAGTTCAAAACCCAATATTTAAAACATTGCCATACAAAACCAGCTTATTCCCACGGAACTTCTTTAACTGTATTAGATTTAAAGCAGGGATGTTTTGGAGCTCCTTTACCAAAACCGAAACTATAGGTTATCTGAAATATAAATATATCCAAAACCGTATCCAAATCCGATAAAAAGTTTCGAATAACTTCGGAGAGGGGCCGTCTAAATGAAACACGTTATGACAGGTTTTCACTGTCTTAGCCGATTCACTTGCCGCCTCGCTTTCAACTTTTAACGTTTTTATTATTTCATTTTTAAGGTTTTTATTCCATAAATATATATTATACGTTTATTGTAAAAGTCACTGTAGATAACATTAGACCTGGATATACATGCCCTTTTTCTATTATCTTTATCAACAAACTTATCACAAGTTTAGCATGATAATATGTGAAAATATTGGATAGCTGCCATGCTAAAAATATTCCTGTAACCGTTGTAATATATCTCTGTACTTAATCAACTCATGAACAATTTATTAGCTTAATTTTCTTCATGGAATATAAATATACTTTTCTGAAATAAACAAAGGCGAGAAGATTGAGTTTAATGAGTTCGCGATCGGATTGGATTCGATTAATTACTTTGTGAACAGCATAATGCGTCATACAAAGTATTCATAAATAAAAAAAATATTTGAAGCAAAATCCCTTAAAAGATCAGAATAAACATTTTTAAAGACCCCTTAACATAATTAAAATCCATAATTATCTCACTGCTGGAGTCCTCTGACAATGTGATGTATTAAATCCACTGTCGGCCACGCTGGTCAAGTACGTATGAGCAGACTTCACACCCCTTTAAGAATATTAAAACAGTCAGTGTTGTTGACAATGTTTTCTTTCAGTGAAGCAAATGGTGATAAATTTTAAATAAGGACATAATTTTATAAATCAGAGTAATTAAATTTTCTTAGTAAATTTTATGACGAAATGTAGCTATTTTGGGTTTTAATTGATTAATTTAACGGATTTTTTTTTAATTGCATAATTTATAACATTTCTAAAGGAACATCCAGCGAAGCAAGATAAAGGCTTAACAAGATTGTTTCCATTTTTAACTTTATAATTTCTCGCTGGTAACCGCCACTGGAATCATCTTAACATTTCTTTAGCGTCATATTTTCATTGAGAGTAAAATTATTCGTTAATTGGCAATATTCGCAAAGGTTCGACCCTTTTTAAGCGTATTACATTATTTTGTATAGTATATTATTTTTAGGACTGATACATCGGACCATTTACAAAATCATTCACAAGTCGTTTTCCATCTTTTTATTTGTCACACTTAATTTTATAAATCTACTGTCTATACTTAATATTATAAAGAGAAAGTATTTTGTGCTAGTTTGTATGCGTAGGGTAAACTTTAGAGCCATGGCAACTATTTGAAAATAAAATTACCATTTGAAAGGCACATTGTACTGGATGGATATTCGGATGTAGATCACGTAAATATTTATATAAATAACTACAATCATGATGAAATTCACTTTGCTTCATTATATTAAGAAATTAGAGTTTATTATACCAACGTAATATCTACTTAGATGCTTGTTCAACCCGAACGAAGGCGGGGAGAGCAGCGAATGTATACTAATATAATAAAGAGGAAATCTTTGTATTTTTGTATGTTTGTAACGAATAAACTCAAAAACTATTGAACCGATTATAATGCTTTCACCATTAGAATGCTACATTATCCCCGAGTAACATAGGATATATTTATTACTAGAAAAAATAAGGGATCGTTGCTAAAACTTCGGTAATGAGAACCAAGGTATAAAAAAATTGCTTTATGTCCTCTATAAAGATAAAATTATACCGCAAAATGTTTAAAAATAAAAGTACACCCGTGCTAAGCCGGGGCGGGCCGCTAGTATAATATAATATAACAAATGATGAGCAATAAAACCATTTAATGATATTAAATTAGTAAAATTATACTTTGCTACAATCCGCAAGCACAATATATGATGGTATATGCTTATATACATGCACTGAACCTCCCTCTCTCCCACAATGGAAAACATGTATTTATGATAAATAAAAGTATATACCAACATACATACCGTCACCAACACGTGCTTCGCTCCGAAACGGAGCACATCCTCAGGATAAGTACCCTTACAATAAATTTCCGCAAAGTAACGCCTTATACTATCAACTATACCATTTAACGATGACAACTTTCAAATCTTCTTCAGTCCTTCTAAGTAGGAAGTCCGATAAGTTGGAAGGTGGACATTACTTTGTCTTTGTTTGCTTATAAGAGTTCTGACTAATTTTTCTTCATCAACCTGAGACAGCCAATCAAAAATGCACCAATTCGAGGTATTTATACAACGCAACGCATCACTGCAATATCAATTAACCCGTTTACTTATTTATCCTATTTTAACGCTAAAAACAATATACAACAGAAGGATCAATTGATTCATTGATTCAGCATTGATGATTGTGCGTTGTTACACTCGTCAAATGACCAGATTTAATTAAGATCGCGACGAGCGTGAAATTGGGATATCCAGTAATAAATACAATGCAGACAGATAGCGAGATAGAGCTGAATTTCTATCGAAAATTCAGCCAGTTCCGAAACTATTCAACACAACTTTTATATTTTCAATGAATAAATAGTGAATTTACACGAATAGAAAACAAATGTTACAATAAATTTGGCCGTGGAAGTACATCAGATACATAAAGGAAATTTTAACAGAGGTTCAAAAAGGTTGTAGGTCGAGGTCTAGCATGAATCGCAAGTTATCAATCGAATTGGATAACGTTGGTTCCGGACCCCTAGCAATTGAGTGCTTCTGTGCTTTTAGGCGCACAATAAGCTATCGATCCCGCTTTTCATCAATAGACAAATGCCACTACGGAAGTTTGAGGGCGGCATAAGATTTTCTAACACCTGAATTGGGCATCGTATTGTTCTGGCTGAATGGTTGATAAAGATTCCCGAGTTGATTCCTCACTGAGTCAAACATTAATGTAATAGATAAATGTGTACTCTCAGATCTTGGTTGTCTATAGTCATAGTAATTATCTTAATTATGTATCTCTGTGTAATCTGCAATACAATAAATAATAGTACAGAGTTATGAGGGTTTGAACATAATTTTGCCAAAAATGTAAATTGGCGATTTTCCATCGCGAGTTCGGCCTAATCATCTACAGAGATATTTTTCTTATTTCTAATAGATGATTTCAATAGAAATGAATATACAATTGTATCTTTTTGCAAGAACTTATCGGAAAATATTTATGAGGGTGTTTTCATCAAAGTATAACGTCACATTTGCAGAGGTCACAAGGGGAACTTTTGACAACTAAGTAATGTTATGTTTTAAATAAAAAAAATATAATTAAAGATAATATAGTACACGTGTTTCTAAAACACAGTTGCATTAAGTAAATACACAAGAGTAAACCACCAAGTAACAGAACAATAGCTGAAATGAAATGGACACACAATTGACAGTATATTTCGTCCAAACTTGACAGATTCATGTACTCTGTGTATGCGATGGATAGCAGTGTTGCCAATGTAGCCAAAAGTGATATTTTCTTACTAATATCAATCGATTATCGATAATGATCCATATTAAATATCGATTACAATAAGTTCGTAATTTAAATATATCACTGTAAGTAATACGTAGTTAAATAATTAATTAAGTAATCGGGATATAGGTATAAACATATTTGTATTTTTTATTTCATGGGTCGAATCAAACAGAGATAGAATAATACATCAAGCTGATTTATTTGAATCGATTAGCAAAACATATCGTTTATTCAACATTTAAAAAAAAACAAATAGACAATTTATGCAAAAATACGAATAGGAACAATATAAATAGGAAAAAATTTACTTTTTTTAACATAAGCCACATTCTTGTGAGAAATGTGGCTGAAAACCGCCAGTCTCCTTTTCCACATTTTTCCACTGTAATAGCTATGTAGAAAGCGACTTTGTCATAGAGGTTTCATTTCAGATGTATGAATCTGGAAATATATAACGATAGTTCATTCGGTACAAACGTGACTTGTCTGTGGAAGAATATAATAATATACTTTATTCGGGAACGTGCCTAACGTTTAGGTTTGATGTTATCAACGATGGTCTGGAAGCTAGATAACGTGTAAGAATATTGAATAATGAAAAAAACAACTTCACAAACACCTACCTATATGTATGCAATGTATATATGTATGGAATATAAATGTATAGAATATATATGTGACTTTGTATATAAGAAGTATTTACCAAGTTACCATTCACCAACAGAAGTAGACTCCCACGCTGTGATAAAATTAGTAATTATTTGCTGCAAAAAATCTTATCAACCGTATTTTAGGTGAATCCAAAAACAAGACGTCATTTTCTTTGTCCATGGATTATACACACAGTAACCAAAAAGAGGAATATAGCTTTTCAGGTATATACCTCAATATCTTATGGTATATGATTTGCGTGAAATTGGAAAAGCGCAGATTTATTCAGTTTTATTCAGATGTCGGGAATGAATAGAAGCTTTTAGCCGGAAACGTATGATGATAGAAACGTGACCTCGAATCGAACTAGACGTCTGCAAAAGAACATTGTACCTGACGTACGAATTGTTACTAACTTAGATTCTTATATAAGTACTAAGCAGTTTTTGCTACTATAGAATGCCATTAAATAGAAATGAAATGAAACTCATTTACGAGTGTTATAAATGTAACTAGCCTCAATGCCTCTCAAACGGGAACACAAGATTTCTCTTAGCAACTTATTTCCGACAGAATTAATTCGCAGGTGTGCGAAAATAATCAAATATCTTTGAAAAACATGAGGGAATAAAGGAATACCCAATTGTACGAAGTGAAGACGCGCTTACATGAATAGATTTAATTAAGATTGTATGGATATCTGCGTCAGATCTCGTTGTCAATTGGGAGCGCGCGAGTTTACATCATGCTTACTTACGTGTGAGATAGGAGAACTTTACGTGGAGATTTAATTTAAAACGGGCAGATAAAACCATCTTTCCTTAAATTATATATAAGTTAAAGTAGTGAATGAAAAAAATTGTGTGATTCATAAATACATTGTGATAAAAGGACATTTAAAATTAATTTTCCGATAATTTTTTTCCGAACTACTGTTTCTCTTTAATCGTAAGGTATATATGTAATGTTATTATTATTTGTAGCATTTTTACAGTATAAAAAATAGTACTATTGTAGTAAATACACAGGATCTAATGTACTTCATGTACATATATCTCATAAAAGACTTACTCCGCCCATCGATAGCTACTCAACATCAACGTATTATCGTTAGCTTGATTAAGTAGGTATCAATTAACGCACAGCAGTCTGGCTTTTAATTTTTATTACATTTCTATACTCATCATAAACAACAATTTTTTTTTTCACTTCCAGCTTCATTATGATTGCCAAGTATTACGAACATACAAAACATTGTTTTTGTATGTCTTACGAAACACACAATCAACTTTTAATTAATTTAAAAAATCAACGCTAAAAACGAGTAACATACCGCCTCAACATTCTGTGTCATTCAGGTGTGGGGGAACGGAGATAAGCCTTTGGTCCCCACGATCAGGTTCTTAGAGAGGTCGAGAGAGCCGTGCGCTTCGGTCGGTTTAGTTTGATCTGGACAATCCCTCAGGGCCAAAACACTTACCGGTAACTACATCCTTCTGCCTACGAAGACTTAACAAATAACAAACACAATAACAACTTCATCTTTCAAATTCAAAATCGTTTAGGTATTTTCTAAATACACTTGTGCACCTCCTGTTTGTCCTTCGTCTACCGTTTTGAAAAGATGCTTTAACTCCTAAGATTGTCTTCGATGAGTAAAACTTGATATGACTACCACAACGTACAACCTTGTCAGTAAGCTTAGCTACAACATACTGAGCAGTCTATAGGATAAAATTGAACTCTTTCCAATACTTTTCCACTAATCACATCATTAGCGGGCTTTTAACTCCGCGGCGAAAACTCCTAACACCGAGCAAGATATGACAGCAAGTCACAAATGCTGCTTACGTCGCGTAGATAAAAGAAACTGAATTGATAGTGTCATTAAAAATAATAAAAGTTCATATACGTATGTATATTATATAGTATAACAATATTTCTAAATTTAGGAGAAAAGAAGCTGTCCTTATCAGGACTAATTAGTCACTATGTGCATTGTAATATTTTTTCTGTCGCTTTGAAAACTTCCTCGTCAAGAAGTGTACATGTATACAACATCATCCAGCTCTCAATTTTATCATATAATTTTGTTATTTCATAATGATTGCATTCTGTTTTGTGTATCATTAAATAAATAAAATTAAATTGAATTGTTGATCGGAACCCGATAACGACGTCAGTCGGCACAAAAAACACTATCTCCGTACGCCAAGCCAAGCTTAAACCCTCTATAGTGCCGTGATAAAGTGACAAATACAGTATGGAAATAGTTACCGGCTTCCGTCAACCAGTAAGTACCATAAGAGCTCAAACATATTTCAAAGCGGGTGTGTAACCCAACAAAGGAACAGTGTTTTAATAATATTATTAAGAGATAGTGCGAATTTTGTGAGTTTCTGTATATGTGGAGTGTTATGTCCAGAACCACGGCGCCTATGTTAAAAATTCTATTACCATTTGAAAGGTACATTATTCCGGATGGTCATAGGCTATATATCGTATAAATATAATACGTTTTTGAACCCGACACAAGTTGGAGCAGGATGCTGTCCTCATATATTTTTGTCATGCATAGTACAAATAAATTTGTTAATGTTAAAATAAAAAATTACTTCGCTCCGATGATATGCTAAACTATATGAACTATAATTAAGTTTAAAAATAAGCTATTTTTGGCTATCGCTAAGCAGACATCAATAAGCACATTATTCTACTCGTAGCAATTGGAAAAAAAGCATATATTTTAACAAATTCTCAAATGGTATTCCTATGCTAAATTAATACTTTTTTCCACACTTAATATGCCATTTCTTTTTTTCCAAACTGTATTTCATTCGTATCCATCGGTACTCGCTCCCGAACATTTTTTATTTCCGGCACATGGCGGCGTAAACGGGAGTCCATATAGCATGTCAGTCACAGCTCGGAATAATCCAACAAATTTATTTCAAGTTACGGGCTCACGGTCTGATTTAATGATAAGGGTTGGAGAAATAAAAAGTGAGGTGAAACTTAGAATGTTTATCTGTTTCTCAATAAAAAAGTCCTTATTGATGTTGTATTTTGTGGATTAATGATATCGTTTGAAGGAATAAAAATGTGCCTTTAATAAATAAAGTATTTTTTTATGCTTTTAAATAAATCTTACTCAAAAGATCAAAAATAAATATTTAATGTTGGAGGAATAAGTTTTTTTTTTTAATCAAAAATAAGTATTGTCTGTAAATATGACTAGCGAAATATTATCTTTGGAGGTTTCTTGCAGCTCCGTCTTCCATGACATCATATGTACTCGCTCAAGAGATTTAACTTGGAATAACTGTTAGTAAAAACCTACGTGGAATACGTAGATAACGTTATTAGTCCAAGTAACTAAAAATTACTGATATACATATCATTACGAACCATTAAAATAACAGTTGAATCCCTGCGGCTTGTCACGTGCTGAATTTCATTTGCAATTAAAATTCAAGTGGTACTTATCAAAAATAAGTGTTCCTTTGGTATATCAAGATTCAAAGTGAGCATAAATTCCAACTTTCTTACCAAGATGCAAAGTTGCAAGTGATGATAAACAATAGTGACAATACAAATTTTTCAAATCTATTACAATTACAAATCTTGCAAATGCATTCTGACTATAACAAAAGTTCATAATCTATTATTAATTATTCAATTGGAATATTCATTTAAATTAGGACATCTCAATCCCGATTCTATGTATTTATTATTTTGATTAATTATTTAAATTACTTTTGAATTAAATAATAAGCTAAAAATTTTGCACGGCATAAGTAATGGCTAATTATAAGATGCGTAACCAATTACAATTGAGAACCTTTGTAACCACAATTACCGCAAATAAATATTCTATTCTATTCTATTGTAATAGGTAAGTCACTATTCCTCATTTTTAACTCAAACACCATCTAAGTGGTCACTTAGCGTAATATAGATCTCATTAACTTTCTATAGGTCTAATCATTTCCAGGGCAGTTTCAGCACAAAAATGACGATTGTAAGTAATAAACCAAAAGTCCCACAAAACCTATCATTTCCAGAGAAGGAACTAACATAAATGTGACATCCAGTTGATTTACTAAGCACATAATAGACATTCAATATTGATATACCGTGCACCTCGAACATAACAGTATTTTATGTGCGGTCAAAATCTATAAATTCGCACGAGCCCATATCAGCTGTCTTTGTCAGTATGAAGTAAATCCTCGGGACGCCCAATTGCTCGTCAACTGTGATCCGATTACTAGATATCGCACGACCTCAGACCAAACATCCCAAACAGATACAAATATCAGAGGCAGAGGCAATCAAATCTTTGGAGTTCATAATCTAGATATTTACTATATTAAGTATGAAGTTGGAATTACCATAGAGAAGCATCGATTGCCATAAATAATTCAACTTATCGTATCCTTAACTTAATTCTATTTAAAAGCAGCTGAATTGCAGTTTTTCAGTTCCAATCTTTGAGGGACGAGGGAGAAACGTTTAAAAATCTCAATTACTCATGTCTCTATATTGCTATATACTTATTAATTAATTATTTTTTTACTGCTGTATACTATCAATAATAATAATATAATAATAAATAAATAAACATTTATGTACACACTCACACCCCGCAACACATGGATTACATGGACATACACAAATATGACATTACAAACACCCATGAGCGGAAAACAAACATATATTTATCTGTCACGTAAATGTCAGCCTCGGCCGGGAATCGAACCCGGGACCTCTCGCTCGGCAGGCAGGGTCACGACCAACTGAGCTATGGGGTCGTCTAAACTTAGATTTTACAAACGGCAGACTTGGCTATTAGGATTCTCTGCCAGTCAACCCAGGGTGATGATGAGATTGTGTAGTAGGTGTCAATAAAGTTATTAAAATGATAATTTAAAAAAAAAAGTGGCCAGTAAAAATGATAAAAGGAGTAAATGTATTGAGAAGTAGAATATTAAGTATGCTTTAATTGGCTTTCTCCACAAAATGAATATTGAATTAATGTTAACCCAAATCTAGATACTGTAAAACAATATTATATGGTAATGTCCAAAAGGTAAAGGGAAAGTGCCATAGTTAATGTGTAGTTTTGCTAACTTTCTACATGATTGGGTCCGCACATTATTTAGTGTAACATTTAAAAGTTAATTATTCTTTGGCGTGTAAGGGGGAGCTCCCTGAGCCCGAATTATCCCTACACCAGTGCTAACTAGGGATGTTATGGATATAAAATTTCGGATACGGATATAGATACGGACATCTGAATAATACTTTACAGGTTTCGGTTACGGTTATGGATATGAAATTATTTCGGATATCCGACAGTTTTGGTTACTACAGCGGACGAGCTACGGCGAACAACGGTCACTGAGCTCTGTACCACTAAGCTTCTACTAGAATTAACTACGAAATGTTTTTCGGTCGTGTATTTTTAGAGGGACAGGAGTAAGCAAGTCTCCGCTACCATCTTAGCCGGCAACGCGTCAGTGATGCTTTAGATGTTACGGCCGTCATTGGACTGCAGTGACCAGTTACTATCAGATGGACCGCCAGCTCGTTTATACGTATATACATACACATCTTCAATTTAATTTATTGGTAAAGCTTCTGTTAAGCAAATCATTGATTAACAGGAAAAAAATTTCTGATGTAATCAAAGGAAGACAAAAGTATTTTTTTTAATTTACTTCAAATTAGCCTTCCTTTAAGAAAATTCAAAAGCTTTTATAAAAAGTCTATTATTCAATTAAGTCTAGTTCTTCCAATTCGGTAAAATTGTTAAAGTCCCCTTTGGATAACTGGTAGTAAACAGATTATCAACCTTAATTGGGAAGAAGGAAGCATTACAGAAGCTACCCTAATATAAAATAATATATACGGCATGAAAAATTTTACAGCTCATTCGCAATTTCTAAAATCAAAACACCGTATTTTTATATCTTGATCGTTAGATTAGAATTTTTAGAAGTTTCTTATTGATTATAACATTTAGGAGTGACCGGAAGAATCCCTTTTTACCAAACCTAATATTTTATCGGCTACGTATGCATTTTTTCTTAACAATGTTAATCCAATTATTTTTAACTCCACCACGCAGGGAAGGGATCATTGGACCCAATTATCAGAAGTTATTAGGCCGCATGAGGTCCTCTGACACGGCTAAGCGACTGTTATTTGAGGATAACAACTAAGACTGCATACGGCTTAACACGCCCTCCGAAGAACGGGAACGATCTTGAAATTTTGCGACTAATGGTCAGACATCTAACTCAACTGCGATATTTTAATAAACTTATCAGGCGCCATTCACAACCTCAAGCCTAGGGACTCGCTTAAGGATCTCTTTGAAGAAATCAATATATTAACTGTTGTATCATTTTGATGATATTATGTACGTTAAAAAATACTCTGATAGTTTCTTTTTTAAGATGAGTGATGGTCACAATATTGATTTTAGGCTAAACTAATTGTTCCAAATTTCAGACTTAACAAAACTGGTGGCTCTTTTATAAGTAGATGTGTAAATCATCAATCTATATGTTTACTAATAATAATATTCTAACTGATCTATTTCTGTACATGAACTATATATGGTAAAAATATGATTAGGGGCCTTTATTAAAGCAATAGAACCCAAAACAATAGTTGTTCGATTTTTTGTCTGTTTGTTTGTGCGTTTTTTCCCGCTAATCTCAGAAATGGCTTAACCGATTTTGTTCTGGTTTTCACTAATATATTGCAGTAAGCATCGCTTAATATTTAAAGATTGTTTCATTGCAATCCGTCCATATATAGCTCCTTGGCAGTTTCTTGCCGCTTCTTTTTCCGGGACGACTCACGGTTGAAATTTTTGAAGCAATGGCGTAGTTTGACTTTCGAAAAATGTTTGTAAAGAACAAATTTCGAATAAATATTATTTCATTTCATTTCACTGGATTCCCTGTTTGTGATAATTATACCCTTCCTTTCTATTACAGTATTTGGGCTGATTCTTGACCCCTTATTATTTTAACGTATTTGTTACCTCTCAACCAATGGTAACTTAAAGATTCGAACGTTTCGACTTTCAATCGAATCATTTTCTTCAATGAAGGAAAACATCGGAATTAAACCTGCACGCCTGAGAGTACTGTACTGTTCTCAAAGGTGTCTCTATCCGCAGTTTGCCATTTTGGCTGACTATGGCCTTAATCCATCTCATTATGAGAGAAACCCGAGCCCAACAGTCGGACAATTATGTAATGATTGTCTCTCATATATGTCGATGTAATTGTGGTCCGTGGAGTTCACATGTATTCTATGTAATTCATTCCCGCGATTGTGCCCGATTCAATCAGCTGTTACGGCAAAGTCCATGGTGCGTCCGTTGAGACCACTGCGATATGTTTTTTATACGCTGCAATATAGACCTTATTGTTTGTCCGCTGTAACTGCCTTCGTGGCTGCATTCAGCTTTATACACCTATGTTACAATGTCTTGCTTTGTTGAAAATAAAAATGCGGCAACATTATTTAATGACATAAACAAAATGTTTATTTTGTATTTTTTGCTAGGTACGTATACAGGTATAGATTACTATTGATTTGTGATTTTCTGTTATCCCATCAACATACATGAAGATAAAAGAGCTGACTTCTATTTAATTTTAGTGGTGATCTTTAATCTTGAAGGTACATATATAGGTTTTATGAACGTCAGTATGCGCTCAATCGTAAAGCAAGTGGAAGCGACTTTTTACCAAAAAGTCAATAGAAAACTTATTATGCACAGATTGACTCCATACTAAGTCATCCAAATGTAAATTGCGAAGGCAAAATTCATTTTGTACATAGTACTTAAATTAAAGTCATTGAATTCCTAGAACGGAAAACCAAGCGAAAAACACTGTAAATTCCCAGCGCAAATGTGTAACCCAAAGAGAAGAATGAAATTTCAACCCGCACCGTAATGCGACCAGAACTCTTTTCGGAAAATAAGAGAATGAGAGCCACCATTGGGTTTTTTCTGTGCAATTCGCTTAAAGCACTTTTTAGTTATCTGTGTTTTTGGCATTTTTTTTGGTTTTGACGGAAACCTATTCTATATTATTTGTATATAACACTCGTTTACTTTAAATAAGTGACAATATCTATACTAATATTATAAAGAGGAAACGTTTATATTTTTGTATGTTTGTAACGAATAAACTCAAAAACTACTGAACCGATTTTAAAAATTCTTTCACCACTAGAATGCTACATTATACCTGATTAATATAGGTTATATTTATTACTAGAAAGAAGAAGGGATCCTTGGTAAAACTTCTATGTCCATCTGGAATAACGCTCCTTTAAAATGGTAAAATAATTTTATAAATAGCTACCGTGATTCCGGTGTATCCTCCGCATGTACACAAACTTGCAAAATTCCCACTCTTTCTTATTAGTATGAACTTAGTATGTAATATTATTTTCTATTGAGCAAAATGAAATAATTGATGCTTGATGTAAATGTGTTCATAAACACAATTAATATTGGGAGACGTGGTTCTTTCGTCCCCAGGAGGATACTTGAAAAATGGATACCCTACATGTCGCACCCTTAGAATGAAAGGGACTTAACTCAAAAATTGCAATTTATGGGAAATGACGAAGAAAGTTTTCAAAAATGTATCGTCTTGAGTAAATTTAAAGAGACTGATGTATGAGGTTTTCCTTTTTCCCTTTCTCATTCATAATTTGGGCTTTTTTTCACCATGGGGTTTTAGAGTAGGCTTTTTTAAGTAAATTTATAGTAAAATCTGGAATTTCAGGAATTTTGAGTTAAGTCACTTCCATTCTAAAGGTGCGATGTGTCCTATAAGCGAGCAGCAATATTCGTCCTTAACATCGGCTGCCGACATAAGTTATCACCAATCAATAAAGACACGCCGCTTAGCGGTTCTCGGTGTTCCGGTGGAATGTCTGATGGAGCCGTAAGAGCGATGGGGCTGAACAGTTGGACCGGTTTTGACATGGTGGTTTTTTCTGTGGAAAAATTCTTCTACTATTGGAAAGGTACATTATTCTGGATGAATATGGACTTACGTAGATATAAAAGAATTGCTAAACTCATGACGATATTCTGCAACTATATCTCGATTTGTGTTAATTTAAATCTCCCCACTAGTTGTTGCCCCTGTTGCATGTTGCCACTGAGTCTGTGCCTGCGCCCTGCCCTAAGGGCCCCTTCTAAAATTGGAATATCATTAGAATTGCGAGATTAAAAACCACTTAAAATTATATGTTTGTTTCTAATAAAACGTATTCACTGTCAGCTTTAGGCCCCAAGTCAAAGACGGATCCATTACTGATGTGTCTAATTCCATCTAAACATAATTCATTTTTGATTTTGATTTACCAAATTATTTAATTTTAATTATTTTTATTAGTAAACGAAAGACCAGTCTTTTTGTCAGCAAAATGATTTATTTATTCAGTCCATTTCAACGAATTATGTAGGTACTATCTTTATGTTTTTGTATCATTGCTAATAATCTACGCACTAAATTTTCTTACTTAATGTATTCTCCTCACGCGGGACTGCTGGAAGATAATTATTTAGTATGAAATAATTAGTATCCATATACAAATCTAGTGGCATGGCTATTGTATTAATATTGCTCGTGAACAAAACAACTGAATAAAATTTAGAATCGTCTCTGAATATTGCCACCTAGATAGAAAAATAAAAAACTTTGCGAATATGTGCCCAGTTACTCTGTTGAAGTGTTCATATATAAATGTTTTATGAGAAATAAGAAAAAAGTAATAATTACAGTACACATCATTTTTATCTATAACTTCAGAGCAACAATTCAAATTATTAGTTTTTAACTGTTTCCCGCCTATTGAGAACTTACGACACCATTTTCAATGAGTTTCGTTTCTACACCAACAAACATGCAAAATATCTTCATTCCGTGACGCCGACAAAATATTAATAGAAATGTACCTACACAATAATGAATCAGTCAATAATTATTATTATATAATACCCAAACATCACTGTATGTAGTAATTACATGTTATTTTAGTAATTTAATTATAATTATCCATATTTTATATTTTTCTTAGTTTAGTTTTTTTATTTGCAGAAACTAAACGTTACAATGTTATAGGGGAATTATAAATGGCTGATATTTGCTGAATTGTTGATCGATGACAATTACGACGGGACAAGAGGATACAGAGTCCTCTCGCAGTAACAAAATAACCAGTGTTTTTTAAAAACACCCAGCCCTCCATATTTTATTAACGTGAAGTCGCGGACGTTGACGTCACGTTTCTGTCTGGCCAATATACTCGTAAATAGCATGTGTTTTGATATTTCAAATTTCATTACTTAATATTGCACGTTATGAAACTTTAAAAATAGGGATGTGAGGGATATGAAATTTTTTATCTGGATGCGGATACGGATATCTCAATAATATTTTACCGGTTTAGGGTACGGTATGAAATTATGTCGGATTATCCGATTATTTCAGATAGTTTCGGTTACGGATACTAGATGATATAAGACATAAAAAATATATAGTGTATTTATAAAATAAGAGTTTGCCTTTCTTTGTAGGTATTATATGGTATTACAATCTAGGAATGGAACCTTAAAAATCAAATAATAAAAATGTTCAAAGATGAAAGCGACGCGGCATGTGTATCACCTCAGACAGCGATTACCTGTCATAACGTGTTTCATTAAGTCTCTGCCCCTATCCGATATTATACGATATTTTTTATCGGATTCAGTTAGTTTCCGATAAGTATATTTTTATTTCGGATATCCGATAGTTTGGGTTACGGTTTCCTATCATGTTGAGTATCATTCTCTTTTCATGCTATGAAATGTATTGTTTTATTCTTTTATTCATTGTATCCTACGAAGTACTTGTCATTGTTGTACACAATAAAAAGTTTTCACAAAAAAATAAGCTGAATCACAGGTAAAAAGAATCACTCTGTAAAACACTCCAAATCACAAAAAAAAAACATGAATATCAGTTCAGTTAATAAATTAGGGTAACGAATAGAAACGGGTATCAGCCCAATATACAAGGACTCCAGGTAAATACAAACAAAACAACAAACAAACGTTTACACACTCACACCCCCGCACTACGATTCCCTGTGTTGCGGGTGGCATGACATACACATATATGACATCACAAACACCCATGACCCGAGAACAAACATTTATCTGTCACATAAATGTCTGCCCTGGCCGGGAATCGAACCTGAGAGCCCTCGCTCGGCAAGCAGGGTCACTACCAACTGGGCTATGGGGTCGTCAAATAATGGAGAAAAACAAATTGTATAAAAGTATTAAATACGCGTTCGTACCGTACAAGTGACGGAAGTTAACTGGCATTTCGACACAATGTGAACCCTGTACCCTATATATAAGTTACTCTATGACCCTGCCTCAGATGCTTACCTCCGACCAATAACGTACAATTAACTTTTCAGGTACGAGTACCTTTTCTCGTTGCATACTATTATAGAATGCGATTATTTCCAAGTATGAAGGATTAAAATCACAACGAAAATAAATATACGGAATTATATTTTTTACACAATGGATATTGTTTAATGTTTAATCTAAATGTATAATACGCGCTATAGATTTTCTGTTACCATAAATCAGAGGAATTCAGACTCCTTGTGACACTATCCAATAATATTGTGGGACATATCCTTATGATACAAATATGACCTATCCATTTAGAATAACAAAACCGACATTAAAATTTATAGCTGTTTCATTCTGAAATTATTCGAACCCGACATATTATCGTCAATATACAAAAAACCTTAAGTTTCTGTCTGTGTAGCTAATATATATAATATTTTTAGAATATCCTAAATCCAGTGAAGTACAATTCATAACTATACATGCATTTTGACGAGCTAAACAAAGAGCAATATACAAACTGTCCATATTCTTTCTCTTCGATATTACTGTAATTAAATATGACATTTTCGCATTACCCACTGAAACTCTATTGAATCATGGCCGAAAACGAAACCATCTAATAACCCAGATTAACCTCAAACTCGTAATATAAATCACTAGTACAATAAGTAAGTCTCGGTCACAATACCGTCGTAAATTTACTGTATAGTTGCTATAAAGGCCTGCAAGTCATTGCGAGACGACCCTCATAGATACCACATTTCCGTGCACTATTTTCCTAGCTACAGCGCGATGAAACACTATTGAACGAGAATTACAGCAGATACAAAAATGCCATTGAAATTAATAATAAATTAAATATATTTAAGATAAAATTATATTTTGTACAGATAGAGTAGTGAAGTAGTCTAAGTATAAAATAATCTCCATCAAATTTCTAGCATCATTAAAATTGCCTCTTACTCATTATTACTATTGCGTTTTTTTTACAAGATATATCAACGTATGGTTTTCTATAATGCAAAATTCTCTTTCTCAAACAATAATAACAAGAGATTAATTCGAGTATTATTATCATGAATACCATAAACAAAACACGAACACACAATTGTGTCGTAAATCCAACTGCGAAATAGAAACCCCTGTAAAATTGTAGAATACGAACCGGCTTTAGACACAATGAGAATCCCACTGCTCTTCTACTCCTGTGTAACTTTATGCAATGAAAATATTTAAGCCAGCTACACTGTGAAACATGTTCAATAAATTTTCAATCTTATGTCTTCGCGTAAAAGGTTCAAATGACGCACTATCCTAAATTTACTAAACTAAAAAATTCATACAGCTTGGTCGGAAAATGTTGGAAGTTTCACAGTATAGTTTGTGCAAAGTTACGACGTTTCAAGCATTGACTTGCCGAATACGATAAACCAATCTAACCCAAAATTCCTTCTTGCCTTATTTCCATTCGAATGAATATTCACTTAACTTGAAGCCTGTGACCCATTCAAGAGTTCCTACATTTTCCGCTTATTTAGTCTCAAATTCAATTATAAATGAATATATATATATATATATATATATATATGTACTACTCAAGATATGGTCAGCTCCAACCCGTTATGTAGAACTGCTATCGTTCGTCACGAAAAACCTGGTGAATCTCTATCGCATGTCTGCCTCCCCAATTTTTGGTTATTTCCGTAAAACAGTATGAGCATCGGGATCCCATATATTACAATTCGATTGCATGCTATCAGATATCGCTGGTTCAATTTATTGTTCACTATTTATTCACCACAGAAATGTATACTACAAGAATACATAACTTAGTTCTACCAAATCAAGGATCACGGTACAGTACGTCTTGGGAACTAGTTTAAAGATAACAAGTTTGGCTACAATAGATTAAATTTGGTCGCAAAGGCCTTTGGGAAAATAACCTTCACCCATCCAATAAATAATTATCATAGATCCCCATGGGCCTAGAGTTTCGACTAGGAAAGTTCTGCGAAAACATCCGGACACAAGACTCCCGCTTCCGTACTTTCCATGTTCACTCTTTTCCGCCTCTTTAGCCGCAACAGATTATTATCTATGTCACGGTATAATCAACGCTGTACATCTATACTGCTATAAATCTATAGTGTCTGTCTGTCTATACATTTCATTTTATTCTCAATTTTCATGATAAATAATCGTTTTATGAGTAACTGACATAAAGGAAATGTTTCACAAATGTATCAAGCCTG
Source organism: Megathymus violae (assembly GCA_003671415.1). Lineage (NCBI taxonomy): Eukaryota > Metazoa > Arthropoda > Insecta > Lepidoptera > Hesperiidae > Megathymus > Megathymus violae. The sequence continues at coordinate 435,426 of PDGT01000106.1, read as the reverse complement.
GGCGTCGCCGTGTACAAACTGTAGAAAGTAGATCATATTAATCGAAAGCATTCCCTACTATTCAAATTCTAGATTTCAGCTTGCTTTAGTGGCAATAATTCAATTTGTGAGTAAACATATGGTAACACTGAAACATTATGGCGGATGGCGGATAGTCAGTCGGATGCATGTATCAGTTATTGATATAATACGTCATAACTGTCAATATAATATATAAATATATCGGATTAATGACTAAATAAATGTTATATATATAATAATATATATCTTTATTATCCTAATAAATGATGCTAATTCATAAATAAAAATGTACGTAAAGTAAAATCGAATATTTGTGGAGCGTAAATATAGATTTTCAAACTCCACAAATTTGACGACACCATAACCCAGGCGGTAGTGACCCCGCCTGCCGAGCGAGGGGTCTCGGGTTCGATTCCCGGCCGGGGCAGAAATTTATATGACAGGTAAATGTTTGTTCTCGGATCATGGGTGTTTTTGATGTCATATTTGTGTATGTCCTTGCCACCCGCAACACAGGGAATCCTAGTGTAAGATAGGGGGTGTCAGTGTGTAAATGTTTAAATAATTCATCACAGGCATGACATATGACAGATCCAATTGACACCATGTTGTTGTCATACGTAAAAGCTTAAAAATAATTTATTTAAAATAATTTCTCAGAGAAGAACGGCTCATTGAATATTATTTTCAATATTTTTCTATGAATATTCTATGAATTATTTTTCTCTAAATTATGCTAGACTCTACAAAGGCGCGCCCAAAGTAATACATCCCATTTGACCATTTTGAAATTTTTTGACTGTAGGTCTGTGAGTCTCGAGATAACTCAAAAACGGATTTACCGATCTTAATGAAAATTGGTATGTAGTGAGAAAACGTGATTGTGCTGATGAATACATAAAATATAATAAAACTTAATGACCAATCAATGCAAATAAAAAACGAAAAATTGTATTAATTATGTACATAATCACTGTCAAACCCGAACGAAGTCGGAAGAGGCTGCTATTGTACATATAATCCGTTTAGCAGATCATTACACTGTCATCGACCTCGGTAATTGCGGATAACATGACTCCATGTTATAATCTGGCGTCTTGCCATTTGTTCCGTTGCGTGCTTACTCTTTAACTAAGCTAAGTTACTGAAAATATAAGCAGAAAATATCATATAGTACAGCTGACATGCTTGTACTAAACGGCAGCTTACGTAACTATGGTATTATTAAGACGGAACTCAGATTTAGTAAAACTGGTAACTTATTCATAGATAGACGTATAAAAATCATTATCATCTATACTAGTATTATAAAGAGAGTGCGAATTTTGCGTTTGTGTATATGCGGAAAGTAATCTTCAGAACCACGGCACTTGTTTGATAAAATATTTCACCGTTTGAAAAGTAGTGTTCCAGATGGACATGGGCTATATATCGCACCTTTAGAATGAAAGTGACTTAACTCAAAATTCCTGAAATTCCAGATTTTACTATAAATTTACTTTAAAAAGCCTACTCTAAAACCCCATGGTGAAAAAAAGCCCGAATTATGAGTGAGAAAGGGAAAAAGGGAAAACCTCATACATCAGTTTCTCTAAATTTACTCAAGACCATACATTTTTGAAAACTTTCTTCGTCATTTCCCATAAATTGCAATTTTTGAGTTAAGTCCTTTTCATTCTAAGGATGCGATATATGAATGACCAGACATCCGCACACAAACAGGGTGGTACAGCGACCGTTGAAGTTCATCAAGACACACCACAAACTAATGAAAACATACGATCTGTCAATAAGAACGCATTCTGTACGCCAACTCAATACATATCAAGTGACGCCTTAAATAACACAACGCTTTATTTGTTAAAATTGCAGTTATTACAACTTAACCGCTAATATTCGTCTTCGTCTTACGCAGCTGTCAGACACAGCTTCTCGTCACACCTAAGCCATTCTTCCTTTCGTTCCATTCGCCATTGCAAATCGTCATTCAACATACCACATTCATACTCACTCCTACGTTTCCTTTCACGCACTTTACATACATTACTTTTAATATAATAAAATAATAGTCCCACATGTATCATAATAAATGGTTGAACTCGAAGGAAGTCGGAACGGATCACTATCTATACACATAATAAAATTCTAACTAAATAATGGCGACTGACTCAAGCAGGAGGGTGGTTGCAAGCCAGGCAGACTTCACGGAAAGATAATAATACCAGTAATAATATTAATGGCTTAATAGTAATACTTGTAATATAATCCTTACGCTAAGCCCTACCACCAAGCAGCCTGGCTTCTATCGCCTCTTACGACACCCTGTTTTACCAGCATGGGATTGGGGGGAGTATTCTAGGCCGCCCCAATACGGCCACTGGTTTTCACAGATGTATTGCAGGAAGCATCACTTAATACTTAAAGTTTGTTTCATTGCAATCCGTCCATAAATAAAAAAGTTATGAATTAATATATGTATTTCTTATTCACAGAACGAGAAAATCTTTAACCGTAAGTGCATAAGTTAGATTTTCCGAAGCGAAGCGAGGGCATTTGCTAGTTTCATAACAAAATTCTGTCTGAATTGACGAACTGTCGTATTATTAATGCAAAACTCACGTCAACAGTATTCTTACGACCGATGATTACAAACTGCATAATTCTTTTTGAGACATTACTGTTTCAATTAAGATGAGCCTTCTTGAATATAAGTTTAATATTGTTCTCTGTAACTGTGACTCAAAAGTATTCACCTTGCCGCTTCTTCTTCCAAGACTTTTAATTGTAGAGACTTACCGAAGTGATAACATCTCAAAGTCTTTCTTCTGATATTGTAGGCATAGTAGTATTTTTATAGTTTATATAAAGGTCTGACGAAAGAGCAGACTGGCCTAATGTGAAGTAGTCAGCGTCGCCCGTGGATATGTGCAACGCCAGAAGAGTCGCAAATAAATGGCATCGCCAGAATTTTTAGGTAACAATCATCTATACTAATAATATTTATTACCAACGAGGACAAATCTGAACACAAAATATTTTTGGGAAATTTTAATGAAGGTAGACTTTATTATCGACATAGACGACAAAACATATTTTTTTGTAACTTTTGTCTGTCTGTATGGCCAAGTAGTAGTTAAAAACCCTCAATATGGATGGTACTTGGCATTTTAGTAGCCTAATATTATGGCCCATTATTTAGGCTATTCATATCGGCAAATAGATCTGTTCCCGCGAGAAAGGAGATAAAAGGTAATTGAGATATTCTGTTAAGAGGGCAGTCAATAATAAAATGAATATGTTTCTTATTCAAATAACTAGAGAAACTAATTGCTGAAACAATGCGGGTGCTGTGTCCAAACCCAAGACCTAGGTTTTCTGAAGCAAAGCGAGGGCGAGTTACTGGTAACTTCTAAATTAAGACCCTATAACAATTAAAGTTAGAAACATTATCTTTGAGACGATCGTGTAGCTTTAAGCAATTAACTTGCACAAAGGTAGTCCAACTAAGTACTCGGGAATGCAATCTCGATTAAGACTTTTATTGTTATAACTTCGTCGTAGAGCGAATAGTTCAGTAATTTGCCATTAATTCTGCACTGGACGGTAGTATTGTAATACTGTTCATTACGTAAATGAATTAGAAACTGTTATTTCTACTCCTTTCGTTTACTACTTAAATACCTATGCTTTAATGGTGTCTAGAAATACTACTTATACACATATAGGTTAGTAAAATCGAAAGCAATACGTAAATTGGGTATTAATAATCCGTTTGCGTAACAAACGGATATTTTATAAGGTTTAAAACTTCGTTCTACTACCCGCCGGATAATACTAAACAAACTAATTTGAATATATATTCAAGAAAAATTATGTTTCATCCCAAAAGAACAAACATGTAAAGTAAAGTATATATATCAAAAACGGCGCAGCTGTTCATTGTTCGCGATTTCTGGGCGTTTAAGATAACGTTACAAAACAAAAGTCGAGAGGTTTAATGGCGGATGGCGCGACATGTTTCACCTTGAAAGAATATGCCCTATTTCATTTTCATCAGATATTTTTATTCATCCTCATGAAGAAAAAATAGGTCCTCCTAAACAAATATGCGTGGCAAAAGGTTCGAAACTACAATTTCGCAATGTGTCTGCAAAACATTCAAAACAACCTCCAAAATCTTAGTTCATTAATTTATGACAGTCCCCCGGAGACAGAACTCAGCGCTTTTTTTTCAGTAAAATGTTGTTTTTGTGGAGAACATTACTAGACAAAACTATTAATTTAAATTGATTTAACGTGTTCATATTTAGATATGTCATATGGCGCCATCTATCAAAATGTTGCGTAGTTTAAGAGTTGATGTACTCGAATAAATAGTTATATAACAATGTATTTTTCGGAAATACAACTACACAGGTAAATTTAAAAAGCTAAACGTAATATATATATCATATGTTGAAACCGTTTCCAAGATACATGAAATAAAATGCATCTATATAGTCGACGTTTTTTCATTGAGTATACGAAACCCAAAAAACGTAGACAGTGGAACTTCTAAAAAAATTACTTGTTGATAACCGGCTTACGAAGAGACTGAATAAACAAATATTTAATACCACACAATGATATAATAACTGAATACGACAGCTATCCCTCGAGGCACGTCCACAGGCGTCATGCAAAGACGTAAATAATGTAAATTTCAACCGAATCAAAGCGATAAGACGTAACTCAATTTGTTCGCAAAATCCTCCGCGTCGAATTGACATACATAATCTGATTTTAATATTTTATTCCCACAATTTTTCGTCACGATTGTCTCAAGTATAAAAGTGAAGTTTTGAATTGTTTACCAAACTTCAAAGAGGCGAATTGATATGAACGAACTTTTGTAATGTATTTCGAATCTCAAATTTGTGCGCAACTGCTCATATTCCCGTTAAGAAGCATTTCTGATCTCATCTTAACCCTCAAAGTGGATCAAATAGTTATTGTGATATTATACGTTTTTTTAATGTATGATTGCAAAATATTTATTTGAAACTAACCCTGTATTTACATATTTCAAAAACGTACTATGTGTTAATTCTACCAACGCGCACTTGGCTAACGTGGCAGCCATGGCCTTAACCCCTTTCATTGTATAGGAGCATTGGAACTACATAAGTTGTAATAATAAAGATGGTAATTCCAGTAATTACTTATTACCTCACATTAAGTTCATATGCAGCGGTTAGTTAGTCCATCAAAAATAGTGCTAAATGGTAGTTTAGAACAAGGAACGAACTAAACCAGGGCAGCGATTGCTTTATCTATCATTAACGTCTGTGAAGTGTCACCCATTAAGTTCTAATGTTCGATCTATGTAACGGGGCCAAAAAACAGTTATAAAATAAGTTATAAGTTCCCGTTATATTTTAAACTACAAACACGCGTTCGCTACACTTCGTAAAAATTTATGACAGTCCCTCGTACTTATAGAAATAGCACCTTTATTGCTTTAGGAACGGATATTTCTGGTTCTGTAAATTACAAAAATATTAAATTATTATAATAGCTGCAGCTAAGCGAAAAGCTCAATTCACTGCCCTCTTAATAGAATATTAAATTAGTATTAATTTACTTTGCAACAATCCGCAAGCACAATTTATGATGGTATATACTTCTATACATGCATGAAACCTCCCTCCCTCCCACAAAATATATATACCACCATGCATTGTGCATGCGGATTGTTGCAAATTAATTAATACTAATTTAATAACAATAAATTTCCGCAAAGTAACACCTGTTACTATCAACTCTTAATAGAATATCCATATTACTTTTTACTTCCTATCCCAAGTGTACAGATACATAACCCACAATATAAGCTACTAAAATTCCAAGTATCATTCAAATCTGTACAGTGATTTTAGTATGAGACGTAGTCAGCCACAAAAAAGCCAAAAAATGTTTTGAGATATATCTCTAACAAAATAAAAAATAATCTCTAAAAAAAGATTGTCTGTCCAAATTCAGGCCTGTAACGGTTTCAATTATATATATGGATACCTACACAGTAACTTCATAAAAACATCCGTTGGAGCAAATATCTACCCTAAGTCAAAACCCTCATCAATGTTACCGCCGCACTATACTAAGCCACAGCTTTGGGGTGCGGACACAAACCTATCGAATCCCCAAATAACTCAAAACGCACCAAGTTCCGCCTAATCCTCTTTACTGAACTTGCCCCAAGTGGGTCCAATACATCGAAAATTCTTGTGACAGCTTAAGCTGCCTTTTTCGCCTCCACGATCGCACAGTTGATCGCAATGACCTAATAATCCTGAACCTGTTGACCACCCACGGTAATTTTTAAACACTGTTATCCTGAGATCTGACAGTGAATCATATATTATGTAAGATTATACTATGATTTCCTTCGGATTATTTTAGCAATTTCTAATTGAACCAGAGGAATCTCATCTATCGGATGAGATAATAATCATCTATAATCTTTTTATCCAATCTGTCGGACAAGTTACTTGTGATTTAGAAAACATCTGAGAGTTTTTTTTTAATATTAAATAAATGAGAACAATATTACTTTATTTTAGCCTTTATTAAGTTATTAACAATGTATTGGATACGATTTGAACGTTGAGAACGTGGTTTAATTACGCATTATTATAAAAATATGGTCAAATGAAAAATCAGACGTAAGAAATAAAGATTCTTTCTTTTTTATGTTAATAGCCAACAAACGAGCAGACGAGCTACCTGATGGTAAGCGGTCACCGTCGCCCATGGATATCACAAAGGTATAACTGATGCGTTGTCAGCCAGGAAATGAGAAGAAGGTTAGAAAGAAAGTACTGGCTCTCAAGCTCCCAGCCGGAACACGACGAGTCGTTTGGCGGCTGACTCAAGCAGGAGGGTGGTAGCTAGCCAGGCAGGCTTCGCGGTTAAGTAAATAAGTAGAGGGTCATAATGTACAATAAAATAATGTGGATACAATGTTATCTAAGTGCTAAGCCGTGGTTTAGCGAGCATGCCAGTATATGTATATCTTTGCACGAACCAATATTCACTAGATTTTTGAATTTGTCACGTCTCCGCTTCTACTTATGATACGAATAGACTTATGAAATGTGCATAGAATATTGCTAAGTAATTAACGAAACCAGAAAATTCAATGTGAACAAACGTCAAAATGGTTAAAATTTTGCCATTTTGTTACTAACTCACTATTCGCAAAAAATAGTATAAGGTACTTTCATTCGGGAGAAATACAGTATGTAGTTTAAGGTACTTTTATAGCAGGCAGAAAGAAGCCCTTTTGATCTTGTAAGACACTTTCCACACCAAGTGCTGTGTCTCGACATGGGTGGGAGCGTATTGAAATTTACAATCGGCATTATGCCACGACTGCTAGTGGGAACAACTTCCACTAACGAAGCGGATGTGGCGGAAAAACAAAATTATTTACACCCTATGTTTGCATATATTACCCCTTCACGCTCGCCTATGCTATATCGTGTCTGGTACAATTTATTTACGCCTTGCTACTCGAGGCCGGTAACTGCCACGCGTATATTTCCACGCCCCATATCGCCGGCGGCACATTCCGTACATATCATTTTTGGTCACACGAGCGATAATGTCATGGTTGTGCCTTGATATGCGGCACAGTTACGTTAAGAATAGTGAACATTATCCAAAAAAAACAGTCAGTCAGCAAGACATTACTTAGATTTCAATCTCTCACAATTCTAAGCAATAAAAGTAAAAGAAGAGTTGCTCGTGAAAGTAAAAATGTTCACGATATAAAACTATAAAATAGTAGTCTTACTAGACTTGTAGATAAACTTCAGCAACCAAAGATTACAGATGGGAGGATGAAAATAACATAATTTTTTTTAATAACACAATTTCATAAGTTTTTTTTCTTGTTATAATATTTAAATATACTATGTAAAGTAGTTTATACAAGATAAATTTGTACAAATTATAAAATTACTGATATCTTTTGTTATGAATTAGTTTCAATTTACTTTATATTATATAAATGAATTATACTTTAAGCAAACTTAAATGATATTGATATAATTGAATTTAATAATTAGGTTCATCTAAAGCTACTTATGGTCATAGCTTTCAACCCATTAGCGGTCAACTACAGGGCACTAGACTATCCTTGTCAATGAGGAAGCCTAGAATATGGATTACATTCACCACGCTGCTCCAGTGCCGAATATTTAGTATGAATATATAAATGGCAAGGACGCCTGGGAATATTGGTGCCGGAACCGATTCCGCACAGATTAAAAATTATTTTGTAATTGCCATAATATATTTTGGTTTAAAACTTTCTTTTGCCGTTCCTTTTCCTAAGTAGAAACAAAAAGTTGACGTATATAAGTCTATTAATAGAATACCTAAAAGATTTTGAATTTGAACTTTAAACACGAAGTAAAATTAAAGACAGGAAAAGAGAATTTACCGTATTGAGGCGGCTTAAAATAGTCCCCCCAATCTGCTGGCAAAACAGGGTGTCGTAAGAGGCGACAGAAGCCAGCCTGCTTGGTGGTAGGGCTTCGCATAAGGATTATATTATCAGCATTATTATTCAATCATTAATATTATCACTGTAATATTATTTTTCCGTGAAGCCTGCCTGGCTAGCTACCACCCTCCTGCTTGAGTTAGCCGCCAAACGACTCATCGTGTTCTGACTGGGGGCTTGAGCGCCAGTATTTTCTTTCTTTCTAACCTTCTTTTCATTTCTTGGCCGACAACGCATCAGTGATACCTTTGGTACTGCTGAAGTCCATGAGCGACGGTGACCACTTACCATCAGGTGGCTCGTCTGCTCGTTTGTCGGCTAATAACATAGAAAAAAAGAAAAAACTCAAGAAATTTCGCCACTAACGAGCAGCCATCCAAGTATCGACTATTACCTTGCCTTAGCATCGAGCTTCGAACTGTACAGAAAGTATCCTCTACAGAAAAATCCTTTAAAATTTTAATTTGACCGGACCGAAAATCAGTGACATCAGTCTATCTTTAGACCAGGAGTATAGCTGAGTCTGTACTGCATCGAGACTCATACATTTCTATTCTTAGATTGTAATTTAGTATTAAACATCTAATTTATATATTTTTTTCCAGTTTGTAATTATTTTATTTACTTCTGTTGTCTGTTGTAGCTCGGTCTCTCGACTAAATATGTCTTCTTCCTATAATATATACATCTATACTAATAATAAAATTCTAACTGATCGATTTCTGTACATGAACGATATATGAGAAAAAATATTATTAGGAGATTTTATTAACACAATAGAACCCAAAACAACAGTTGTTAGAATTTTTGACTGTTTGTCTGTGCGTTTGTTCGTTATGTTATTCATTAATGTATTTCAATATGCATCACTTAATATTAAAAGTTCGTTTCATTACAATTCATCTATTAAGAAAAAAGTAATACATTAATATGTTTCTAATTCATAGAACGGGAAAAATTCAGTCCTAAAACAATTCAGGTGCTATTTCTTAGCGTAAGGCATAGTTTTTTTTTGGGTGGTTATTGAATAAAGAGATTTTTCTGTAGCTACTGAAAATAAATAAATATTTTAGATTGAAATCTAAACTGAAGATTCTAGGTTTCACAAAATTCCGAAAACGAACCTCTAAATAAATAAGGGTACCTACATATTATTTATAAAATTTTCAATTATTTCTTCGTTTATAGCTAACCTACTGTTAGGTACTTTATTATCCCAAAGCAAAGCGAGAACGGTTGCGTACATATAATTTAAATTCACAACTCATCTTCTTGTCGCTTCAGAAAACCTACGCGTTACATTTACAAACAACATCCGGGAACAATGGTTCTTTATTTTAATGGGGCACTTAATAAATTCCATGTTTGCCCCATTTCATTGTATTAGGGATCGGCTTTCCTACTTCAATATAATTCATACATTAACATATTCAAATATTGAAATAGCTGCAAAACTTCGTTTACCATTCACATAATAGAATGTTCATACTAGCTGGCTACTAGCTGGTGGCCGGTACGCATGGGTTCACCTAAAAAAATCTACCATTTTTAATAAGTAAATAAAAAACATTTTTTTATTGTTTACTTAAGTTAATTCTCTAAACAGAATTATGTCATATGACGTGTCCTAAAACTCTAGTCAAGGTTATTCATGGTCAACCATGGATAACAAATAACTTTTGTTCGCTATTCGCGTTTCGTTGTATCGATGTAGACGTAAATGCATTTAAATCTTAGTAATTATATTCGAACATTCATAGCGTAAAATTCTCTCATACATAACAGCGATATTCTACTCTCAAGCTTAATTGCTTGTTGAGACGGTGGCATTTAGCGTATTAATTAGCTAACAATAAGCCCACTCAGCCATCGACGACACTTCTGGTGATTTTGACCCAAATATCTCCCGTTAAATCGTAAAGGCTAAGTAACATGTGGATAGCCTAGGTGCTGGATGAAACCTGGAACCTAAAATTTACATTTGAACGCTGTAAGAACTATATTTAATTTTTCTTTCCAAATTTTTGCACATTGTATTCGCCCCAATCGACACTTTAGCAGCGTGGTGGGTTTATACTAAAGGCCTCCTAATAGCAATCTGTGCACTGCATTGGTCTACTGTAGGACAGCATACCAGTTAGCTTTATCTAAATAAGTGACAAAAATATAACTATTAACACAAATTAATCGAATACCGTTCCACAATCTGTACTTATACATAACACATAACAATAGTTAACGCAAAACGCGAAGCACACAACATGTTTCGTTTCAACATGGTGAGCAAATAAACAAGTTTAGATTAGGTTAGTTACGCATGGCGTACTGTTTTCGGTACACTTGAATAAAAGCCACTGGACAATTTCCGTGTGCACGAATTGTTGGATAAACTTGTGAGAGTCGATGTTCAGGACAAAAGTGAATAGAGGAAAACAATGTTTATTGCTATTTGACTTCTCGTTTTCATTTCCGGAAATAATTGACAATAAGCTGCCATACTTTTTGATGTGGGTAAATTGCAAAAGTATCTATCGTCCCCCACTATATAAATGTAAACGTATAACATAAACATATAAATGAATAATCGTTTGTTTTCATTTGGCGAATGACTCTACATACAGTCAACAAAACTGAAGCTTCAAGACATGTCCAAGACAACTTATCTGTATCCAAAATTCGGCCGCTTGGCTTCAGCCATAAATTTTTCAGAAGCCAAAGTTTTCTATCAGTTACTGAAAACGGACATATGTCTACGAACTTGGGCGAATTGCGCACGGAGAGTAGAAATTTAAGACAAATTCTACAAACATACCATTTAATGGCTGTATTGTAATGCCTTAAGGACCTATAAAAATAATGAAATGGTTTTTCTTACATTGCTAAAACCTGTGAAAAAAACCGGAAGATAAAACCTATCTTCAACGATACAATAGCATAGCTTGAACAGAGTTCATCCTTGCGATACCGCACCTTTAAACAATAATCACATAAATTGCTAGCAATCTTTCTATCATTAAGTAAATACCACGTAAGTAAAACCGCATGTCTAGCTTTAGCAAGGGTCGTCTAATTGGTCTCAGCGAAAACTAGACTTTCAGTAGGACACTAATTACGAGGGGATTTTAAAGGGGCAAACCTCTTATAAAGCAATTGCTGTTGTAAAGACGGAAATGACCCGTTTTCTGGAAATTTCCATCCGTAAAAAAATTAAGTACATCACAAGATTCCCGTCCTACTTCATGACCTTCCATGACTTTATTCATACACAGTAGAATTTTTCAAGCTACAAGATAAGAAGTTACCGTAATCCATCACTAAGGCATTGCTGGTTAAGATGGAAGCGGAAAATCTGCGTATTACCGGCTTCCCAACACAACATCCGAAACCCGTAAAAAACATTTCACACACAAGTATCCTCAGCATTGGATGGACATTTCGCCACAACCCTGTTGTTTAGGAGGATGCATAACGAGCAGGGTAAGTTGTTTTGGACTTACGGATATCAGATGCTCCCTATACACCAGCAAGAAAGAAATTTAACAAGCAAGAAAGTAACGTATCTCCGTGACTCCTTACATCAACCTTTCATCATTTTCTTATCGTGCCTGACCTGATTAATTTATTTACCGAATATCATCTTTAGATAATTTTCTTGAAACATGATTTAGAGGCTTAAAACTAAAAATATTTTTTACATATTTTTTAATGGAAGAGCATGTGAGTCACGTAGTTATGCAGATATGAAGAATAGCAAAGTGGATGAGCGAAGCCAGAAGCATAATGTCGTCTTTTATGCATATAAATAGACATCAGTAAGAAAAATGGTTCCACAAGGGCTGGTATTTCATATTTTTCTTTAGAAATATGACCAACTCGCATTCTTGAATTTCGAACGCAATTTGGCACAAAGGTAAAATCTCGGTTAAATTCTAAAATGGGTCAAATACGACGGCCACGTATTTTCAAACCGTATTTTCACAACGCCACATTTTTAAATTTGCCAAAAATCTGCGATAGCTATCTCTCCATTTCCTTATTTATTTACTAAACCAAAATTTTATTTTTACCAATAATATTTCATACCACGCACTTGTTTATTTGTAGAAATGTGATGATACATTAAAAGCTACTTAAGCTCACTAATAAACTTCACTAATAAACAACTTTGGAGCGTTTACTACGTGAGACCACGCTGTCTCAGTACGGATAGTTGGAAGGTGTAATAACCAATATGATTATTTAGGGCTTCAACTAGCAACCACGCTCGCACTGATTACGTCAAACGTTATTTATAGTTAAGACAATCCGTAAAACTATGAGGCTGGTCATGAGGACACTATTGTGTAGAAATTTAAGGAGGTAAGACACCCGGTCAACGGCCGCTGAAGATGGCAACGGAAAGAGTGAAGTCAGTAGACTGAAGTCAGTAAACTAAAGTCAGACATTTAAAAAAATAATTTAGTAACATGGGATACTGTAATACTATTAATTACATTTTAATTATATCATGATAACCTAATAAATTAAACATTTAAAAGCATGACAATTTTTAAGCTACAAAGGATTTCGCCCATAATTCATAGTGGTTCGGACCGCATGTATTAACTTGCCAAATGCTATCCCGAAACCTGGGGAATTGTGCTCGCTATCGAGTGAATAAATTTTATTTTATCTCACAGGTGGAAACGACCTGAATAGAGTCAAAATCATGATAGATGTATAGAGCTCCGGTTTAAAATTCAATCTAATTATCTAGTGTTATAACTTTTTGTAGTTATACCTACGTAAGAAAAAAAATTGTTGTGTATGTTTTACAGCATAAATATTTACATTTACCTGTTTAATTTGAACACGCGGCAAATAATGTGCGGCAGCAATAATGTGGCGGTTTTCATGATGTTAGTTATAATGATAAAGATAAAGTTTTTAATCAAGTCTAAAAAATGTAAATTGGTGGTGATGGTTTAAAATTATATGGTACCAGAATAGAATAGCATGGAAGAGAATAGAATTTTTGCCGTATTGACGTGGTCTAGAATCCCCCCTCCCCCATGGGATTGGGGCTGGCAGAACAAAGTGTCGTAAGAAGCAACACAAACCAACCTTGATGGTAGGTGGTAGGACTTCGCGTAAGGATTATATTATCCGTATAATTATAAAGTCATTAATATTATTCCTGGTATAATTATCCTTTTTTACGATTACTGTATAAAGTAATTCATACATTAATTTTTTTAGACTTTTCTTTCTTTATTTTTTCTAATTTAATATTTTCATCCAAAATTGTTCCCAACAAGTACCCCAAGTAAAAACACACCTGTGAATCGAGTCCATTCCATTTGCAGTAAATTTTTTCAAGTTCCAAGTGTAATTTTAGTTCAAGAAGGGAAAGGACATCCTGACAAGATTCCTTTTTATGTTTGTAGATGTTACCGGCAACGTGAGATCAAAATCGTAATTATACTTAAAGAAATTAAAAAATTTCAAAATCATTTAATCACTTCAGTATTTTGTAAATACACTTATCACGTCATTTTTGATTTCCAAAGGCCGCTTTAACATTAAGGAGAAGAAACGGTGAAAGAAACTCATCGCATCTTTTAAAAAAATCTAAATATAAGGTTCATACATTCAAAAACAGATATCATACGGATTCTAAAGTCCAAGCCTGCTCGCGCCGTACTTTCAAGAGCAGTGAAGGATTAGTGAGTGGACTACATACCACACTTTAATCCCTTCCATATTTATACGTGGTGATCGTTTTTTACCTGCTACGATAGCTACCACTCCTATAGTGAAATGTTGCTTACGTATTTCGGCGGCAGTATCGTAAGGCAAGTAATAAATGGATCTTCAACTCGACGATAATGCCTTGGTGATACAGCCGTGACCACTTACCACCAGGTAGCTTATCTGCTCGTTTGATGGTTGTTTATATAAAAAATATGTATATACTAACAACAAGTGTCAACCATTGCTCATATATGTACATCCGATAACCATAACCATGGGCCAACCATCAATAATCCATTTTACCGGTCAACCTAAATTGTTATGACGCGTATTGTAAGCCATGTGTCTTATCACAATTGAAAACGACTATTGCATTCTCCACTACTGTTAAAGGACGGTAAGGAATTGACACCTAAGTACTATCGATCATTACTTTACAAGCAATAGTGCTTTGAGTATCGTATAAATATATCCATCTCTCGCATATCTATCTATCGTCTCATATCTATCTATCTTCACCACCACCCATATTAAATTAGGCTAAGTTCTCTCGCAGAGAGAATACATTATTAGCTGCGCAAGTTAAGTGCAAATTATAAGACGTATTCACGTATCTTTGAGCACATTATAGAGAACTTAGGTGTGCAGGTTTCTTTTTAACTGGATTACATGTACAGCCTTATATAAAAATTATACCGCCTTATATAAAAAAAGTATATTAAATTCGCGTTACCAAATGTAAGGTAGATTACAACTAAAATTGCTTTGAATAAGGACCCGCTTAAACAACATCCTTTTCCTGGCCTTACTATATAGTCATAAGTAGTAGTAATTCGCGTTCGTAACTGTGAGCTGGAAAGAAACCCCTCACGAGTTTCTTGCCGCTGCTTCTTCTGGGACCACTCTCGTTAGGGATTTGTTGAAATTATGGCGTAGTTATGACCCTCGTGAACAGTGTGACAACCAACACAGAATAAAAATTTCATTTCATTTCACCTGAAAATTTAGAGGTGCGTTGAGCATTCAAACCCATACCTCGTGTTCGGAACAGGTGTTCAAACCATTATCCCTTTGATCCTTGATAAAATGAGAAATTGAATCACTCACTTCGAATTCTCTCATCAAAACTGACATCTTCAAGTGAACAGTATTAAGTTTATTGACGATAAATCCATTAACAAGCGTGATTATTTGATCCGTTGTGAACATTAATTAATAGTATTCGTTTCATTGCGGCTTAAACTCGATAGTAAGACACGGGTCATACCACTTACGTAATCCAAGAGACCTAAAACGTATTCCAGCACGCTATTCCTGTGTGACTTTGTGAGAGGTTAGTCGACAACCCCTTTCGGAATTTCTTTAACAACTACGACCAAGGGTTTAATGTACCCTCGTAAAGCGCTCAATAAATCTGATCCTACCCGTCACCTATCCGACTACCCACCGCACGCGAAGTTATTCTCTGTCAGTCACTCATATTAATAGAAACCGTTAGACTATGAACGGCTTAATATCATTTACTTAGTAATGTCCTCATAGTATAATTACGAAAGCACTAAACACATAACTTTGGTAAAATATAAATTACTGATGGCATTTTAACAAGGTGTATTGACGGTACTCTCAATTTGTTGGTACTGATAATTCCAAAGGTTTAATTTCCGATGAGTTAAAGTTTTTTTTATATACATTTAATATGAAATATGTATGAGAGGCGTTTTTTAATTATGCAAAAATATATTTCAATTTCAGGCATTTCCAGTATGTGTCCTAAGTTTTCTGCAGCAAGTTATTTTCGAAGCAACACAGCTTTGTACTTAGCTTTAAAACAGTTTGTGCTACATTTTATTCCAAGTGGGGGAGGCAGGTCATTCTATATTTCTGTTGCAGAAAACTTAAAACAGCCCCGAAACCTTTCCGACTTATGTTTTTGAAACTTAAACCGGTTTCGTGCATCTTCAGGACGACTTCTCAAACGGTGATCATCGAGCCAGTTTAATTTTTCAAAGAAATACTCAGGTTTCTTGTTCCATACGTTGTTGTGGACGGTGCAGGCGTAATGGAGTTCCCTTCTAGCACTCATGTTGAGAATACCCTTCCGGTTCAAGTATGAAGTAATATATTCCCTCCTTGGGACATTAAATACAAGCTTTCTGAAATCGTTGGATTTCTCTTTGTGTTTTCACGTTTAATCTTGGCCCAAAGACTGTACTGCAGTAAGTGAGTTGCGGAAGGACAAGGGACATGCATGGGGGCAACCGTATCTTATCTTTAATTAATGACCTTAATTGTAGAAAGTTTTTAATTTTAAGAAAGCTGTCCTTATTTTACTGCCCACTTCTTATCTAAAATTAGACAAAGATTATGCGCACAAATAACTTGTCGAATTTCTGAGTTATTTATAGTGACTTCCACATCTAACACACGTTTAATTTTATTTTGCCTCATATTTACATCGAAGATTTATGCGGGGTAAGGACCAATGAATTGTTTTGAGACCAGGTATTAATACTACTGAGATCTTTGTTAACTTTTTCAACGGCGTCTTTTATATTATTACTATACTATTATTATTATAGTAATATATTTGGGTATCATGTTTTGCTACGTAATTTATTAAGTTAATAGGTTAACCTAAAGTGAAGTAAATTAACCTACACGTCATCTCATCAAAGAAGATAAAACTCGGCGCTAGCAGCAATTTTCAATCGCGGTACCTCTGTCATGCAAATGCAGTGCATATAAATATAACCAAACGAGTACCATCGGAATTAAGCTGGTTCGTGAAGAATCCAGCGCCGTCCTATACTTGAGACGTGGTGAATCGTATATAGAAGAGATCGCTATAGTCTCAAGAAAGGATAAACTTCGTCTTTGTTTGGAAAACTTATAAATAGGGTGTACCTTACAATTTATTAGTCACTTCGTTAACATTAAGATCACATAGCACCCGTTTGTATACATCATTCTACTAAGAGATTCATGTCTAATTATTTCGGCTTGCGTAGAAATGCTGCTTAATCTCCATAAATATATTTCTAAGGCTAAATATGATCCAGTCTTTGATATTAAATATCAAATTGATAATGTGTTATCTCTAACATTCTCGACACAACAATAAACCTTATCTCTAAAATTCTCACAATAACTACGAGTACCTACTCCACGTCTGTTTTGCGATGTACCGCTCGGATAATTATGAGCTAAATTTATCCCTTATTATATTTTATTAGTAACACGGGGTCGGTTCGGCCTGTGTCAAAATATTACCCGCACAAAAAACAACTCTTATTATAAACAGGGTTTTACATTCGTGATCGAATAGATAAACATATAAATAAATAAATAAACGTTTACAAACTCACACCCCCGCACTAGGATTCCGTGTTGCGGGTTGCATGGACATACACATATATGACATTAGAAATATCCATCCCGAGAACAAACATATATTTGTCACATAAATGTCTACCCCGGCAGGGAATCGAACACAGGACCCCTCGCTCGGCGGGCAGGATCACTACCAACTGGGCTATGGGGTCGTCAATAAGGTTTGCAACACTTATGTGTAGATAGGCTTTCAACTAATGTACATTATGTTTATTTTGTCCGTAAATAGTCGGCATCAAAAACTACTGTTCAGCTTACACATATTTTTTATGTATAAAGCCGCCAAATGAGCAGGTGAGACACCTTATGATAAGTGGTCACCGTCGCCCATGAACATTGGTAACACTAAAAGCATCACTAATGCGTTGTCGGTCATGATAGAGGAAGAAAGTACTAATTCTCAAGCCTCCAACCGGAATTCGACAAGTTCTTTGGCGGACGACACAAGCAGATGTGTGATAGCTAGCCGGGTAGGCTTCGTAGATAAATAATAATATTTTTTCTGTATCTTCTTAACTCTTTAACCTTAGTTACGAATAACGCAACACAGTTTGGCCGCAAACACACCTCATCACTAGGTTAAAGCTAAGGTTAGGTATCACTACCGACGATAACGAGTGCGAAGACAAAAGAGCCGCCCACGGCCGGTGAATAAAGGAACTCAACGACGTGACCGTACACAACATAATTGTGCAAAAATAGACTTTGTCGAAGGGCCAATAAAGAAAGGACATGTGGGAAAGTGTTTTTAATGTAATGAAATCTAATCAGTCTCAACTGAGGCAGTGATAATGGGGCCACAAAAATGTAGCTTTGTTGAATAATCAATTGAATTTTAAAAGCCAACAATATGCAGAATAATGTTGTTTGTTTTCTTGTAATTGGCGTGTAAAATGAACGCATCTGTCAATCGACGGACAATCAACTGTCACTGACAGTCTGTCAGCTGTCAGTCACTCCAATGTAAACAAATATAAATCTGCTAAAGATAGATTGAAGATAATCATTAATGAAGTTGCATTAATGAATTGCTCAACCCGAACGAAGTCGGGACGAGCCACTTGTTAAACATAAAGAGATTCAGCACATACTAAAGATTGGATCGTGAAGCGTTCACGAGATTGTATACTTGCCACCTTCGAGTGAGGAGAATAGCTTAGCGTTGGGCGTCAAATAATCTGACAGGGGTTCAACGCATTCCAGAAGAACAAAGCCGTGATGATTGTTAGTTGAAATTTCAAGTAGGCTCGTCTTAGCGTGTTTATTATATAGGTGTTTGATTTATCAGTACTTTATTTTGGCTGCTTCACGATGATTCAACAGCTACTAAACAAAGCGACGGAAAAGCACAGAGGTGAATTTTTAGCACTAAAAAACTTTGCCGGGGGTTATATCCTGTGCTTTTACAAAATCGAAGTAGCGTCAATATCGACTGTTACCAAATGCTTAACATATCATTTTACTGGTACTAATAACAAAGAAGCAAATACAGGAGTTATAGGACTATTGTCTCAACATGAAAATGCTAGCGCGCACTCAGCCCTCAAAACGAGGGGCTTCCTGAACAGCATAACAGTTATACTTTTGGGTCACCCTTGTTATAGCCAAGTTTTGGCACCGTGTTTCTCCCTTTAATCAATAAAACTACACATAAACTCAAACAGATACAGTTCTCATAGCTGGAAAGTTTACTAATTTCATTCGAGGAGGCTGTACAAGATACGTCCGTGTTCAACTGGAAGAATTGTCTCGCAAATTAGTTTAGAGGCGTGAAACTTTATATGATAGAGTATATCATAAATCTTTGTTTTTAGCTTGGTAACATTGCGTGATTATCTCAAGCTTCACTTCGACACACACTTTTTATACGAATGCTTTACTTCGGGAAAAATAAACCTTGTAAATCTACCGCCATTTTTAGGTCACAGCACATCGATAACGAAGCAGTGCTTTTTATGCAAAAGCCATTTAATCAAACCAAAATACTATTACTAAGCCGTTCTGGAATCATTATGTAGTTTTATTAGCGTAAGATTTTTATACATTTATGGCAAATCCAGAATACTCCCTACATAAAACAATTTTACCTCTTCATACTACACTACTAGTCCGCCCTCGCTTCAGTTTCGGAAACTTGATGACAACAAATAGTCATCGCATCCGAAATAATCATTGTATATTTTTATCAGGCATTAAATAAATTTTCCTGAAGTTACACACTTAAACTTATCTCCTAAATCAGTCTATTTATTGATAAAAACCGTATGAAAACCTGTGTTATTGTTTTCGATATAATCGCATTTTTATACCAAACTCGGATAGTCTATGGCCATCCGGAATAATGTACCTTTCAAATGGTAAAAGAATTTTTCAAATAGGTTTCGTGGTTCCAGAAATTAATCTCCGCATACACTAAACCCAAAAAATTCGTACTCTACAATACTAGTATAGATATTACATTAAACTTATTTGTTTTATTAATAATTAAATTTGTGCACACGATAATAATTACTATAGTAATAATATCAATGTATGTGAAAACAATTATACAAGTGCGCTACTTATTTCTAATAAGATATATATATATATACATATACATATATATTTGTTTTTAGCTTTTGTGTCAGCTTAAACTTTTTTCTTTTTTATTTCAAAAGTAAAAAATAATAATAATAACCTTTTCCATTATAATTAAAGATTCACGCTTAACGCGAAATGATGAATCGACGTAACCCTTCAGTAATTACTTCGAAAACTCTTTTAAGTCTTCAGGCTCTTTTAATGAAAATTCAAATTACTTACTTTGATTTGCCGATTTGGTTTACAAATAAGGAATTTTTAATTACAAATTTGTAAAATAAAATATAACCTATTCCTCACTTACTAGTACACTAGCGTACTTTTAGTTTTATTAGCGAAAGATTTTTTTAACACTGTTTCGATAGTTCCAGAATAAAAAAAAAATAAAAAAACTAAATAAAAAGCTACCTCATAAGATTAATGCCATAAACCTATTATGCTAGTATATTAAGTTTATTATTAATACAGATAATCTTAGGTAAATTTTAGGTTGTCATGTATTTTTTATTTTACTTTATTATTTTGTAAACACAATAAAGTTACAGGTATGAAAATAAATATATCAAAAAATTGTACAAGGGCGCTACATATTTCTAATCAGAAGGTTGTTTCATTTTCATTTAATCATATTTTCCTTTTTTCTGCTAATACGATAAGACACTTTTAATAAATTGTTAAAAATAACTATAAAATTTGTTACCTTACTACGATATGATCAAAGCTGAAATTTACTTCAAAACGCGCAACGTAACCTCTCAATAATTACTTTTAAAACTATTTAAATTATTCAAAAAATTTAATGGGAATTCAAAATACTTACTTTGATTTCCACGAACAACGTCTTGCGGCGTTTTTACTCACTTTTCACACACAAATAACAGGTTTAAAAATTTGTAACATGTAGATACCTAATACACGATCAGTAGCGAAAGCACTTTTTAAACTTCACTTCACACTACGCACTTTAGTTCCATGAGAAATAATCCATTCGATGTCCGTTAACCGTAACAATTCGCTACGGATCCTACGTCGTGCTACCGCCGTAGAGAGTCTACGACTGTGCGTAGGTGGGTGGTGTCGACCTCTATCGGGTCCCGATGGTACGTTGGCTATCTCTCGGACGTATGCACTACGAGTACACGGAAAATTTTCTGTCAACTTATTTGTTTTTTTCATGGAAATGTTACTCGTTTCATTAGGGTTGTTCGTGTAAAAACGTAATAATAATAATAACGAACGCTAATTCGCTCTCAAAAAGTTCTTACGCCAGGGCTTAGAAATTATTTCTTTTAAAACTGAGAAAATGAGAGCCAGTTTCAAAATCAATTTAGGTTTTTTCAACCCTCCAATATCCAATAACATTTGTAAAATAAAAATCTTCCTCTAATATTATATACTCGTATATTTGTATGAATGTAGTTATTAATGTATTATGAACAACATGACTGTGTTTTAGTATGAAATTATAACTTTTTTCATATTCTTACATCTTATGGTATCCTAATGTGGCGAAAATCAGCGAACATTGATTTAATATTTGTATTACAGAAAAGAGTAATCAGAGCTATATATAAATCAAAATTACGTGCGTCATTCAGGGAAAAATTTAAAGAAATAGGCGTACTCGCCGTACCCAGTATATAGTATATCGAAAGATTCCCTGAGCCCGTGTTATTTCGCTTTGGCGGAAATGTGGATTTCGGTAAACTATTTAAAATAAATATTTATAAAATAATCTATTAATTTGAAATTTATTTAAAAACAGTTCAGGAATTTTGAAATGTAAATTAAATTTATTTCGAAACATTACATTGATTACGTGTCAGTTCTTTTTGACGATAATAAAGCGCCATACTTTTTACCACCAAGCTGTGTTTTTAAAAAGTGTCGCATTATTATTCTTGTTGCGGACAATTCTTGTGAGTACAATTAATTTGATTTTATATTTAAGATTTAAAAATTTAAGAACTAAGGCTTAGTTACGAGATAGTCATAGATTTTGAAAATAATTTTGCAGCAAGGCGTTCGTTTAATGTGATTGTTTTGTTTTGTGGTTTTCTGTTACAAAACCCTGTGTAGAATCATGGATGGGTGGGTAATGATCAGTTTATAATGCATAGATTGTGTATTTAGTAAAGATTTTGAGCAAATATAATTATTTAAAAAGTTATTATTTGCCTTTTTGCGCATCATGGCGGAGTCTTACCCATATATTTTTATTCGTTATAAATATTAAATATACCAATGATGACGAATTATCGTCATTACGTATATTGTAATGCATTTTTTATTATTACCAAGCATTTAATGTAAAAAACTATTTAGCGGAACATTGAAATGATATGAAAAGATGAACAACCCAAAGGCGTTTCTAGAAATTTGAATTTAACTTGCCATTTTGTGATTTTTGCTCCAATGTCGACCGATTCGAAAATTAAAGACTTAGCTCCTGTGCATTCGAAATTAATTATATTTCTAACACTTATTACTATTTATTTGTATATTTTTTAACTTCAAATGTTTTGCGTTTCTATTTATTTGCGTATTTCTTACTACTTTTCTGAAACCTTGCATTTTTTATTTCCATTTTTTTGTGAGATAAGACGCCCTCGTGATCGACGCGGTCGGACAGTGCAAGTGCGAGGTGGACGAGGTGGTCCAAGTGGACGGGCACCGTCACCGGTGGGGAACTTACAGCTTCGTGGTGATCCTAATGGGCGTGGCCGATCGCATGGAGGTCACGCTATGACGCGCCAAGAGCGACCAGGGCCGCGCAGTATTGACGAGTAAGCTTATTTAATTAATTAACACATTTGTAAAAGCTAATCTCAGAGAACGGCTTAACCGATTTATTTTTGATTTGGTCATTACAATCTGTCCATAAATAAAAAAGTTATAGATTAATTAAAAACAATGCAAATAATATTTCTAAGCGTAAGAAGTAGTTTTTCTGAAGCTGTTCACGCAACTCTAAAAATTTCAACAGATTTTTAAACATGTGCCTTTTTGTTTGTTATGATTATTGCATACCATTTAAAAGACAACGGTCATAATTCGTAAAAAATTCAGCATGTTTCGAACAACTGGCTTAACGTTCGTTTATTGTAGCTTTGTTACAATTCACTAAGGCTTTTTTACTGATTCTTATTAGTCTGTAATATAAATGTATGCCCCGGTCGGGAATAAACCCGGGACCTGTCGCACGACAGGCAGGGTCACTGCCACTACCAAATGTATTCTAATCAAAATATTTTTGCATAGTAACATAGTTTTGAATTTCAGACTTAAGTACCGCGACGTGGTGGAGCTGCCAATGTGGTGGAGCTGCCGACGTGGTGGAGTTGTCGGACGGACAGGGTCTGGAGGTTTTTATTGTCATTTTTAATTTATTCTCATTTTATTTTAATTTAAATTAATAATTATTAACTGAAATAAGATTTATTTTATTTCATTCATTCAAATTCATATTTCAAGTTAACATGTGAGAGCGTTGGTTGTAATTGTATCCACCCAATGTTAGCATGTTATTTATCCTTGATTTATTTATAGATCGGTTTTGTTATGAAGTTGATAGCTTTGGTTGTTGATATTCGAAATATATTTGTATGGCAGCATGCCTAATAATTATTATGATCAATTCATAAATTTAATGAAGTTACAGAATGTTAATTTGTATTTAAACTATATGCATCAGAGCTTACCCTGTGAGCCTAAGTTTGCGAGGACCTTTTTTGGGCTTATTTTCAGTGCTTGGTTAAGTGTTCGATTTTTAATAAACTAAACACTTGTAACAACTGAATCTCTGCATGTGATAAGTATGTGGATCACAATAAACTATAAGTTAATAACCTAAGCCACTTGAATCACAGTGTTCTTGAAATTGACGTCGAAACTTACCCGTTTCTTTTTCTCGGCGTTCAGGTCGCCTGAATGAGAGTTTTTTTGTAAAGCTTATGATGCGAAAAAAATGTATGGCAATATGTGTTGTTTTTTATCGATTAATGTACAACAATATATATTGATGTAAATAAAACAAATACTTTTTGAAAATATGGTTAATTTTTAAATAATAACAAATTAAATTAAATTAAAAATCTCTAATCCGTATTTCAAATTAGAATTAAGAATACATTACAAGGCAAAACTGGACTAATCCATTTTTTTTGTCAGCTTGTTTCATAACTATTCCAAAAACATACGTTTTATATACAGCTTCCATACAAAACTTTTGAGATATCGTCGTTTTTAACACACGCGCTGTTATCCCGCGGGACCACCCATAAATAGCTCCACAGAGAACTATATTTGCGTAAATTACTTTCACACCGCAACGGTTATGATATAAAGTTGGATATGAACTGAATTATGTGTATATCACGTGACATTGTAGTAATGAAGGATTTATTAATTTTTTTAATTATTTATTTGAATAATTAAGAAATATATATATACGAGTATATGAATATTTGGAAATTAATCTATTTTTGGGTCTTAGCCAAATTGTGTGTGGTTTATCCCCTGTGAACAATCTAAGTGGCCCCATACCCGCACTGTATGCATACTACCAAGGCCTAAGGTGGTGGGGACGCGAGAAGCCATAGCTCGCCGCGCCGCGCACTCTCTATCCGGTCGCCGAACGGGTAACAGCTTCTGTAGAAATAGTGAAATAATGTGCTTTTTTGATACGTACAAACTGAACAGTACACCCCTCCTGTTTGCTTTGCTCTGTATCGTTCTGTTTTAGCTCAATGGTGGCATATGATGATGAATATGATGGTAGGATTACCTTCCTAGTCAGCTGCGACTCGCTTAGGATCAACCGTGAAATATTTTTGTCGAATTTTAATCCCAGTGTTAGCTAATAAAAAATATATGAGTCACTTAATGGTAAGATTGATTATTCAGCAATGTTCAGCCTTGGACTAATTACCTTACACTTAATTTTTCTCGATTTATAATTTTCTTTCGGAGTATTCATTTATATAATTGAAAATTCATTCGTTTATATTAACAAACGGATTAAAGTGTTGATAATGCCTTCGGTAATATGACGTTGGTGGGCAGCAATGGCCACTTACCATAAACACACCCGTTTTTTTGTCGCTTGTCAGCTATCGACATAAAAAAATATGAGGAATGTTTGTTTCGGCTGAGTGGGTTTGCTAATCGACATTACGGTCCATAAATAAACACGATTGACGTAATACCAAGCAGGTTCAACAAGCTCCAATTCATTTTTAATTTACGCCCTAAAATTCTAATTGTAGTGTTTATTCCACAGAAAATAAAGTTGAATCTAAAAACATGAAGTTTTAAATTAAAGGTTAAGGACCTAAGGTTCGTATTTCTAAGAAAATAATTTTTACTTCCAAAAGTTAAAAATATAAAATTTGTTTTTCCAACGTTCGTTAATTATTCAGAAATTATATATAGATACTCTAAAAAATATAAACTAAAGTACATAAATGAAGGATTTTTTATAGTTATATAAACGTTAACACATCCCCGCACTAGGATTCCCTGTGTTGCTGGTGGCTTGGATATACACAAATATGACATCACAAATACCCATGGCCCGAGAACAAACATTTATCTGTCATTTAAATGTCCGCCACGGCCGGGAATGTAACCCGGGAACCCTCGCTCGGCAGGCAGGATTACTACCAACTGGCCTATAGGGTCGTCAATTAACTAAAAAAAATACTTCTAAAAGAGTAGTTGTTACTTCAGTAATAATATTTTGCTAAAGAAGGTAAAGCTATGAAGTTAATTATAAATAAATTAATGAATAAACGAATAAACAAGAAAAAACTGTAACTATATAGTGTTTCTAGATCGCGGTCATCCCTTGTCAATGAACAATGCCGCTATTGGACGAGGCGGATTGAAGCCCCCTTGACAGCTTTCCATTAATAAAACTCAAATCGTGTTTTATTTCAATACCTCACAAACTACGAACTACCTAGATGAAGTGGTCACCGCCACCCAAGGATATCTTCAATGCCAAAAGCGTCACCTACGATTTACGACTAGGATATAGGCGGCGTATCCGATATTTAACAAGACAGCCGGGCATTTACTGTATGTATATGTCATAATTGTGGCTGCTAAGCGGAACGCGGCAGAGTGACCCGACTGATGGCAGTACCGTCGTTATGACTAAACACTCGGCAACTTATTCTACAACGGAGCCTACCTATAAGAAACAGGAGCTTTGGCCAGCCGGATATGTCTTTCAACCGTATTGGAGACTATTGCCACTGTGCTAGGACGAGATATTGTTATCATCATGAATAGAATTCTCTCCTGAACGCCGCAGATCAACGAAGTGCGACGTAAAATATTTGCTGCTGTGGAGTATTTTTGAAGATCGCAATTCTAGAAAGTGATTTCTAGCAAAATAGCGCTACACCACACTCTGCTTTTTCCAGAACTTGACAATGCTCCTGTTTGCTATCTCGATATTACTCAGAAGCAATTAAATTAGCTTAAGCGTCCGCAGAATCTATGTATTATATTTGTCGGAGACGGTTATTTGTCGGAGACGGTCATTAGTATAGGCGTGAAACGAAACCCGGCACGATATCCGAGGAATGGCAGCACCGCCGCGATGATGTCCATACTCGGCTATCATCGTGCTACAACAGAGTCTAGCTAGTGGAGTGACGCCGGATGGAGCCTCAGTTTACATTCTGCGGTCGAAGCGATCGGTTCCTCCGCACTATGAACTGTTACTTGTTTCGTTTGCCCCGTGTGAAGTGTTTGTTAACAATTAATTAAAAGTGTTAAACGATTATACGCCCACGCTATGTTCGACAATGCCGCTAATACTACTGGCTTTGCCGACATATTTATAATTGGGCTCCCCAAATATGACCACATTTCCGAATTTCAGGCTAAGCTCAATTGGCTCCCCATTCGTCTTCGCCTTTACTTTCATCTCTTTTCTGCGTACTGTTTAATATACTATGTTGCACTATATCTTCAAGATTTCATTATATTTCACTATGCACGATAGTGATCGCTTCCTCCTCTTCGCAACTAACCTTTCTTTACGCACTCCTTACCACTCTTCCAATCATTATCATAAATTCTTTACTGTTTTTTCTGTCTATCTAAAGAATTCCCTTCCAATTTCTATTCGCCGTGCCAACTCACTAAACTCATTCAAAATGAAAATTAAAGAGCACTAGTTACTCTTTTACTGTCTACAATTTTTGATTTTTTTTTCCTAATGTTCTTTAAATTACTTTCCTTCCTCTATTTCTATATTATTCCTTTATTTATCATCCATATTTGTAAATTAGAAATACACTGTACCCTTCATTCTTATGCACACAGGTTCTCTCAGCTCCGGGTTTTCAAAAAAAAACGCTTTTAGCGATAAGATCGTCCATTTTTGTCGTTTCACATATATTTTTCTTGCACATGTTTTGTTTTGGTGTATAATAAAGTTCTTTTTATCACGAATTCTATTAATAACGTTAGGTGCATTTAAATTAGAAAAACAAATACCATCCCTAAGGGTAAAAATAAGAAATGAAATTGTTTCACCCTTGGGGAATAGGCTCGAATTTTACTTATAACAAACGGCCCGTTCCAACCTCGTTCGGGTTAAACAAATATTATTTATATAGCCTATATCCATCGAGAATAATTTTCCTTTAAAATGGTAATGGTATTTTTTCAGCTAGGTGCCGTGGTTCTGGAAATTATTTTCCGCATATACACAAACTCGCAAAATTCACACTCTCATTATAAGATAAATTTCGGTCGGAATTTGAATTCATTTTTTTTTTTTTTTAATATCTTATTATCTCTTACCGAACGATCAGAAAGCTAACAGTAGTGAACGAAGTGGAGTGAGCGCCACAACTCTGGAAATAAGCAGCGAAAGTTCAACGCGTACACGCGTGCAATGCATTTTCATTTACCAGCAAAACATCAGAGCGAAATTACCTCGCGTTTAAGCGTTAATGCAAAGGGCGGCTTGTTATAACTTCATCCATAAGTTATTGCGAAATGTCGTGTATTTTTTAAGAAATACAACACTATAATGTTTCCGTTTGTTCACTACTACTGACAATCCCGTTTTGTTCGTTTAATTCTGATTGTATCATCACCACAACATACGTAATCAAATGAAGCGCTACAACCCTATGTTATTAGTAACATTACTATGTCAGAGAGACAATACAAAATTAACATAATGCAATATTTACAATTTACACAAGTATATATATTTAATAAGTAAGTACAGTCAACCCGTCGTACAAACAGCGCGGGTTAATTTTAAAAAATAAAATCGTACTTTAACCACTAATCATGCGTTCTGTATTAACGAAGCGTATTGCTCCAAAGGTCCGTGAAGTCTGAAAACCATTGACGAGTAAAACACAAAAACCCTCCCAAATGAACAGCGTGCCCGACGCTTAGCTTGATTTCCGTCCTTCGCTCAATCGATCGCAGCTATTACGGGCCCCATATACACTTTATAAGCGGTCATGTACGCAATATAACTAACTAACTGCCTTTGTGAAAATAACTGTACATTTACGCGACACAAGATCTTTGGCGATTCAGATAATAACGATCTAAGTGGGTTTTAAAACGTTTGAAATTGGTGCCAAGGCCGAAACATAACAATACTTAGCAATTGAAACTTCTTAATTAATAACGAAATATAATCTTAATGAAATGGTACGACGTGGTGAGATACGACCTATCGTATCTACTTGGCTTGGCATCGACTAGTATGTATATATTAATATTTAATTATATTAATTTTCACATTTTAATACGATTTGTAGATATTTTTGCAGTGCGGTAATTTTTTTAAACGCTTTTTATTTAAACCAATGGAGCATAACCAATTTGCACACTATACTATATTATTATCTTAGATTTGATTTAACCGAGTCTTAGGAGATTCAGTTGGGAAGCTTTCACAATGCCCAAAGTCAACATTCTTGGCGTGAGGAGGGATTGTTGTCGTTAGATCCCTCGTTTGGTCTCCGAAAACGAAAACAAGCTTGTGTGTATTGGTGCCGTAAAATGCATCTATATTTTTAAAACGGGACATTGTTGATGCTCCGTTTTAAAATGATTTTATAGAAATCATTACTGGCGACGAAACATGGATCTATCAATGATTCAACAAATAAAAGGCAATATTTTTTAAAGCTACTGTAGTATACCATTCCGAATTAACTGACCCATAATTTACCACTACTGAGGTCTATAAATGTCAATACTGCAAAAAAATTAGCCACCTTTTTTCGCCAACGTCGTGAGGTCTTTGTAGCTTTGTCCGTAAATGTCCTTCGGAAAAGATCTATAGTTACCACTTACCATCAGGTAGCTCGTCTACTCGTATGTCGGCTATTACACAAAAAAATATATGTATGCAAAAATTTTTTCAATGTTGATATAGACGAATGGAACTTCGAAAAGAGCATGAAGGACAGTGTTTTGAAAAAATGTACAATAAATAATACAAATATGTTTCATGAATGTTTTTTATATCAAAACTTACTAAGCGACCTACGAGTACGTATAACTATCGTTTTTATGGAAGTCATTGTAAGAGTGGACATATTGAATATTCTATCATAATTAAACCTTTGTCAGTTTCATGCAATTTTGGCGCTGAGCGCATAATTTATTATTAATGAAATTCCCATGATACTAACACTGTGAAATAAGACATCAAAACAGAAATAATTAGATACTAACTTATGTATTTTCTCTTCCGTCCCGCTATATGGCGCAGATGGCGTATAGAATGACCACATTACATATCAAGTATTTTTTCGTATAAGTACGTTATAATCAACTGGGGATTCGAAATCGAAGAAACATGTCGTAGGAGTCGTTAAACGCGGAATTTATTACGTGTGGTAGATACTCTCCGCTTTATATAACCTCCAATTTTGATGAGACTTCCACACACAAATCAAACTAATTTAAATTTAAATTGTGATTTAAAAATTTCCATATTCAAATTAACAGTCTAACTCACGGCCCTCTTTCTAAAAATCGCCTGTAAAATGTTTTAACATGTTTGGATTGCAGTGTACCCTGCTAAACAATGAACGAGGTCACGTCACTTGGCTCTGCATCAGCTAGTTTAAATCTGATCCCCATTCAGCTAACTTCAGAGTGTAGTAAACATTCCTCATATTCGTCTGTATTTTTTTTATACATGTTACTTTAGAACTCCGTCATTTACCTCTTAACCAATTTGGAAAAATTCTTTTTTGTTTGAGAGGGAATGCTTCCCGTTTTTTCCCACTTCAATTTGAAGAATAAACACCACCGTTAAGTTGAAAAACAGCAGATGAAACCAAGAAATTCACTATATTATATGTATATATATTGCCAACGTTATTGGGTTATTGCGCAAAAACGGTAAGAAATATAAAAGTTAATATCGCAAAGTAGTTTTATTACGCAATGTTATTACAAATTTTAATAACAGCTATAGCCACACTAATCAAACTTATACAATATCATCAAAATCATCTTTTTATTCGATATTAATTATTTATCTATTAATATTTGTTATCTACACTGATATTATAAAGAGATAGTAGGTACTAACTTCAAGTCTGTGTGTATGCGGAGGGTGATTTCCGGAACCGCCCTACCATTTGAATAATTCTTTTACGATTTGAAAGGTACATTATTTCCGATGGACATATAATCCAAATTGTATTAGTTTTATATTATTAAGGGATTAATATGGATTTTACCCACGCTCGTACGATAGTTCATCCGGAATCTTCATTCGTTCCCCCGCCTTTGCCGGGCGGGCCGCTAGTGTGTTACAAGTGGCATGCACGCTCACTTCACTGTCTAGTTATTCTTTACTAATTATATAATTTTCTAACTCATTTAATATATATTTTTCGTATGCTTATATTACTGGCACTCTTTTTTTGTTTGTTTTGCTTTGTGATTTTTTTAAATTATAATTGGACACATCGGAACTACATATGCAGAAAAATAAGGCTCACACTGAAAACCGGTCGTCATTACCGCGATTCCTTACAACTCCATAACGCAGTCTGAGTGTAATCTTTTTGGTCATAACTATAGCTCAATACCTTTTGAAGTAAGCCACTGTAAAATAGGGAAATAAATGTTGTCTTTCTGCATTGTAAAGCAAATGTAAACATAATAAGATTAGAAAGCATCACTAAGGACTACGTCCTTCAAGCCACGTAAAGCTTAAAGATTAATAAAGCTTAAAGATACAAGAGGGAAGAAAAAGGTGAGGTTTTACAAATTTAAAATTATACAACGCAACATGAAATACCGTTTAAAAGGTTTAGTAAATACCCAACGAAATTAATATAGGTAACTGTGACATTTAGAATTGTATGTGTAATTCAAAGACAAAAATTACAATCTGTCAAACACATCAAAAACCGCCTATTTAGGGTTTTTTAGAAATAACACAATATAATTATGTTGTTACAGTTTTAACTACCATCGTTTATAACGTTTAAATTCTGTAAAACAATGCCATACTGCAAACCAAAGGAGAAAACTCATCATTTGGAAAAAGCTTTTCTATTTTCACGCATATTTTCTTCGCAAAATAAGATTCAAATATTTTTAAACGAAATTCAACTTTTTATTAAAATTCAGTTACACATCGCAAAAAACTTAAGAGTCATAAAAAAATTTCCACATGAGCTTTCGATCGATTTAGCCCTGTGTTATTTACATTATAATGTTTAAAGTGACAAAACTTTCTGTTATTCAGAAACTATCTAGAATATCACAACATGGATTCCCGTTATTTAACTTGTCAACTGATGAAAAACGTGTATAAATAACGAAGCAATTCAATGTTTAATTCTCGTAAAGGCATAGATCGCGCTTTTCAGAAGGTAATAAGTACGGCTACGAGCCATTTGTTACAGAAATTACTTAGTTTTATTTCCGTTTCTGCTAAAATTGGTTACCTTTTATTACATACAGGCGAGCGAGATTAAACAAATAAGGCTAAATACATTAATTACGCTGTATTTGGTTTTTGTTACCTCTTTTCACCTCAATCAGTAAGTAGATGTTTTAGCTAACATTGAATAACTCATAGAGACAAATCCAGCAAGCCCGAACGCGATAGGTATTACTATAAGTATTAAATATTCTCATAACTACCTTCCACTTTGATCATTAAACCCTCGTCACCAAGAATAAAAAATACATTTAAGCTATATGACTATTAATTCTGTAGAAAAAAGCAGCTGCAACATTGGTGAGATTTGTTTTCATGATTTGTGATTAATATTGAAAAAAATTGTTAATATATATATATATATCTATAGTAATATACAAATATATAGTACTATATAAATCTGTTGAGATTTTCATCTGTGTCTCGAGACAACTGGAAAAAGGCTTGACCGATCTTAATGAAAACTTATATGTAGTGAGAACACGTGATTGTACAGATGAGAGGCTATATGAAATGTCAGTTAAAAATATTACATTTTCAATAATCATGTATATATAAGTAATAGTATAACCCGAACCAATTCGGACGGGGCCGCTAATATATAAATAAATTTGGAACAAATCTTTAAAAATAACTATAAATACGTTCTAAAACCATTCTGCTTTTTTGTTATTGCAAACACTATCGTAAACATGAAAGTAAAAACGACAAATAAGCGTAAAATACTTGAATCGCTGCATCAAAGAACTATTCCAAGACGATACAATTAAGTTAGAAACTTTTAAATGTTTGCAAAAACTAAGACCAAGTTGACAAAGACACTATACCTACCTAGGTACCTACTAGAAATTTTAATGAATCTTCTAGATAATATATCTGAGAAGCAACAAGACAAACATCATAAAAAGCGCTCAGAGTACGCTCCAAAGAATAAAGCCTCTTTACAAAATTTTGATGTAAGAAAATACCATCATTGGTTAATATAAGATTGATGAAGCATAAAACAAGGATTGCTTCGGTGTTCCCTATTACGTAAGACGTGGGAGTCTTCAAGCGGAGAGTGAATAGGCTTTTATAAGTTAATGCGTTCAACATCTTACACCTCATCACCGCTTACCATCAGGTGGAGTTATTGTCAAGCGTTAACTGATTTTATATAACAAAGCCTTTTATCTAGAAGTTTTACTTTTATCCGAAATAACTCATGGACATGGAAATTTTAATGGTTCCTGCTGTAAACGACTTAGTGTATTGTCGCTTTAATACGTTGATCCATTTTGAAACGGTCCTAAGAAGATACCTTCCTAATTTTCACTGGTAGTTTTGTAGTAAACGGTATGTAAACATAGCTTTAACAACATCAAGTTTAATTGAATGCCTCATCAAACACTGCCTTGTATCTCGTTGGGTATACATATGTCTATGTATGAGTGCGAGTATAAGTATGAGCATTTCTAAGGCGCCATATATGTTAGGATTTGAGTAGATTAAATCGACCAGCGATAACTCAAAGCGATTATAGTTTTGAGAACTTTAAATCATAGTTATGATCACAGTACAACCTATTGCCGCCGTTGAATCTCCTCTCACTCATACGTATACTATACAGCTTAGCTAATTGGGAAACTTTAGGGAAGGAAGCATAAATGAATTACATACATACCTTCGATTTTATATTTAATAATTTATTCCTAGTCGACTATGATTATATAAAATTAAGATGTACTTTGTATTTTATTTATCTTTATTGTAAACATATCTTTGTATAAGAAAATGCACGTTTATAGATATATTGCGAATTATTCACCTAGAACTAATAAAACGAGTAAAATAGTCGGTTTTTTATCTATTAAAATATATTAGGTACTATTACATACTAAACCGTCGTTGCTTCGTTTCGTGAAACGTGATCTTTCACAAACTTTAATCGCACCTAAAATTATTGCGTTACAAATAAAATAAAAATTATAGAAGTTTACACACACACCTGCACTAGGATTCGATGTATTGATTTTTTTATTCTCCTTGGAGGACAAGCATTAACTTATTTTTTATAAAAAAATATAACAAAAAGAAATATAACAAGTCAGATAACAATACTTACAACTTTGCTTTTGTATTCTCCCTATTTCCCTAATCTCATTTCATTCTTTGCTCTCTACAAGTATAAGGATACTCAACGCATTATTTAATCATATTTCGTACACTTTGCCACTAGATAATATTCCTGTACTATATTTCTCTGTACTTGTACTATATGGTTATAATTGTTACGAAGGTTCTCGAAGCGTCGACAGAGAGTAATAGCGGCCATAACAAACCAGGTAGTGATAAAATGTACCTACCTGGAGCACATCAGGCGACTCTCGCCCTTATACCGCGGCCAAAGGGCGAATATCGCATGCATACGGTCGTCCTTACCTAAACCTCCATTGTTTTATCGATTTCCGGGTATTATTAATAACTTAAAGCGAAAGGCATTGAAAATTCTGGAAGACCCGGAAATCGATATACATAAATAGCGAGCAGGGTCGCCCGCAGGACATTCGCATCTTGAATACGAGAGCGAAGAGTTCTTTCGACGACGCGAAATAACTGCGATCAATGAGTGCTAAAGTGAAATGAAGTCTCTGCAGAACTAATTTTGCGTTTTACGAACCCATGTCTCCTGACATGTAACATAATAATAACAAAAAAAAAATTATAAACGCCTACGACCCTAGAACAAATATTACCTGTTCCTCGGTCAAAAAAGCCAAAATGTTACATAAGTTGGCAAAATTAGCAGTGAAGCGTAGAACACAAATGTGTTAAATAATATATGACATGGTTTTAGTCTATAAAATCATCTTTAATCTAATAAATAAATAAATAAATAATGTCACTAGCAACTGGGCTACGGGATCGCAAATAATCAATAAGCATTATTGGAACTTTTAAGCGTCGCATTAAAACACAACTTATAGACAAAGGATATTATAGTATAGATGAGTATATTCATGACAAGGATGCCTGGAAAAATTAGTGTCGAAACCAGTTCCGCAAAGGTTTTAAATTTTGTAATTACCATGTGTTTTTTAAAAGATGTGTTGAGGAGTTTCTTTCGCCGTTTCTTCTCCTCATTGTTAAAGCACCTTTTCGAAACGGTGGTAGAAACAAAAAATTACGTTCATAAGTGTATTTACTGAATACCTATATGATTAAATGATTTTGAATTTGAATATATATTAAAAATAATAGCATTAATATGTGTTTCTGTGTTCATGTGCGTGTGTGTATGTATGTGTATAGATTCTTGGAAAGTTACAAACCTATTAATTAATCTGTTAATTACGCTTACTCGTAGTTAAAACGCCTTACGCTTAGAAATAGCACCCACATTATTTTAGAATAATTTATAATTTTTTTAATTATGAACGGATTGAATATAACGAACTTTATATATTAAGTGATGCTTACTGCAATACATTGATGAAAACCATAACCAAATCGAATAAGCCGTTTGTGAGGTTAGCGCGAACAAACGCATAGAAAAACAAACAAAAATTTTAACAGCTATTGGTTGTATTACGTTAATAAAGGCCACAAATAATAGTTTTTCTCATACATCCTTCGTGTACAGAAAGCGAACAGTTACAATTTTTTTATATGTATAGATTAACTTCTTAATTAATTTATATAACTCGCTTCTCGCCTTATCTCCTTTACTCTGTCTCTTGTCATTGTAACATAATCTAAAATATTTTTATTTTATTCATACGAAATCGAATTTACTTTATCGATGCAAATAATCACGAACGAATGAATATCATTGTGTGCATTATACTCAAATATATCGGGAGTTTCAGTATTATTCTGATGTCTATTTCTTAAACGTTGTTTTATTATATCGAAAGCCGATAAAAGAGCTCATGTGTCTCTTGATATTAAATGGTTACTGCCAATAACCATTCAAAATAAAAGATATTAGCGATGCGTTACCAACCAGAAAAACAGCGAGACCTCCCTGGCAACTGGCTTGGAACACTGCAACTAAAATACGTTAAAACAAATCACATTTTATTGGAGACGGAAGGTGGTACTTCACCAAGTAAGTGAAGAACGCGTCCATGCACGATCACCGTCGGGTTTAAACTCAGTGATATATAGACCAGAGACAGGGTGCAAAAAGTAATTTGCAAATAACAAAATGGAAAATTAAATGAAATTAAATGGAAAGTAATGTGTACATATATATGATACAAATTTTAACTGATCGCTTTCTGTACATGAAGGATATATGTATGACAAAAACTATTATTAATACAATAGAACCCAAAACAGTAGTTGTTAGAATTGTTTTCTGTTTGTCTATGTGTTTGTGCGCGCTTATCTCGGAAACGACTCGACCGATTTGTTACGGTTTTCATAAACGTATTGCAGTAAGCAACACTTAATATTTAAAGGTTATTTCATTTCAATCTGGCTATAAATAAAAAAGTTACGAATTAATGTATTTCTAAATCATAGACCGAATAAAACCCAATCCTTAAATAACGCAGCTGCTATTTCTAAGCGTAAGGCCTAATTTTTTTGAAGCGAAGAGAAGGCTATTTGCTAGTTTAAGAATTAATTCAACATTTGACAACGTAACAATTAGATTCCGATTAGATAACATTATAGTTGTATGATCATTAGATGCAAATAATGGATTTTGGTACACTGTTTATTTAAAAATACAGTAAATTTTGATTATAACATTTAATTCTCAGATCAACTACCCTAAAATCCGTAAAATTGAATAGTTGTCCAGAGAGCTCTTCCAATGTGACAACCATACATACCTGATGCACTAAATACTAATACTAATATTTATCCAGTGTTTTTAAAAGCTTTACATCTGACCAGAATAAGTACATTTCCCAATCTCCTCACTATTTACACATGCAAATATTCCATTCTGTAATATTCATAGCTCCATAATTTCCATTGCTTGTAAATATTAACACACAGTTCAATCTCGAGACTTCCCTATATTTATATGCATACAAATCCACACAGTGTAGAAATAGATATTTAATCATGATTATCATTCCTTTATAAAAGCTTAAAATTCCAGAAATTTTATAACACTTATTTTAATGTAATTTTATACAATTGAGTTAGGTATTCATGAGGCTTTAAGGATCAATGATGCTATTCTGTCTTTTGTCAAGATGTTTTGATCTCTTGAACAAAATCAAGATATTTAGCTCTAACTTTATCTTTGTAGCTTAACTGATCATAGATTTCCTGAAGATTTCGCTTGACTTTTTATTTTAAAATATTGAAAAGACTATTTTCTATTCGGAAACGTTGTCTATTCGTACTCGAAAATCAATATTGTGTTACGTTCTAAAGTCATGTGTTTGTGGTGTATTTGTTTTGTTAAAAGTTTCAAACGTTTACTTAGTGTAAAGATTATTACATAGAAATATACGGATAACAAGATGATTTTACATTTTTTAATTCATTCTCGATCAAAACTCTAGCTATAATTTAATACACCTCGATCGAACACTTCGTTTGGTTTTTATGAGTACAGCTTTAGTTCTTATCAAATTAACATGAAGTAAGTTTTAAATGCAGTCGTAGCAAACAAAAAGTACTTAGACTGATATATTTTTTAACTTTAAGAATAAAATTATAAGATTAAAGTATTGATTCCACTTGAACGAACTAATAAATTTCAGGCTACCCCCAAAGTACCGAGACTTTCCATGGGAAGAGTATAAACCTTGAAGCTGCACTTTGGAGTCAAATAATAATGTATTAAAACTTGAATTACATTTCAAACCGAACGGACCGAATCTACTCAACAACATACTTAATTTTAAAAAGGAACTCTAGTTTACGAATATTAGCTATTATTCCAATGTACAGTATAAAGATTTTCGGTCAAGCAAAATTGATTGAACTATAGATATTAAAAATAAGAATTGTTTAATGTTAACATAATTCATTTAATAGGTAGTACAAACATGGGTATTTCTTCGTAAGGTACAAAAACGATGATATATATATATATATATATATATATATATATATATATATATCCCTTTCCTCTAACTGAGGGTAGGAAAAAATCCCTCGTGAGGTTCTTTCCGCTTCTTCTTTCGGGACGACTCACGGTTCGGTAAGATTTATTGAAGCGATGACGTAATTAGACTTTCAAAAGTGTAAAAACTAACTACATTTCATTTCATTTATGAATATTTAATCTAAGTCTGATTCAAAGAATATTCATAAAGTCATATAACAAATCATACTACAAAAAGCAGATAATACTGTATGTTTCACATAATAAGGAATGTCAGCAGCTTTATCCATTTTTAAGGATCCTACCAAATCAATTTGTTTTGATGTGATCACATAGTTATCAACCTTTACAGTGAGTCATTATTATATCAAATTTAATTTGGAATATTTAACCATTGCGTTTCATTTATTTTCACTATAAATGATAAGAACCATCGGTGACCATTTAAAATCAGGTGGCTCGTCGCTCGTTTGTCGGCTATTAACATAAAAAAACAATTGACGAGAAAATCTTAGTGACCCATGGAAAACCCAAAAAGCGATATAAATTAAAGGCGGACTCACCTGCTAATTTTTCGATTTTCAAATACGAAAGCGACGAGTTCTCTTTACGAAGCGAAATAACTGTGATTATCGAGTCCTACTGCAACTGTTAACTAGTGTTGGAGTGTCTCTTTACTAACAGTGTAATAAAATGTTTGTGGAACTAATTTGCCATTTTTGGGAACCCGTGCATCCTGACACGTAACCATACGCTAAAATAAGAAATCAAACATAAGTAAATACCAAACCCAAAGCAAAAATAAATTTTATTTTCTATTAATA
This sequence comes from Megathymus violae, assembly GCA_003671415.1. Taxonomy (NCBI): domain Eukaryota; kingdom Metazoa; phylum Arthropoda; class Insecta; order Lepidoptera; family Hesperiidae; genus Megathymus; species Megathymus violae. Next base: position 396,295 of record PDGT01000106.1, on the reverse strand, counting down.
AATGGATCCCAAATCCGCACTTAACCATCATGGTCCATTAAATGCTATAAATACAGAAGGAGACTCAACCCCAGCCAGAAAGTTAAAAACTGTGAAGTTTATGATGACCAGATGTGTTAATCTTAATAATGGAGTACAAAGGTCTTTATCCGTCTTTGAAAGTCCGTCCAAGCCAAACTCCCCTGCACGTTGTGCACCTTGTTGAACGACCGGCAGTCAATAAAAAAAAACCTCCTATCAAAGCTCGCTGAACGTAGATATTTGCGCATGGTGGTAGGAACCACCTGCCTACTAGAATTAATCGAGAGATTGCTTCGTGCTTCGGTAGCAATATATGAAAGCTAGTAATAAAAAGACTTCTTTCATCTTGACCGGCCATGTATCATTGAACCGTGAACTACTTAGCTTGACATTGCCCGTCTTGCTCGTTTGTCGTCAATTTATATAAAAAACATTACGAATTTCCGTCATCTAACTGAAATTACAGTTATCAAAGAAGCCTACTTATTCTGCAGCAATTAAATTGTCTAGTAGTTTGAAAAAATTGTTAACTAGATAAAAAATATTTAAATAACAGCTTTAATTTATGCGTTCGGTTTAATTAAAGAAATTTGTATTACCCGCATATCTGAAACAAACTGGGTCAGTTAACAACGCGCGCAGGCTTCAGACATAAATCTAAGAAGATTAAATTCCATCTTCACGTCAAAAGAAACTCTTATGTGGTGTAATTAATTTCTATCTTTTGCTACGTTTTACTAACTTTTACTTGTTGCTTTATCAGCATAAAAGAATTCTCATAATCCAATTACAAACCAGTAACAATACAATACAAACAGTTGATAGCGAAAGTATTATCCCACGCACTCTTTCATCGATAGTTTCCACACAAGATTTGGGAGAATTCCCAAGTGCGAAGAATCGCTGCCAAAGTTGTTTAAAAGGGTGGAAATCCTAATTAACCAGTAAGAGGTTAAGAAACCAAGTAACCTTTATATGGCTTCGTATCATTGTCACCACGGGCATGACATAAACCTTATTTCATAACTCAGTAGACATCATGCTGTTAATATGCGAATTGGAGAAGGGGTTGTTGTCAATACGAACTGCGGGATCTGTGTTGCAGCTCCTACCTTCGTGCAGAGCAATGTTTGCATTGCTCGTATCCAGACCTACCAACACTAAATCTTGATTTATATTTTAACCACCGTCAAATGTCTTCTCTCTGTACTTTAATGCCGATTAAAGCAGTTGTTTTAATTAAATTTAAAAGAAATAACACTGTCCTCAACGTTACCTGTCCCCCTTATGGTTGTATTAATGCTAGTTGTATGAAAGTTATCTGCTGTTTGAAATATTCTTACTCAGTTTTTACGTGGTATACCTAATGACCCTGGTAGTCTAGTGGTTTGAACGTAACTCATTCGCATGGGAGACTCGAGGTCGAAACCTGCACGCACCTCTAATTTTTTAAATTACGTGCGTATTAAAAATACATTATCACTTTCTTCGGTGAAGAAAAACATCGTGAGGAAACGTACACACCTGAAAGTTCTGTATAATGTTGTCATAGGTTTGTGAAATCCGTCAACCCGCACTTGGCAGCATAGTTGACTTTCTAACCCCTCTCATTGTGAAAGGAGACCCAATCGCAACGGAGGCAGTAACAATGACACTGCTTCTAGATAATATTCCTGTACTTATTTATAACTTTTAATTAATTTAAGTTGTGTAATAACTAATTTAATTTTTGATTTATTTAATTTATTGTATAAAATGTTGTACAAACTGTACTTCCATTTTGTCCTTGTGGACAATAAACAAAAATAAAAAAAGAGTACTAATATAACCAGCAACCCTCTGTACGTACGTAAAAAATATTTCGAGGGATGTTAGAGTGATAGTGATAATTTGCAGACCTCATCGTAATAAAGCGAAAGTCTGTCATAATTAATCCCAGCGTGTCGTCCTTAGATTATTTCAAGTCATAAAGTTGACGGTATACTACTCTGAGACTACTATCACCCGCATTTATATAGTTGTAACTTCCCAAATTCCTATTATAGTTTATGTCTACGTTGTAAGACATATTTACTGTAAAAATTTGAAGTTTCTACCTCGTGCCGTTTCGACTAGGCACTGTTCAACTTCACATTAAGTTGTAGTAATGCTTGTAATTGAAGACTTTCGTGAATAATCAGAAAATTAATTGTTTCAGCTAATTTTTAGAAAATCGTTTTCCTTATGTAATGCGTATTTAATACTAAGCGGACCGCTTCACCTCCAAAACTTGCATTGCGATTTCACATAGTCTCATATGAAAATAACTCTTAGTGTATAAAATTCATAGAAAGCATATATGGTGACTAGAAAATATCTTCATGCTTACAACACGAGATAATATGGGTGTAATGTATTCGTGGTAATTCAAATATTCACGCCTATCCTTTGCCGCATTTTTTTTGTAAACATACCGTAAGACTGGACCACCAGTGCGTGTATATGTAAATTTTTATCCTACGATACCGTCAGAACGAATCCACCAAGATTCTGATTCAAGATTATTTCTGAGAAGATCCAAAAGGTCTGCATTTTGATACCCATTATCCAAAACAATTTGCCACCCGCAAATTATTCACAGGCGTTCAGTATATTAATACCCGCATTAAAAACAATCGTTGTAATTATAAAATGTTTGTGAAAAATTAACGAATTTTGTTACAAGCATTTTATAAATTTCGTATTTAAGGTCCTGGTTCACGGAGTTTTATTAATCAGGAGCAATTGTATGTGTTGTGATAGCTACAAAACGAACTCATAATCATTAATCACTAACCCCTTAACATAATGACTCATGTTTATCTTTTAACGTATCGTGAATATATATCCATTGCCCGAGTTTTCGTGATTATTTGTGGACAGTATAATAAGGTGGTTTCAAATAAATAGTTGCGGGATCGCTAGACATCCCCTGATGTCACTGTAGCTCGGGACCAAAATAGGGATACGGTATCCCCTACCTTTTGTTTTTTTTGTTCAGGCGGGAAAAAATGTACCTAACCGCACACCCTGTCGTCCGGGGAGACAACGGGGTAGTGTGGGGCCCTCACCCACTAAAAATAACCCGCCGTGCGCCTTCACCCGCCCTTACAAGGCGGGCCACGGGTACCGCGTACGTTGCTCCGCGGCCCGCAGGCGGCTGCTCCATCGGGCACCCTCCCCTATGCGACGCCCCGCGCACTTGGGCGTCGCACCTTCGCGGTAGGCTGTTGTTTGCGCGGACGGCGGGCAATCTCCGGCCCGACCGTCCGCAGCCTCGGCTAGGGCGGCATCAGACGCATGTGAGCGCGCCTGCGCCGCCCTGCGCGCCGGCGGCGAATTGGGTCCGAAAGGAGGGAGTCCTCCCGGGCCCTCTCCGCCACCTCCTTCTGCGAGATGACGTCCTCGCAGAAGGTGGCGACCGCGGTCCAAGCCCTGTCACCGCCAACCATCGCTCGCGCAACGGCCGGCAGCGACAGGTCCTCTCCTATTGTCCTCCTACTGCAGCGAGTTCCCGGCGCTGCTCAGCCCAGGCCGGGCACGACTCGAGCGTGTGCTGCGCCGAGTCCTCGCTGCAGTCGCAGTGGTGGCAGCCCGGAGTCGCTTCCCTTCTTGCGACTACGTGCAGGTACTTGCCAAAGCAACCGTGCCCCGACAGCACCTGCACGAGTCGAAAGGTGAGGACTCCGTGCTGCCGCACCGTCCACTCTTTCAATATCGGCTGGGGCGCCCCTATGGACCGTAGACCAGCCCTGGGCGTCTCCAGCCGAGTCTTCCACCGTGTGAAGGTGGTGCGGCGGGCGTGGGCCCGCCACGCGTTGATTGTGCTCGGCGGGGGGTTAGCGCCCCCGCTCCGCGCCACCGACACCCGCCGACACACGTCGGCGAGCACTTCCGCCTCCAAGTCCCACGGTATCCCCTACCTGCCGTAAGAAGCGACTGAAAGTTGGCTTTCAGGGTTGTGGACGGCTAGGGTGGGAGCTCAAACCGTTAGCGACCCTGGAAAGGACGACGGTATACGTGTCCGCATACCGCCGTAATTATCAGAAGATGGGGGGTGAGCGGAGGCTCATCACGAACAGAACCTGGCGGGACACGCGCTCAAGACTCCGGTTGCGTTCCATTGGAGATCCCAAAGTCCTGTACATAGCGCTGAGGAAGGCCACCGAGGGGGGAAGGCGGTTAGTGCGGTAAAAATCCCACATAACACGGTGTCGCTCCCACGGCACCGGGTACCTTTTGAAGGTATCCCCCTCGAAAACAAAAAAAAAAAGACATCCTCTGATAATCGGGAGTGAAAAAACGATTGAGCTTTGTCTCTGGGATGTGCCACAGTTAAATCCTGTGCTGCGGAGATTTCGGATCCTGAATCATCGGGCGTGACTAGCAGTAAGTATTACCCAGGGAGCGCTAAGCACGAGTCAAAGTCGATTCTAATCATTTTGTGAGGACGAGCGCGCCGAACTAACAGTTGTTGAATGTTGAAAACGGTTAGTTATATGTGTGTTACTTATTGCTGGTATACCTGCATTTTATTGTTGGTGAATTGCAAAAACTCAGCGAAATCGACATTAACATTTGAAATTATAATACGTACTAGTAAACCCCCTTCGCTTCGCTTCAAAAAAACTAAGCCTTACGCTTAGAAATAGCACCTGCATTGTTTTAGGACTGGGTTTTTTCGTTCTATCAAATAAAAATACGTGTATTAATTTGTAACTTTTTTATTTTTGGACGGATTGCACTGAAACGAAATTTAAATAGTAAGTGACGCTTACTTCAATACATTATTGAAAACCAAAACGAAATCGGATAGGCCGCTTCTGAGATAAGCGCGAACAAACACACAGTCAAATAGACAAAAATTCTAATAACTACTGTTTTGGGTTCTATTGCGTTAATAAAGGCCCCTAAGAGTAGTTTTTCTCTTATATTCCTGATGTACAGAAAGCGAGCAGTTAGAATTTTATTATATTTGTAGACTAGTAAAACCCCCTTCGCTACGCTTCTGAAAAATTACGCTTAGAAACTAAGTTACGCTTACAAATAAATGCACCTGCATTGTTTTAGAACTGGGTTTTTGTCTTTATGTCAATTAGAAACATTAATTAATTTAAATCTTTTTTATTTATGCACAGATTGCAATGATACGCATTTTAAACATTATCTGATGCTTACTGCAATATATTAGTGAAATACACAACGAAATCAGTTAAGCCGCTTCTGAGATAAGGGTTTTTACGAGATTTTCTGAGATTAGATTAGATTCGACTTCCCAGGTGTGCAGGTGTCTTCACAATGTTTTCTATTACTGAAGGAAGCTTCTTCCTTGATCCATGTAATTAGATAGAAATATTGGCATTAGTACAAAAAAAAACTGAGTATCATCAATAATCTAATATTATTGATTAATTTGGTGTGTTAATTGAATGGGGTATTTTTTTTGCTTTTTAATTAGTGACCTAAAACAAAAAACTTCGTTACTACCCATATATAATATATATAATAAAACTGTTATTAGGGGCCTTTATTAACGCAATAAAACCCTAAACAATAGTTGTTAAAACTTTTGCCTGTTTGTGCGTTATGGTTTTCACTAATCTATTGCAGTAAGTTTACTTAAAATTTAAAGTAATTTTCATTTCAATACGTCTTTAAATTCGATTTATATTGTCCATTTGCAGAACGAGAAAATCGCAGTCCTACAACAACGTAGGTGCTATTTCTAAACTTAAGGCGTTGGTTGGGTGGATGCATGTAATAGCATCAGCACCGTGTACTTGCGTACTAATATTTTAAATTGATCAGACCTATAGGCAAAGGCTGACCACTGATAAAGTGCATGTAATGAACAAGAAAACCAGTGGGACCACGGTGCAGTTAATAAATACTCCACTCACCTTGCCTTGGTTGATGGGGTTTCTAAATCTGTTCTTGTATCTAATTTTAAATCGATTATCTTAATGATTATCGGCCTGAATGAGCCGGCCGGCGCGACGTCGGTGATGTTAATCCGCGATTATTATTTATATTATATTATTATATTATCATGCACTTCACCGCATTATAGACTGTTCGTACAATATTTTTTAAAAGGTACACCCTGACATTACAACATTAATTTATATTTCTGTATTACACTCTTTAAATTATTTAAATGTACATTTTTAACAAGACCACTTGCAGTTAGTCGAAGGAAAGAATACAGAAGAAAAACTCTATGTAGAGTACCTACTTGGCTCATCCGCTCGACCAACCCCAAAGAGGCAGTATTTTGAAATTTTGAGCTTTCTAACGCCATCTATTGGCACATAAGTTGCAACTCTGATTTGGCTCTGCATTCAGTAGTTTTCTTTCCAATATTGAATAACATTAATTGTATATTAAATAAAGCTGTACCACTTCACCAGGAGTAGTTTTTTCTGAAACGAAGCGAGGGTGGTTCACTAGTGCCGAATATACATACGAATACATAGAATCTAACATACGTACATACATTCTTTTTCCGTGAAAATAAAGATCCGAAAAATCGTTTCACAACGCTATTGTTACTGCACGTCTACTGCCACCATCCCTCGACGTTCGGAAACAGATTGGTTTCAACACGGAAAAATGGATTGCTTGCGGCTTTTTATTGAGAACTGGGGACTAGTAAAAACTTAGAAAACTGGGAATACGCTGCCATATTTTTATTTGGGCAAAGTTTCGTGTGTTACACGGAGGGATTATAATGTTTATTACAACGTGTTGCGAATAAAGTTTTAGGTGTATTCGCACAGTTAAAATGAAAACATTGTTTTATACGTTCGTGTAAATTGCCTCGCTTTATGTAGATAAGGGATGAAGGCGATCCTTTGTTTGTTCTTGAATCCAAATAACCATACATTGTCTACAAAACGAGGCTGTGTAATCCGGCCTTTTTCACACAACACAAAAATTTTCTTCGTGTCTATTTTTTTCTAGTTTGTTCTATGTTCAGTTTTCGTATTTTCTTATAAACCGACACTATAAAAGTCAAAACACGATAAAAAACACCAACATTGTATCTCAATGAGTGTTCAGTAATAAACATAAATGTGAAAAAATTATGAAATCGTTTTTTTTGTATAGATTTGTAAATAATATGTTTGAAATTTGCTCGCAACAATGATTTTCACGCGTATACGGTTTAGAGGAGCAAGTTTTAAAACATTAGCCTCATTTTTTGATAAGTTAACTTGTTCGAAAACATTCGTATTTAATTGGTTTGCGAAACGCAAAGGACAATGAGATAGTTTCGAGGCGTAAGGAGCTCTATCCATCTTAGAGTCCAAGCCTACTTCCTTTTTTTACATATAAGTTAATGTTTGACTACAACCCTACCAGGAGGTAAATAGTACATTTGAAAAATTACATGGTGAAGTACATAAACTTGCAGAAAGCCCTTAAAGTCATTGACACTGTAATGGGATGGAAACACCGAGATGAGCAGATCATTTCACTCCTTTACGATACGCATTATAAAATTTAATGAGCAAGCAAAATGCGTCGTTAGGTCCCTCAGATGGTGTTCATCTTCATGATGGTACAAGCCCCCCTTTCGACGACACCTTTAGTGTCTACTTCAAGTGCGGATGCTCCCTAGGAAGCACCGCTAACGCCCCTCTTCCCTAAGTGGGGTCGCCTCAGATGAAGGTTTAGAAGCCGTATGGCCAAAACCAACCTCGGGTGGTGTTTAGTGGATAGCCCCTAGGTTTATCGGAAGTGCCACATAACTAGCGTAGCAGGGTGCACTGGTATGCATGAGCATTCACCACCCCCCTCCCGCGTATCTCCGGAGGTTAGCCCTTTTCCATTTGTCTGGGCACAAAAAAAAAACGCGTCGCCCGTACAGAAGGAACGTAGATGAAAAAACAATAGATAATCTGAGTCGCCGTGCATCGAAAATTCCGATAGTGGAGAGGGATGGGTGAATATGATCGTGTAATTCCTGCGTGCGCTCTCCTAAATGTATCTCATAGAACACCGAGGCGCTGGCTATTCTGCTCCTGTACTCGATCTGAAGGTTAGTGTCGACCAATGCTAAATCTGCAAACTGCGGGGTTTAGTCTTTTGAAAACGTCGTCCCGATAATTGCATATATACACACGGAGTTTGATGTTAGAAAGAGATTGATAACAGCTTCCCGCTTCTTCTTTAAGTCACACAGACGCGTTGCTGTTGGTTGAAGAGCGCGGATGATTAAATTTAACCAATCAGCACTGGGGATTCGGATCGAACGATTTAGTGAAAATTATAGGCAGGAAAAAGGAGCATAGGACGCCCCCCGACCAGGTGGACTGACGACCTGAAGAAGACAGCGGGCATCCGCTGGATTCAGAGGGCTCAGGACCGATCAGAGTGGCGCAAGTTAGGGGAGGCCTATGTCCAGCAGTGGACCTCCAAAGGCTGATGGATGGATAGGCAGCACGATGGAGAAGTATTTGGGTCATATATATGTATGTCCATACTACCCGCAACACAGGGAATTCTAGTGCGGGGGTGTGTGTATCCGTTTAAGAAAAAAATTTCAATTTTTGTGTAATTTAATGCCATCTATTGTCAATTGCAAAAACTATTATAAATTTAACAATCCAAATAAAAAGTTCTACATTAAATACCAGATGGTATTACTTTTTTACCGTAGACTTTATGTTATTTTTTTAATTATTATTTTTTAGGCAAACACTAATGTTAAGTGTCTTATTTGATCAAAATAATTGTTGTATATCAAGTAAATATTTATTTAATATAAAATATGCCTAGTAATATTTTGCAAAACCGCCTTCAACATATATTTTAAAATTTGATTTAATTTCTACTTATACATATGATAAATTCTAAGTGTTGTATATGTTGTATGTGATGTTATACGTGTATAGACAAATAATATGTTTAGACTTCTACTTCGATAACAAAGTGTACCTACGTAGCTTTCATACGAGTCATATAAATCTATTCTAATATTATAGTGCGAATTTTGTGAGTTTGTGTATATGCAGAAACTAATTTCCAGAACCATGTCACCTATTTGAAAAATTCTTCTACCATTTAAAAGGTACAATTTTCCAAATTGACGTAGTCTATATATTAAGAGTTTATGTATAATAATTGTTGAACGCGAACAAATTCGAGACGGGCCGGTAGTTCAAAATAAAATGATGAGGCTAAATCATTTACAATCGTTTATTAATTACAGTATCACACTATTCAAGCACATCCGCTACATTTACTCGGTTAACGAATAGACATTTTACAACTCAAAGCTGTACCGTATTGCTTCTAGATTTATTAAATCGGATTAGTTAGATACATATCACATGAATCTTTCTAATAATCATTGCAGATTGAGCATATTTGCGACGCATAGAAGCTAGTCTTTGTGCATTCAGTTGACACAAAGTACGAACGTACAATTTCGTATTTCAGCTTATACAGGGTATCAGTCGAGTCTGACCACTCGTGATTGTATAAGCATAAAACGCAAATGGCAATCTATTAGCAGCAAAATAGAATTTGCTTGCGCCACATATTCGCCCAATCGGAAACAACACTTACAAAAAACTAGTTTTAGAAGAGGGAGTTTTTAAATCATAATTATACATTTATGGCATGATAATAAAATCATGTAAATTTTAACATCAAATATAATAAATGCAGTAGAACCATAAATAGATAAATTTTTAATTTCGCACCTTTAGAATGAAAGTGACTTAAGTCAAAATTACTGAAATTCCAGATTTTACTATAAATTTACTTAAAAAGCCTACTCTAAAACCCCATGGTGAAAAAGAGCCTGAATTATGAGTGAGAAAGGGAAAAAGGGAAAACCTCCTACATCAGTCTCATAAATTTACTCAAAACCATACATTTTTGAAAACTTTCTTCGTCATTTCCCATAAATTGCGATTTTTGAGTTAAGTCCCGTTCATTCTAAGGGTGCGATTTGTAGTTTAGACTTCTCAGACATAGTCGTTCAATAGGTGCGTATTAGCATCAATCTCATTTAATCTTTTAAATATATGCATATTTACAAGACATTGAACAGAAACTTTATATTGACATTTAAATACATTCTTCATTGGTTATTTATTTTCGTATTTTGCGGCTCACCGGTACCAGTTGTGTATTATAACCTTTTCTAGTTTGCAATCAACATCAGGGTAAACTACAATGCATCGTATCTGAAATTCTCAAAGACCTGAGGTCTTTTGAAGATAGTGCATAGTGGGAATATAAAGTAGCATCATGCCACATGTTACAAATATAATAACTAAAAGTACTGACTATAAAAACGTTATACATAAGAATTCAATTCAAAATAGCGACGTATATAATTATTATGAGACATACTAACATGCTATAACTTTAGTACAGAGTAAAAACCACTAGTCATTAAACTGTATTACAATATGTATGTCTAGGCTACCACGATTGGGTTAACAAAATATTATTTATTACAGATAAATCTGAGTTAGGCCAATCAATTTTTAGTGTAGGCCACACTATACAAACAAATTTTCTATGAAGCCACCATATGAAAATGAATTTAAAGCAACTTTATCATGACGTATAGCTATACTTGATATATGGTCTTACTAAATCAGTATGATCTGTAGATTAACGTTTTACTTACACCTTAATTACACTCAATTTTTTAGAATATCGTTTAATTCGTTGAAAATACAACAAAGTAATAAAATCGGTACGAAAATACAAGCGACAGTCATTGTTCATACCTTAAAAATATTTTATTTTATTTTTTACAATTTATAAACCAGTTTTGCTTTCATTTGTGAATAATCGAGAAATTATTTATAGATTCTATTATAGTTACTTACTATTTTCAAGAATTTCAAGACACGTTTTAACATAGTAATATCTATATTTTACATGTTTAATATTAATATTTCTGGTCACGAAGGGAATGGAATATATATTACTAAGGAATTAATTTATAATTAATTAATATTTATTAAAATAATTAATGCTACATTAAAGTCTTATGTAAAATATTTAACTATCCAAAGCATTCAGAGGTCAATTTAACAAAAAAAAACGTCATATTAATTTAAGAATGTGTTTCAATAATCTATACTAATATTATAATAAGAAAGTGTGAAATTTTTTTTGTGTATCTGAAGTGTAGTCTCTGAAAACACTGCATAATATGTTTAAAAAATTCTTTTTCATTTGAAAAGTAGATTTTTTCTAGAGCGACATAGACTATCTATACTAATATTATAAAGAGAGTGTAAATACTGTTAGTGTATATGTAGAAAGTGATCTCTGCAACCTCAGCACCTATCAAGAAACCTCTAATACCATTTTAAAATAGTTCAACGTAACGAAGTTGGGGCGCGTTATTAGTATACATACATATATATAAATGCTAGTCATAACGATACTCGTATATTATGTCTTAATTTGTGTTAACTAAAATTTTAAATAGTTCAACCCTAACAACATTCAGGCTAGTCGGATTATAACAAATCAATGTCAAGTGGACATTGACAACATAGAATGACATAGACAACATGCTTTTGATGTAACTAATTTATATATTTTATAAGAATATATTACATCTAAGTATACATCAGTCAGTATTATCATATTATTAATAAATATAACTAAGCAGAATAATTATTTTATATGATATCGTAACACAATAGGCAAGAGAAATGGACATATGAATGAGTAGGCACAATTATTTTTATTTTTATATAAAGCCATGTATTTTTATTTCATAAAAATCCTAAAATATCTACATTTTTGTATCAGCATTATTTATTTCAAACAAAAGTATTAATTAGAAGTGAGTTTTGACATTATATTAAAATGATATGCAATAAAAGTATGTAAAACTACATAGTGTATTTATATAATTTGCCCCTATGAAAGTACATTTAATTCTTTCATATGTATATAAGCATCCATTCCACATAACAATATACATAGGTAGATTAAATATGCCTTTTATACGCATCAAACGAAGTATCCATTCATAATACTAACATTTTTAATTTACAGCTTCATTTTGACTGATTTCCACAAGTTTATAATTTTAAATAGTAACATTTACGTGCAGTCCACCTATTCAATTTCCTCAGTACTAGGTATCTGACTTAATAACCATAATAATGGACTGACAAGAATTGTGATGCTTTAAATATTTGAAGTTACATTATAAAATTACTTTAACATCACATAATTTATTTTGTTGATTATAATTATCAACAATAACAATTGAAGAAAAGAAAAATTAAAAAAAAATCAAGCTGAAAAATATGTAGGAATATGGTGAAAATATTCACTGAAACCATTTACAACTACTTGCAGAACTTAACCACAAAATTGTATATTTTCAATGGGCATACTGTATGATGATGATATGATGATATTGTAATGAATGAAATGAATCCATATTGAATTAATAATCTAATATTTTAAATTAAACATTATTAGCATTTTATCAATGCATCATTAGGTATCTCCTTGAATAAATATCTATTTATTTTATAAAGAAAGCATTTAATTTATGTACAGTATTTTATAAGGATCTCTTTTAATGTCAAATTATTTAACTCAAGAGATAGATGGTTTTAAAATTCAATTATTTTACCTACATTTTTCTTTAGTAAATATACCCCAGTTGATGAAATTTAAGTAGTGTTTGAGTGTAGTATTACTATTAGTACAAATAAGCTTAAAATATCCAACTTATATTACCTAAGCATTATGTTTAGTATTTTTTTTTGTCTAGAATAGAATAGATTCTCCATGAAACTTGGGAGATTAAGAGTGTGCATGGAACCTAAGACGCTGCTGTTTGAAATGGATCACTAATTTATAACTTAAAGCCTTTTTAACATTAAAAATTAAGCATATACAAATACATATTTGTATACATAGATAGGGGTCTAAATCAAAATTTGTCTTTTATATTCCAGGATCCTACTTTTCATTTCTGAGGATGCAGACTTAGTAATGATTTATATGCAGTGATGTAGATGTCAAACAGATACTTTTTCATTGGACTGCAGCTTTTAATTCCACATTTTTGTGCTATACAAATACTTTTCCACAAACTGCAACCAGTTTATAAATGAAATAATATTATAATAAAAAATTGATATTTCATTTTCTACTTGCTTCATTTTGTTCTATCCAATGTCAATAACTGTAAAGAAGAAGAATATTTATGTTCAGGATGTACTACATTTCCTCAAATGAAAACAGAGCTGGAAATACACATGCAGGAAATTTAAAAAATCAACAACTGTTTCACATTCATAGTAAACTCTGTACCCAATTAAATGATTCTATGCTAAAAAAAATGTCTAACAAAAACAAAAATCATATTTATCAAGTTTATTTATTAATTAATATCAAAATATAGTTGATAGTATCAGGCGTTATTTTGCGAAAATTCATTTTTATTAAATCAGTATTAATTTACTTTGCAACAATTCGCGAGCACAATGTATGATGGTATATTCTATGCATGTATAGAAGTATATACCATCATACATTGTGCTTGTGAATTGTTGCAAAGTAAATTAATACTAATTTAATAATATCATTATAATCATCATACTGTTTTAAGATACAAAAAGAAAGGTTTGTTGATTGTCTATACATCATCATTGTTAGTATCAATAATTCTTTAGCAAATATTTATCGTCAGTAAACCAACACGTCAAGCTGTTCTCAAAGTTCCTAGTTTTATTTCTAATAAAAGAACCGAGGTAGGCACTGGGCTACATATTTAACTAAACATTATTGTGATGACATTTTACAAGTAACAATTATTTTATGCTTCATTGGTTTGATGAAGTTTAACAATATTTGTACTGTCATTTTCTTATAAAAACTGAAATGGGATTTTTAAGGCATAAGTGACATGCTCCAACATCGTAGACTTATACTACACCGCCTAATACTCCATCACCATCCACCACTTATAATGGTGTAAGTATATAATCAATCATTGGTTGATGTTCAAAAAGCCAATCAAGTCATAATTTTTACAAATGCCAAAATATATACAGTGCCGTATTTCCAAGATATACTTAAGCATCATATTCATGAGTTTGCAGGGTAAATAATTTGACCTAAGGAGAACTTGACCAATTGTAAAAAATCTAACTCGACTTACTCAACAACAGCATACCTACACAAATGTCCACACCTTTAGCACTTGGGGCCCGTGCAATAGACAACACAACACAACACAACACTTCACTCAAACAAAGCTCGAAATGAGCAACACCGTCTCAATTGTCTGTTGACTTTGAATAAGTAGAGGTTTGATTTTCATTGCTTCGATATCCTATAGTGTAGTGTGAACTCTACATTGGACTTCCAGATGAAATGTCGTACGGTACGCAGGTCCATATTTGGGTCTAAAACCTGTAATAACAGTAAAACTCAATAAGTACCTTCAAAGACAATTTTCTTTAAAACACCATCACAGTAAGATTTCTTTGTTGCTATAGGGATAAAAATACACAAAAATGATCACTGACACTCAAGATCCCTTGTTTTTGTTATCCCTTGATGATTACCTCGGTGAGGAATCCAACCAGGGACAATCCAATCCAATCTTGGCAGACAAGGTCACTATCAATTAGACTACGCAATTCTGCTAACTGTCCACAGTAAACTTCCAACAACAATTTTTTTTACAAATTTTTGAGTTGTTGGTTATAGATATGTAAAAATACATGTAGGGTATTCCTTTTTCAAGTATTCTCCTACGGACGAAAGCAGCTCATTCCCCTCATCTTCGTTGATTAAGTACTTCAGTGATAGCTTTAGAAACAGCTACAAAGCATAATATGTGTCTGCTACCTGTTTAATGGTAAAATATTATGGATAAAATACTCTCGGTTAATAAGCTGGAAAATGTTGATTCATCTCTTGCACTGGTATACATGTAATATGTGTAATGTAGTTTTTAATATGGCATAAAAAGGTATGTATATAATATAGAAAATATATATAGTAATATACATACCCTAGTATTAACACAAAATGTATGAATGTGTGCAGGGAGAGAAACATAAGGAGTGAGTCTTAATATAATTAGGTTGAATGTTAAGATTGCAAGGATGATTACAATGGAAGGAGTCGTGATTAAGACAGTGTGCTGTATATTTGCTTTTGTGCTGTACATTACCGTGGAGAGTAAAAAATTTTTGTAAAAACGCAATTTTAATCAACATGTATAATTTAATAACAAATACAGTGATCAATTCAGTCAATGCAGATGCTATATAGCTTCTTACCTGATCACAACACAGCAGTTCCACTCGTTCTTCAGGAGCATCATTTCCACTGTCCTCGGTAGCATTGCTCTTTCCACTTGCACTTGCACCGTTCACATCTCCCCCTCCGACTATCTTTTCCACTACATGTTCAGCGACTTTACGACACTGAATGAAGTCATTTGCGACTAGTCGATCCTGTAATGAATAATTCTGCTTTTTTAAATGTGGAAGTGAACAGGCATGCAGTCCACCTGGTGTTAAGTGGCGCTGCAGGCCTTGAACACTTGTAAACAACCGTAGAATGCCTACTTTTTGAAGCAGAATACATATATTGGACAAAGAATTTTGAAAAATTGATATCAAACAGAATTAAATACTCAAATATTCAATCTGTTTAACATTGAGCATAATCTGTGAACTAGGACATTTACTGTCAGATATGGCACTAGTCTTATTATGATTTGTTTTTAAATTGCTTTCAGAAGTAAAATGGCACAACTTTTACACTAGAAATTCTACATTTCAATTGCTGAATAAATAATATGTTGTTTCCAACAGAATCATAAATGTTAATGATTATCAAAAATTTAAACCCAGTACCTGCTAGTCTAAAACATGGTCACTTTCAAATGAATAGGACAAAATTGTTATAGTACCAAGTACCTACACATTGTACATTAAATTTATGGCGTAAAATCAAATTATCGAATAACACATCTATATGTTAATATGTAAAGAGAAAATTTCAAAAATCAATCCCTACCTTTTTCTGGCGGTCTTGTTTGCTTTGACAACTAGAGTGGGACAATAGGTAGAAAGGTAATTTGTTTAGTTTAGGGGCAGCCATCTCTATAGCTACATCTACAACCCATGATGGAACAGTCTCCATGAGAAGATTTCCTTCTGTTTCGCCGCCAGCATCCCCAACCTGAAATAATATTTTGGTTTCATAACTAGTCGACAAACAAGCAGACATGCCACCTAAAGGTAAATGGATACCAGCACCTATAGAAATCAGTAACATCAAAGACTTCATCAAAATGTTGGTAAATGAAAAGGAAGGCAAGAACCCACATTATTAGAAGCTCTCCAACACTGCAACTGAAACACGTATGAAGCATGTCATTTTCTGTTTAGAAAAGGGGTGGTAGCTAGTTAATCCGGCAAAATACTCTACCATCATGCAAGTACTGATGGGATTCAACTGGGTGGTACAAAGCCCAGAACCTCCAACATGAGGGACTAATAAAACAAAATACTGAAGAACAGAATAGATATATTTTACATTAAAGATGCAAATAAACAAAATCAAATGAAGTGAACTACAAATGGAGAAACATGGAATACACAACACTATCGTTATTATTAGTATAGATATAATTATTAGGATAGATATATATTTATAAATAAAGAGTAGAATGTAAAAATTCTTGTATTGTAAGTTTTAAGTCTTATTCTGTTACTATACAATATAATAAATAAAATTACCTGTAACCGGTACAAAGTTCTTCCACCAACCTCACTGAAAATTAATGGTGTGTGTAATGGAACATTAAAGTAATTATTTCCAATAAGTTTCTGACCAGCCTCATTGACTCTATTTGGGTGATTCCAATGCTCCAACAAAGCTTGAAGCAACAAGGCACCAAAGTTTACCTTCTGGTCATTTTCAGTAGTCAAACCTGCTTCTTTTGCACTAACCCATGCACTCAAGCAATCAGTCTCATCTTGTCCCAAATGGATTGTTAACATCCCAGTTTTTAAGTCAACATTGAACCAGTTCGGTACATAAACCATTTTAAACCTCTTCTTAACTTCTTCATCAAAGTCTACTTCTCCCAAATCTTCTACTTTACAAGCTTTCAATACATCATACAAAACAACATTGTTTGCAGTATCCTTTGTCAATATATGGCGTTTATCATTAAGTACTGTAAAATGTTTTATAGCTCGACCACCTGGTATATGATATAAAGGTTGAGTCTGGTATGTTTTACTAACATCTGAGTTGTAATTATTTTGAGTAAATGTTTCAGAACTTAAATTTGTCAGTAGAGGCAATTTCCAACAACGAATGTCGGAGTCTGAAGTGGATACCCACACACCTTGTTGATCAGCCGTAAAACATAATTTAAGTATAGGAGCAGTCTCTTCACAAACAATTACAAAGTTTTCTGGGTTTCTCAGTTCAGTTACAATGACAAGTCTATCCCTTCCACCTGATATGATATGACTAAAGTTCTCAGTGGCTAAAAGAGCCCAAACTGCCTCAGAATGGACACGTATAGTGGAGACACACCTTTGCTGTGACAATGACCACAATTTAATTGTTCCATCAGAGCTTCCAGAGACACATTGCGACCCATCCCTACTAACAGCTAATGCTTTTACATTATCGGCGTGTCCTCTCAATTTCATAAGTCGAGAGCAATTTCGCGGATCCCAAACCCGGAGAACTTTCTCTGTAGAACCACTAACAATTATTGTCCCAGCGGGATTCATGGCTAAACTGTAAATAGATTCCTTATTACCAACAAGACTAGAAGTCGTAACAGTATTGTTGCTTGCCGTTAGGGCAGTAAGAGTGTTGACATCCCATAAGAATATCGCACGGTCAAGCCCAGCACTGGCAACCTGTTCCTTATCTTTCGCGTATGCTAAGGTTCGCACGTAATCTTTGTGAGTGCGAAGAGTAGACATACAGAAACCTTTAGGGGCATTCCAAACTTTAACAGTCGTATCTGAAGAAGCACTTATCAGGTTCTTCCCGCCGCAACACAGGACTATATCGTTCACCCAATCGGTGTGATGTTCCATACTTTGGATATACCGATCCTGCGTACCATTGCCAGTATGCCAAACTCTGATAATTCCATCCCGACCGGCTGAGTACAGTCTTCCTTGCACGGGATCGAGTTGTAATGAGCTTACACCGTTCTTATGACGCCGCTCCTCCTCGTCCCGGATCACAAACGACACTTGGGTTTTCTTACGCATCATCGAGCCCATTTTCCGACATTTTAAAACTGAAAATAAATTAAATTTCACTGAAGAAGCACAACTTCAAATTAAGAATTAAAAGCAGCTATTCCCGAAATCCCGAGTTGTTTCCCTTTCCAATTTGTGTTGCTTGACGTATGTTTCAAACTTTGTACTTTTTAAACACTTAAATAGTTAATTCATTTTAATTGGTTGATATCATACAAGCAATAATACTAACCGCAACAGAATACCAATCAAAATCATGCATTCAGACGTAACATAGTAACATGTTAATAGAGAACAGATTGATTCTTACGTAAATGAGACAGATGATTGACCCATAGACCAAATATACTAGGATAAAATATAACATGTACAAATTGTATATGTATGCATTGTATTTGACTGAACCACGCCGAGCTAGTTGTGGATAGCAATATAAAGTGGAAGTGTTACCATATAGAGCGTGTTTCAGATTATTTGAGAAAAGTAATATTAAAATACAGGGCGTCCCAGGGCGAAGTGACCACCCGACGTCTCTTGATTATTTGGACAAAACTCAACAAATACCATTAAAGTACAGGTCTTATCGAATTAGTTTTTTTTATTGGCTTTTTTATTTTTTTTGTAGAGAAACCTGACTTGCTACACTATTTTCAAAATATTTTTTTTGTTTATACATTTATTTTCATTCTGTTTTTTTATTTACCAGTTGTTATCATAGTTTATCTACTCGAGGTATAAAATGTACCCAAAATTAAATAGGATATATTATTTAAAGAAATTAACTGAAATTTATTGAAAAAAATTACTCTTTTTTATTTAATTTCGCTAAAAAGTTGGAAAAATGCCTTATAAATATTATTTTTTTATCAATTATTATTAAATAACATGATATCACCTACAAAATTTCATAAAAATATTTGTAGTTATTTACCGAACTACAAACTCGAAGTATGCACCCCATTTTCGATAATAAGAAGAGTAGACTTTTAAAACCAGGCTAGTGGGATATTTAAGTGTCTTACTATCAAAAATACCTCTTGACCTTTGATAGAATAATTTTAATTGTAAGGAAACAATAAAAACAAGTGTAAATTGAAATCATTTATTAAAGATACTATGTTTAAATTGATGAAAAATATGTCATAATAAGTATTTTTGAAGAGTTTCCATAAAAACGATTATCGTATAAAATGTATAAGAACATATTATTGAGATTTGTACGTAAAAATACATATACCATTATACAAATATTTGTAAAAAGAAATAAACATTCACATATGTCGTGCCTGCAGACAGGCTAATATTATGAACAGCAATATTTAACCTTTTGGTTAGAAATAAGGATTGATGTGTTTCAATATTTCTAGGAAATCAATCTACAAGCGTGTAACATAAGAGATGAAAGTTTGTTAGAAATTGATTATTATACAAGTTCTACGAAAATTAGTATTTTATTAAAAAACTGATTCCTGGCCAGAGTAGACATTTATGTTACAGATAAATATTTGTACTCGTGTCGTGAATGTTTGAGATGTCGTATTTGTATATACCATCAGCAACATATAGAATCGAAAAAAATTGCGGGAATATAATTGTGTTAACGTATTGATGTTAAAAGAGTAGTTGATTGAAGATTCGAAACAGATGAAGTGAGGATTTGGTAGATATTTAGATATTAATAAGTAAAAACTAATTAAGAAACATTTATCCATTGCCTCTTACCGATTACACCATATATATATATATGTAACCATTTTCTTACAATTATGCTTAATTATGCATCATTCTTGGTATCTTCTTTCATACTAAAAAAGTTATAAGTTTTTTAAAGCTTCATTACAAAAAACGTTTACCGTTTTATGGGAAACTTGAAAAATGCAAGTATAAGACGATTCGCCATCACCATGAGAACGCATTGCTTTTTCAAACTTTAAAATCAAAACGAGCCATGGGTAAAGAAACGTATATTATTTATACCTACTTCAAAATTTTCAGCATATTCAGTATTCTTAGTAATGCTTAGATTAAATTTATATATTGTTTCTAATTATTCAATAGAAACGATTAAATTTTTTTATGCATAATTTTCTATCTTTTATGTATGCTACTTTGTCTAACATATTCTGTGGGTTTGGCAATATTGACGTTAAAATCAGACGTGCAGTTGCGGTCTCAAAAAGTGTTGTGTTTGTGAAAAAATTAACCACTTTATCTAGACTAAATTTTCGACTGTTCTAAATTCAATAGGTAAATATTATATCACTTAAATAATTTCACATCCAGTAATTGAATGAAATCAATATAAAATATGTGCATAATTGTTGTCACTCGAAACGATGCCCAATGGCTTTATTGTCAATGGTTTGCTCATCTGTCACCTGAATCTTGGAATTGATCTCGTAACTGTTAATCGTGTTGTTATTTATTAAATCATTACTGTATATGTATTGCTTTTAAAGTATATAAAAGAAAATATTACGGTTTGCGGCTAATTACAACATGTACATAAGTTTGTTTTTAAGGAATTACTAAATTGGTTTTCGATTGATTGGATACCTATTTATTTCGTTTGTAGGTTCATCTACAATGGACGTAGACGATTCAGCGGTTGACTTGAGCGTCAGGTAAAATATATACCTAATACATATACACTTATTACCTCGAAATTGTTTATTGACTGTCGTGTATTCTGAACTCTTATTAGATCACAAATGTTATTTTAATTAACGCCTAACAGATTTTTCATGATTTGGTGTTTATTAGTTTTGTTTCTATACGATTTGCTCATATGCTAAATAATTAACTGTCAATATTATAGCAACAACCATTGATATTGTTCCTCAAATTTTATAAATATTTATATTCTATTTTATATGTTTCTAGGTCACTGCCCCCAGAACTAAATGAACTGCGAGCTTTAACAGCAAGTGGTCTCACTATAACCCCAGCACAGCCTCCTCCTCATGTAAGTTTTTTGTGATGTGATGTGATGATATTCACTCTAAATACTGGCTATTATATTCCTATCACTAATCGGAGATCCTGTTAAGGCTTAATATGTTATGTAACTAGCGAAATAACCTTCATATAATTTTGAAGGCTCTTAATCCATGCAATTTAATTTTAATATGATGTACTAGCATTTTTTTATCACCATATTGCTAACAATATACATACATGTATAGCACAATATTAGCTATTGAAGATCATAATAGTGTGTTGTTTTGACATAATATGCATTGAAACAACTGTTTCTTAAAAAATATTTATGTTACCTAACATTTACTTTGTTACATTTTGTAATGTTAATATCCGACAAAGAAGCAGATGAGCAACTTTATAGTAATTGATCACAGATACTACTACTATAGTAATTGATTATTAAGACATCACAGACACATTGCTAGCCAAAATGATAGTTTGAGACCTGATTATAAATTGATCTAGGGGAGATTTTTATGTTATGATTTAAGTGCACTTAAAACCAACTCACTTTGTAATTTTTTCTGCTGCCATGATATACCACATGCAATTAATTATATTTTCGTAATATACGTCCAAATTATGTTCCATATTTTAAAGTAACAGTTTATAATGTAATGAAACAGTCAAATGTTGTGACCCAAATTTATTATTTCAAGACATATTCAATCATGCTATGAAATTGACAATACTAAGATAATTAAGCATAGTTGTTTAATGTTGCCTGGTTATTAATACAAAAATACAAGAGATGAAGTATTTTAATTGCTATTAAACTTCATTGCTTAATGATTTAACCACAATCAATATATATTTTCAATATCAATAATACTAAAATTATAACACTCATAGTCATAAGTTGAATTACAATAATTATAATTACATGATTTGATTAATCATTTACTAAGAATACTGCAAATTATTGACTATAAGGCAAGAGTGGACAGGTTTTTCCTAAATGTGCTTTACAATTTAAGCCTATATCACTTAATATTAGGTGAAAATATAATAAAACATTGACTTATAATAAACAAATAAAAATGGATTCTTATACTATAAACACACATAAAATTTTATTTATTTCTCATTTTTGTTATTGATTTCAATTTTTTAAACTGTTAGACACAATATTACTAAGTGAGTAAAATTCTATGTACCTAACTAAAGGTAAACAATAAATGTAATTAAACATATTTTTAATCAATAATTAAAATATTTGTTCAAGGCTGTCCAAAGTGACACCCACAGTTGTGCAGTAATTGAACTCCTAAAAATTTTTGTAACAAAGTGTTGTGAGCTCTACAGTATGACTTTCACTCATTTAATTTCGTTGGTCAGTCTAAACAGGTATGTAAGAAATCCCCATAACAACATTAACAAGGTTATCTGATCTGGTTGGTTATCTGGCAATCTGATGATCAGATAAACCAACATGTTTCACTATAGTTGGGTTTGTTTTAACAAACATATTTTGTATGATTTTTATTGGGGGCAATATCATGTCCAAACATGCTTCGATTATAAGGTGTTTTTTCTAAAATATCTTTTTTCTAAAAGTAAGAAGGTTGTTTTGTTGCAACTTAATATGTAATTCATAGCCTAGGCCCATTAAGAAAATATGGTCCAATAATTAAGTAATGTACATTTGTTTTGACAATATTTCGAAATTTCAAGAATGCTGTTCAATTAATTTAAGACAGACTTTTTGGCACCCTATTTTCCTTTTCATTTTTTTTATTCTTTTTTTATTGATTGATGATTAATGAGCTTTAGTGTAATTTTGACCACTAGTGTTAATAAATTGTTGTTCAATTTCTATAAACATAAACAATGAGAAACTTGCATATCTGGTTTCGTTTTTTTATTGGTGGAATTAGCTTGTCTGCTTTTATAATTGTTTATAGTAGAGTTTTAATATATTAATTTTGTCACTTAGAATATGCTGTTAATTTTTTTCATATTGTTTTATTAATATTTTACTTTACAGCAATAGCATGAATTTATTGATTGGTGAAAAGAATATTTCACAAGATATGTTTTGATAGTTAGTGGGGAATTAATATTTTAAAACTTTCATTTTTAATATTGGCTTTTGTCTCAGGTCTTTTAAATGTTCATATTAAGTGTATGGTTTGAAAATTTTTATCCAAAACTTTGAATTTTAAAAATAAAGTACTTTTTTTATTGAACAATTTAATTTCACACTCAGTTTAGCAATTGGTAACAAAACAATGAATAGATTTTTATCTGTGAGTTTGATAAAAAAAATTATGAAACTGATTCAACTTTGGATTTTGGATACTATGTCCTTGGAATGTAGTTTGGTTTTTATACATCAGTTGTTTTAACGGAATAATCGCCTGGCGAAATATAAGATGTACACCATATATATTTTGCACATGTTTATTATTGTAAGTATATGTTAATGCTGTATATGTTTGGGGTGTAATGCCAATTTCGCCTGCTCGTGGTCGCCTGTGCTTGCTGAACAATGGTCGAGGTTATGGCGAAACATCACTCTTTTTGGAGGCCTCTAGGCTCTGTACCAGCAAGTTTAATCCTGGTACCTACATATATATGTATATAGGAAATTGTGTGTTTGCCACTAATATAATGTTGCGTAACTCATAAAAGTCGCCCATAAAATGTTTTAAATATCCTCTGTAAAAAAAATATATATGATGCTGTTTTTTAATTTGCATTGAAGTGTTTTTGCCACATCTGTAATTGCATACTGACATATTAATGACATATTTTCTATTTCATTCCCTACCTAAGACTGAGCGAGTAAGTATATTGGTATGATTCTCCAATTGCAGTATATGTCTTAATAATAACAAGTACACACATAATACTTTACACAATAACTAAACAATTGCTTCATGTGGTTAATATTTCATTGTGTAACTAAATTTATTTCAGCATTGGCAATAGATTATTTGATTATATCACACTCAATATCAATGTAGGGTCATTGGTCATCTTATCTTTATATGAAACAGATAGTTATATTTATTGAAAGATCAACACAATATATTCATAACTACAATTGAATTTTTTATCAATATTTAATTGCTTTTAACGTGAATTTTCAATTATGTTATCAAAGAAACTGCACATATAAAAAGATTTGCCAGATGACTCATTTCATTTACTACTTCAATCAAGTTTGAATGCACAAATTAAATTTAAATTTATTTAAACTAGTAGTGTGATACGAAGTGATCGTTTTAATTTTTTTTAAGGAAACCCCAAGTAAATAATAAAACCAGGCTTTTCTTTGTTTGAGGAAAAATAAATGAACTTTACCTTTAGCATCCAAAAGTAAACTTCCTTAGCATCCAGAGTCGAGATCAGAATCACAGTGCAAGGCAAAGAGCTTGATACCCACAAACTTAATTCAAAATTGAAGCATATAATTAGTGGTATTGTAAAATATAGAAGGAAATTTTAAAATCAGACACATATTTTCATAAAATAGATACAAAAGAGAATTTTTTATAAATTATTGACCTTAATAATACTAACAACCTACCCTCGCTTCGCTTCAGGTAAAGTATGCCTTACTTTTTATAGTTCTGTGATATAACAATATAACTATTTATATAATAGCTGCAGTAAGGCAGACAAAATTTTATTTAGTGCCCTCTTAGTAGACTTATTTCGTATATGATATGGTATGAATGGTATCCTAGATTATGCCCCATAATAACAGTAACTAATAGGCCAAGTATCATCCAAATCTGTTCATTGGTTTTAGAATGCTACGGGATCAGATTCATAGACAAAAAGTCCAAGAAAATATATTTCCACCTCTGTATCGCTAACTAAGCCTACGCACATTGAACATTTCACAAATGTATGTTATGTACTGATATACATATACAAAGCAACAGTTACTAAGTCGTATTAGGTGCTTCTTATCTCCCATTCTCCAAGAATAGATCCAGTTGCTGGGATCAAAATATTGTTAGACGACGACCAATATCATAAGTCAAATGGATATAAACATGCCAAAAATTAACTTAATTTTGAGTTTTTCACATGATGTCATAACATGACGTGACAATTAAAAAAATATACAATTCCTACTTCGACATAACAGAGGTTACCTTTTTTTTTTCATTCATCCTCCTGCCCTTATCCCAATTTTATTTGGGGTCGGCGCAGCATGTATTTTTCTTCCATACTTCTCTATCAGCCGTCATCTCACTAGTAACTTCCATTCTAGCCATATCATCCTTCACACAATCCATCCATCGCTTCTTTGGCCTTCCTCTACCTCTATAGCCATCTACGTTCATACTTAATACCTTCCGTACAACATGCTCTTCATTCCTCCGCATAACATGACCATACCATGATAGCCGGTTTCCGCGTAGCTTTTCGTTTACCGGTGCAACTTTCATACTTCCTCTTATGTACTCATTCCTTACTCTATCCATTCGCGTTATACCACACATCCCTCTTAACATTCTCATCTCAGCTGCATGCAATTGTCTTTCATACATCCCTTTTGTGGCCCAACATTCTGATTCGTACAAGACAGCAGGTCTGACCATGGTCTTGTAGATCTTCCCCTTAAGTTTAAGGGGAATACGAGGGTCGCAAATTGTCCCCGTAACCTGCCGCCATTTCATCCATCCTACATTAATTCTGTGCGTAACTGTCCGATCTATTTCACCATCACATTGTACAAATGAACCGAGATACCGAAAGTCTGAACAAACTGGAAGAAGCGCACTGTCGAGCGCTATGGCTTCAGGACTGGAGAGACCGCCGAAATCGCAGAATATGTACTCTGTCTTGGTTCTGCTCATTTTCAGGCCAACATTCTCCAGTTTCTGTTGCCAATCCTCCAATCTGCTCTGAATCTCAGGTCCATCTTCTCCAACCAGAACAATGTCGTCAGCAAATAACATGCACCAGGGTGCCTCCTCCTGTATGTCCTGTAGGTCCGTCATAACAGAGGTTACCTATAATCAAATTTAAAGTAACAATTTAATTTACAGATTGCGCACTCCTTTTAAAAAGAAAGAAATATATTATTGCTATAAATGTTCATAAAGGAGATAACTGTTTTAATATTACATCAATTGTTATATTTACCATAAAAAATATTTTTCAAAGCGTTTATTCTGCTTTATAAGTTCTCAATAATGAGCATGTCATCTGGCAACCTTTAACACTATTACAGAAAGCCAATTGAACGCCCACTGAGCACCTTTTAATGTCATAGTTTGCTGGCGTGTTGATAGGGCGCCAGCGGAAAACGAGTACTTCGACCCCGGTCGGAACCACGGAGTTATGCGGAAAGCCCCGACATCGTGTTGTTACCGGCGGCGCCGCCCCATCGCAAACCCAACATGCCGGCCCCTGCGCCTTTTACTGGTACATTTTATTATTAATTTCACCCTTCCATTAACTCGTCTATAACGCTCCCACTGTCACGCTCGGGTCTCTGACAATATAGGAGACATAGGCCATAGTACACCATGCCGGCCAAGTCTGGATTAGAATGCGGAACAAAACATGCAGGGTTTCTCACGACGTTTTATTTACCGATGCAAGGGATATGTAACTCTTAAATACGTTCGTAACTCGCAGGTGCTACATTCGAACCCGGGCCCGTTGTGTCGGAGACCAACGTTCGACCCAAAAAGCTGTCACTTTAAAAATCTAATAAAGTCAGAAAGGATTTCATAGTCAGTTGCGTATTTGTTCTTCTGGAAATCGCGGTAGCTCACGGTCCACCATTAGAACTTTCAAATACGCCCATATAATAAACTAGAAACCTGACCTGGTTGCACTTTACAAAATTCCGTCGTAACATATACATTTCTCATGATGACAGTGTCGCCGATTTTGTTTTGTTTGTCAGGAATCATCTTTTGAGGCGGACAGACCGACAAGAATTCCAAAACAATATGTCTATGCATCTATACCAATAAGTAAATCTAATGAATTAAAACTGAAAAATACAGAATCCGTACAGTATGTTCGTTCTATTACAATGCGTTTTAATATAATACTTTCGTTACAGATGTCAGCAGCAAGTTGAACTCTGGCGCGGTGAACGTGTCGATAACGCCAAGCAGTCTGCCCCCGCCTGCGCCGGAGTCGCCGCGCGACCCACGCGACGACGAGGCCTCCGAGGAGGAAAACGAGCCGCCACTCCCGATCGTTGCGCATAGAGTGAGTGTGCCATAATCAACATCATCAGCCTTTTTTAGTGCACTTCTGGACATAGGCCTCGCCTAGGTCACGCCATTAAGTCCAGTCTGCGGCTTTTACCCAGTCACTGCCCACTGCTTTGTGTACCGTCGCTCCGGCTTGTCGCAGGACGACCTTGTTTTGCTAGTATGCGGTGCCAACTCCAGAACTAATCTCCTCCAACGCAATGTTTCAATAGATCTATTAAGAACGACCCAGTAGCTCAGTTAATATTTGCAGAGCTGAGGGACCCGGGTTCGATTCCCGGCCAGGGCAAACATTGATGGTCAAATGTTTGTATTCGTCTGGTGGTGGTGGTCTGTGGTTTTTTTAACTCTTTAACTGACGCTTCAGTTTCGACGACTGGGCTATGAAACCTCTCATTTGCTGTATCCAATATCTTTGAATGTTGTTTTGAATTATCCTCGATTTATATGAAGATAAAGATAAATGAGCAGAGTTTATGCTAACGTAGGATCTTATCACAAGATTACACGGTGCGACGGACTTCATCCATCTTCAAGTCCAAACCAACCTCATCGGCTCGGGGTGCACCTGCTGAACAACGAACGAAGCTTTGCTATGGCGAACGGTGCCTCCTCTCAGAGGTCGTCGTGTCGTGTACCACACAGTTTAATTCCAACCTACACGACTAGCTGCTAAGGACCAAGGATGTAGTGTTTTGGTATCAACAGTTGTCAAATGTTTTTTGTGTATTTTGTTCTCAATTTACAATGCTTCTGACAATGTTCCTAATCACTATCTGAGGTCTCGTCTTCTAATCTGGCTGATATTGAAAAAAAATCGAATCATAAGTCAGATAAAGGATTTCCAAGTTTGTGAACTTGACAAATTTTACAGCAGTGCCAGTATAAAAAAAGAACTCTTTCTAATACAGTCCTATATCTTTTGAGTCATCTTTTTATCACATAAAAGAGTTTTATTTACATCAAGAAATTACATCAAATCTATATCGCCTTAGTGACTCAAACACAATACATTTCGAAACACATGACGAAATAGTCCGCACGCAACCCGTGCTTTGGAACGCTCGAGAACCACAGCTGCTGGTTTTCCGTGCAGTCACGGTATGTAATTGGTTAAGATTCGCCAGTCTAGTTTTAGTTTAGTTATCGATAACTTATCGATTGATGATATTAATAACTCAGTTGTTGAAAAAAATCGTCTAGTAACGATTTGACTTTAAGATATGTAAGTGGCGTCTTACCACAAAAGTGATCTTCACTTAAGTATGATGTTGAACCAACACGGCAATATAATTTTTTTACCATAGTTAAATGCTCTGTGTAGGAGCTATCAAGCGCCGAGATATGGGAACGCGAGAGACGTTTGCGCGACCTCAGGGAGAAGCTGCGTGCGGAGGAGACTCGCCTGGTGTTGCTGAGGAAGATCAGGCAGTCGCAGCAAGCCACCAGCCTGCCACCGACCAAGGTAACCAATTTAAAAAAAACATTCGTAAACTCACACTACCTATAAAATGTTACGGCTTCTTATCGATTTGAAAATAAGTTGATAGAAGCAGTTTTAATCCAACTTTGTAATTGCCATATGTTTTTTTTTTTTTAAGATATAGTGAGGGGTTTGTTTCGCCGTTTCTTCTCCTCGATGTTAAAGGACACAGTAGTAGAACCGTTTCGAAAACAGTAGTAGAAGCAAAAAATGACGTGCATAAGTGTATTTATAAAATACCTCAACGATTAAAAGATTTTGTATTTGAATGTGAAGCCAACCTATAAAAGTACCTATAGTTTAAACTAACTAAACTACTGCTTAACTAACTTTATATCACTGTACGTATAAAAATACTTTGTAACGTTCCATTCCACAATATTTAAAAACCATTATTTATTATATTTTATTTATTGTATCTATTTTCAGATGTAACCTTCAGAATACAACATACAATACGTTCACTTTATTTTTTGTGTGCGTCTTTCACGGTGTTGATGTACAGGACGTTGTGGTGATAATAAAAAAAAATACTCATTATATTCTTATTTATTGAAAAGTATCTTCTAAATATATGCTTATATATAGGATACAACGGGCACAGCTCTAGCTGGAAGTGGTTGTGTGGTACCACCCGGAGTCACCGTCACGCCAGCTCCACCGCCCGCCCACCAGAATAAGGTATTTTACCATATTGACTATAAAATATGTTGTACTCGTACAGAACATTACCCTTTATAGAACATTGTTCGTACAGAACATTACCTTTCATAGAACATTGCCCATCACGGAACCCTTGAATGTTACAATAGAGATAATGACTATCTTTAGAATTATGTAGGAATTTATCACACTCTGAATAAAAGTTTAGATGAAACTTAGAAACTAAAAGGAACTATTAATCCATTGTATTGTAGAAAGATGGCAGTCATTAAGGTGATTTTTTCTATATAGCCCACGGAAGAAAAACATTCTTTTGTTGGTTATAAATCACAGCTTTGTTTTAAGTACAAAAGAAAATTTGAATTTTATGAGCTACTTTAGCATCCATAACTTAAGCTGTGAAAGTCCTATGGCGACTCAAAAGCTTCGGTTATTTTATAGGCACTAAACCTTGGAAGTTCTCGCCGCTTCTTTTCCCGTTGAATTGATGGCGTAGCTCGACTTTCGAAGTGTTTGTAAAAACGAACTTCGAATAAATTTTACTACATTTCTTCAACAGCGCACAGGTAGTGCAACACCGACTATAGTGCCTGGTGGCAGTGTATCATCGCGTCGGCCGTCCAGCCTGCCCGGGGGTGCCACCCTCACTCCTGGGCCATATCGCTCGCAGGTAAGTTATTGGAAAAATTTTTGACAACCCTAGCCTCAGTTTTGTATCTTGTGTGCGAACGCAGTTGACAACCTTGTAGCCGTGGCCTAACTCTATAGTCACTACTACTACCCGGATACACATACCCGGCACGATACCCGGCCGGGGCAGGCTTTCATGTAACAGTGTATGTAACAGTATGTAACAGTGAAACATTTATAATGTAATTTGTGGTGTTAATTTTGTATGTCCAACTTCAACATATTAGATTCTATTGAATCTAACCTTCATTACTTTTTAGACCGCTTTTTAGACGAATCCATCATTGGCGGTCATTTCATATAAGCCGAAAAGCCTTGCTCGATCCGTGTGAGCAGATATGCAGTTTGGTAAACGATACAGATATGTGAGGGTGTGAGTGTGTGTGTGTGACTGAACTTTTACTTTTTTTTTGTCCTAACAGTCGTCTACAAGCGGCGGCGCCAGCATCACTCCATCAGTGACCATCACACCAGCGCCACCGCCGACCACTCAACATGCACAACAACCTAAGGTAAATTTATACATTTTTTTTGTATTAATTTTGAGCAATATATAAACATAATACATACAAAAAAGTATGTCAACACTGGGATCTTTAACAGGATGCATAGTGCATTACAGTATTAAAACTTCAGCAAATTGGTAATAACATAAAAAATAAGAAAAACAATACAGATTATAAATTTAAAAATGTTGTTTCTAAGATTGCAATTAAGAGTGCAATATGCCCACTTTGAGAAGAAAGGAGATTATCGATGTGACGTGTGTGTGTTTCACACTGCAAACATTTGTTCAATGCCAAAAAGTATTATTGAGATCCACTCATCCATCTTGGATCCGTCCTATCCATACATCGTCATTTAGGACTTTTATCACCATTAAACAGAGTTCTTGGCAGGCATTATATGAATTAAAAAAACTGATTTCCACTTGTTACAACACTGCACGTAATACACCAATCAGTGTGATCACGTTCGGACATGTGAATTGCATATTTATGACATTGTTTAACCAAATAAAATTAATTCAACGTTGCAAGCCTGCACAGGATAATTCTTCAGTCACCAGTAGCACGAGCGATGCAGTGAGTATGAAAAGTGATGTTTCCATTCCATTCAATATTACTGTTATTGCCTTTTTGTGTTGCCCAACTCATTATTTTTGTTTTACCCAGCTGCAAACTAGTCGGTAGTGTAACTTGTGTAATGAGGAGTTCCGGGTTCGATTCCCGGTTGGGACCAATCAATTTTTGTTGTCAGTACTTGAAAAGTTATTATGACAATCTGTGGTTTTACATTTTTTTTGTAAGTGCCTTCTCTGATTACAAACAAATTTAAAAAGCTTAGATCTTGTTTTTTATTTTCCCATGGGTTATTTGATGGTTCCAAGATATTGACTTAAAATTAGGCAATGGATTACGATACCAAAGTTTTTCAATTAATTAAAGTTATCTCTGTGCTTTATATCATCAATAAGGAAATTCATGTTGATATTTTCTTGTAACACTACCTCTTCGGACTGGAATGCAGATTCGGTGAAGATTACACACATTGTCAACCCAAATAAGACACACTTTATAATTTAATATTAGTGAGTAACAATGCTTGAGTTACCTTTTATATAAGGGTGCCTCAGCTACACACTGCATGTAACGATTTAACTCGTCCCACAATGAGTAGTCTCAATATTTACAATGACATTGGTTTACAACCACGTACGGTTGTCAGCAGGCCAGTAGCCGTAGTTCGGAGGACACGCAGACCCCGGCGCAGAGACAGGCCGCCGCGAAGCTGGCTCTGCGGAAGCAACTTGAGAAGACCTTACTTCAGGTATGTATATATTGTTATATATTTGCGTGTGTGGAATTCCCAATAATGTACTTTTGAAATGGCAATAGTTTTCTTTCGGATGTCGTGTTTTTGGAGTTTACTTTTCGCATATACACAAACCCACAAAGTTTAAGGCCAATGGGTAAAGCTTTGTCTATGGTATTTAGGGGGAACAACACGTCGCTCCGTTAAGCATGCTGAGCGGTGGCCCCTGGCAACAGATATTCAATAGGAGTTAGTCTAGAAAAAATAATAGATTGATTAATTGTATACGTTTTCTACATGTATTGACTACTACAGTTTAGTAGTGACTTTGTTAACCGAGCGGGCGTCCCAGGGTAGATTCTCTGTATCTTAAATAATTTAATAATAGATGAAACTTGGATAATAGAATATACTTATTGTTTCCAGATCCCGCCCCCCAAACCTCCCCCGCCAGAGATGAATTTCATCCCGTCGCCTAGCAACACCGACTTTGTTTATCTGGTGGGGCTCGAACACGTGGTCGACTACCTCACTAACGAAGAGCGGTTAGTATTCATTGAACTTATGTTATATTTTCTTGTATTGTATTTATATATATTTCTTGGAGTGTAAATGTACACATGATAAATACGTACAAATTGTCGAGTTGCAGTTTTGCGTTCGATATAGTCTCGGTAGGTATCTGAGACTCGTGTACGGTGTAGCAGTTCGTACAGTTGTGTTACACATTTATACATGTGTTTTGTGTGTGTGTCAGTATGCCGCGCTCGAGCGTGCCGGCGGTTTGCGCGCAGTGCGGCGGCGACTTCACGGCGGTGTGGCGCTGGGAGCGACCGCCAGCGCGCAAGCAGGACGCGACGTTCGCGTGCGCGNNGCCCGCCGCTCGACGTCTCTGCGAGCTGTGCGTCTCCGGGAACGTGAAGAGGGCGCTTAAGGTTTATTTATTATTTATGACACTTTATTGTTCACACCTTTCTAATGAAAGTGACTTAACTCAAAATTCCTGAAATTCCAGCTTTTACTATAAATTTACTTAAAAAAGTCTACTCTAAAACCCCATGGTGAAAAAGAGCCCGAATTATGAGTGAGAAAGGAAGAAAAGGAATTTGAGTTAAGTCCCTTTCATTCTAAGGGTGCGATATACATGATGTTCATTCAATTGTTGTGTTATGTAGTGTTATGGTTTGTGTCGCTTTTTATTGAAAAATTATGAAATCATTATTTGATGACGAATGTCAGAAAATAAATAAATTTTAACACTCATTTTTAAACTCAATTAAACGAATATGTAATCTCGCACACAAGATTTGACCATCTTGCATTTTATCTTTTGATGTAGAAAGCTAAAAAAATTATGCTAAAATTCAACTTGAAACAATATTCATAAAATACATGATTAAATATTACCCACAACCGCCCAGAAATTTCTAGTGGAATTGTTTAGGTTATCATTTTTTTATTAAAGTAAAACGCCTCGTGTCATTTGTGGGAATATATATTTCACATTTATTTAAATGACAGCATTATATTGTATTAGACATGTAGTGTTATATTTTCATTACCTCATAGAAATTAATGACATTATATATTTTTCTTTGTAAAAATTAATCGAGAATTATTTTGAAATGAGTATATAATGAAACAGCATACAAAACTTTTTATATATAAACACTATTTGAATGTATTATGTACATCTCACCACCAGATCAGGTCATGCTATCCAAAACTTCCAGGGAGCATTGTAATAACGATTACGTTACGCAGGCGGAGCACACCGCCCGCCTGAAGACGGCGTTCGTGCGCGCGCTACAACAGGAGCAGGAGATCGAGCGGCGACTGGCCGCGCCGGTCGCGTCGCCGCCTCCCGCGCCGCCGCCCGCGCACACGCATCAAACGCACGCGACGCACCGCGCGCCGCAGGTACGTCCGTATAACTTTGTTAGAGTTCACTCAACCAATTCACCGATACAACCCGCTGATTATAATGGTCACAATTCATTGTATTATATTATTATGTATTTATTCTTTAAATCTTTACAAAAGGGGTACAATGGGTGAACCTAATCCATTATGACATTCTCTATCAGTCAACCCCTGTATATGTATATGACCATAACCAATATAAAATTTCGTTGCTGTAAAGTGAATCTAAACCTTGTCCGTTGTCCATGAGGACTAAATACATCTTTGTTTGTTTTTGGGTATTATCACATAATATTTTGTTATTTTAAGTTTAATATCGTATACATGAAATAAATAAATTAAATAAATAAATAAATAAACGGGTTTACCAGAATACTAGAAAAAGATGGAAAACGCGAAACATTTTAGAACTACATCATAATGAGCGAATAGTGTTTTAGTGTGTGATAAAATATTCCATATAGTAATACGTTTTAATTGTTTCTCTCGTTTGTCCACAGATGTCGCTGACTCGGACGAACGCGCGCTCGTCCACGCCGGCCGCGACGCCTGCGCCATCGCCCGCGCCGGCCAGCAAGCCCCAACCCACTCCACCGAGGTACATCTCGCTAACAACTGTTGATGTAGTTGCTTTGTTACCGCGGGTGGGAATACGTTGATATACAGACATACATACGCATACGCGACATACACATATTTTTATTCCCTTATAAACTACCAATGCCTTTATTATTACAGGTAAAAAATATACTTTATTTAACAAAATGATAGTGGCTCTGGAAAATCGTTATTTTGAACTTGTCAACATAAAGTTTATAAATTCTGCATGCGATAAATTTTAAAACCGCTGAATATCGCTTTTAAAAGGAATTTGATTGTTTCAGAAGCATCAGCTCGTCCGAGTCCCTCCGCAGTCACCACCCGGAGCGTGCGCGCGATAGCGGCGAAGCGCCCGCCAAGAAAGGTAAAGGTAACTGGTCACGCATCGCTTTATTATACTCTTTACCTTACCGACCGTATCCGTGTTGATACTTTTTGTGTTTCTTATAACAATGAGAGCCTTTTTAACGGAGAGTATGTGATGTTTTAAATGTAGAAACCTATTTTATGTAACCTACTAACGGGCCGCTTCGACTTCGTTCGCGTGAACGTGAAGTTAAGAAGGTTTGTAATAACTTTTTCGATTCTGTCTGTAGATTGTGTTATTTATTTTTAGTATTAATAATCTTCAATTGTCGAATTAAACAAAAAAATGAAGTAGGTGCCGTGGTTGCTGGAATTACCCACACACACAGAAAATTCATACGTTTTCGGTTGGCCCGTGCAGACCATTCTGCTTACCTATCCTCACACCTTCAGCAATAGCCACTAGATCAATCATCACTCTAGTAAAATTTACTCTTTCCAACTTTCAATCCAAACGGTCACCTTTCAATTCAATAATAAACCTTTTTTTTAACCCTGTGACCTCGAGATTCGTAACACTACTCTCTATTTAAAATATTAGTATAGAAGTAATGTTATATATTTTGAAGCGCTTACTGCCCCAAGGGCCAATGCCCACCGAGTTAGCAACTTGGGACGCTCTTTCCACATACGGCCATCGAACATACAAATAGTTGCTCGACTCGTTAGCATAACACGAACCACTGAACTATGAGCACGTTACTCATGCGCTCATATATACCCGTTGCATAAAATTTACGATGCCAATGTAAACATAAAATTTAGAAGTATGCAATACATTTAAAGCAGTTCTTAAGTGAAGTATCAGTTTAATGACATAGGACTTTTGTCAATTAATGTACCGTTAGCTACTTCTGACATTGTGGGTGTACATTACCGTTGACTTAAGCGCAAATTGATTGCACTGTAGCAATGTACAATATTATCCGCTGTTTCCCTGTTGAAGGATCATCGTCCTCGAGCAGTACGTCGCAGAGCGGCAGCAGCAAACAGCATCAGGTATGCGACATAACATTTTTTAACAACAATAAACAATAAAATAACATTTTTGATAAATTTAAAGAAAATCTGATACAAAACTGTTATGTTATTGTCTATTTATTATATTAATAGCCGACATATAACCTGATCAGTCGTGAGGATAACGTTCTTCGTTGCTATAGATCGAATGGAACCCCCAAGGACGTTCCGAACATCTCCGCGTGATACGTAAGCGTTTACTCGTAGAGCGATTCACTTGACCGGTGGTCGATTGGTTCTATATAACCTTAATGTAATCCTAATTACGACTGTACGCGTGAATCGTTGAAAGGTTCTATACCTAACTAGCCAGCTAACGACCTCCTAGCCTAGAGTCACCGTAAAATGTGTTCAACTTGTTTAGTTTGTCGGCTAATAGACAAAAAAACAATACCAAGATCCAATCCAAGAAAATCCGATCCAAGAAAAAACAATACAAAGTGGAACGGTATGGAATCAGTTGTTAAATATATCCAAATCTAATAAACATGACAATGTATAATGTAAATTATGGTGATAATTATATTTTGTGTTGAACAGTTGGCGGCAGCGGCGGCCGCTCAAATGGCTTTTGAGCAACACAGCGCGGCCGCCATGCAAGCCCTCCAGCATCAATTACTTAGAGGTAAATAGTCATTTATTGTTTGCAGTTACAAGAGACAAATAAATGAGTACGATGCAATAATATTTTGCTTAAGAAACTTAGAACAAAACCCACAAAGTCCATATTACAAATACATTGTCTAACGCCATCTAGTGTGAAATATGAAACTTGTTAGTGCTTGGATTTATGAACTGGAGATAGTTCTGCAATCTGGTAATAGATGGCGTTACATTATATGAATTACAATTTGCGACATTTTATCATCGACTCCCTTAACGACAATCTTCGTTGGACATTACGACCGCAATGAACGTGGGGTTATGTACATCAAACAACATAAGACTGAATACAATGTATATTATGTGCAAGCGCAATAATTATTATAATTATAATACGTCGCACATCACATGGTGCTGTTTGCTTGTTTCCGCCAGGTCTGAGCGGCGCGGGCGGCAGTGGAGCGATGACTCCGGCGGCTGCGGCGGCCATGATGCAGTTCTCGCCGCTCATCTATACTTACCAGCTGGCCATGGCGCAGGCGGCGCTAGGTAAGCGTTGTACGTATTGCGCCATCATACTTTCATACTCTACCGTCCGGCAATGTACTTTCTAGTGTACAATGCGTTTAGGTTTAGGTTTAGTAATGGACCTCGGCAATCTTCCGGTTTTCGTTTCGTTAAATCAACAGCCCAGTGATTTCAACGAAGTTCGCACGCTTTCAAGGAAACTTTGTGAAGTTACTTCCAAACATGAGTTTTCCACATATAATCGAAGGCGTGTGAAGTATGCTCATCATGCTCCTTTTTGCCAGCGTGGTGGACAGTGAATCTTTTACATTGCGAGAGGTAAAACGAACCCGAAAGTGGGACAGTTTGGGTCGAGATGATGATGAGTAATATTTCATCATTGTTCTTAAGAATTACGAAGATTGCCGAGAAACATTAATAAAGAACACTATTGTAGATACTTATGTCTGTAATATAAATACGCTTGCACTGTTACAATTTTATAATATTTCAAATAATTCCAGCCGAAGGCATACTATGTTTGGCAACCCTGTATCAATGGCCTGCGAGACATTCTCCCAAAGCGGTCAGTTTCGGCACTTAGTCTGATTCCTGTGAAAAAAGATGCGATGACGTCATGCGTTTACCAAATTACAGCTTTACTAGCACCGCCATCCTATAGCGGATCACCGAGGACTTAAATTACTGTCTATACATATATTCTTGTTTCCTCACTGGCCGAACTCCATTGTTAGTTTTAGTTCTTTAACTACAAAACGATGTGATGTTATTTCTAATTAAAAGTTGCGTTATTTGAGTATGAACAAATATATCGTGGTAACATTGCAGTGTATTTACACTATAGATATTGGTTTAGCACAGAATAGCTGCATATAAACATTAATGCACGTCATTACAATTATTCAAAAGCACTTTCCTACTTTTTTTTTTAATTTCTTGTCCATTTTAAAATCCTACGAACACGTTTATTGTATTAAAATTAATATATTAGTAGAGGATTTCCCGCGTCTTTCTTGTCCAAATGTTGGTGTTATATTTAACACCGACATTAATTTAATAGTTGTTATATTATTTGGAAACCATCAGCGGTGAAGAGGCTCTATAAAAAGCTATCCTCATTAGATAGTGAAATTCTAATTGCTTTGTATATAAACGAAACCAAGTATTTAGCAAATAGAAGCGAATGGAGCAACCGATACAAACATTATCCCCATATAGCTGGTTAATACTTATTTAAATACGAGAAATATTAATTATAAATTTAAAACCATCTATCGGAAGTCTGTTAAAAATGTGTCTGACGTTATCTGTGGCAGCGAGCAAAGGCGGCAACAGCAGCAACAACGCAGCTATGGCCGAGATGCAACGCGTCGCGGAGGCTCAACGACAGTACCTGCTCGACATGATCCCCGGGCAACACCCTCGGAACCCGTGGACCAAGAACTGAGTGCTACAAGGTATTTATAACAAAATATCGCACATCTAATAAAGAAACGTTAACGTTCACACACTCGCACCCCAACACTAGGATTTCTTGTGTTGCGGGCGGCACTGACTTACGCATAAGTGACGTCACTAACATCCATGACACAGGGACAAACATTTATCTATCACATAAATGCGTGCCCCGGCCGGAAATCGCTCCTTACTCTCGACAGACTGGTCGATTGTCGAGTTGAAGTCGAGTTGTAGTGCGGATTGATTTGTTATACGTTTAAAATTATTTTATCAAATTTCACATTGCCAAATTCATTATTTACAGGTTGAAAGGGAGCGAGAGAGAGATTTGACGTGTTCGTTTTACAGTAAGCTAGATAGTCGCCCTAGGTAGTTAAGCAACGTTCGTCTGTGAACTCCCGTCGATTTACGCGATCGGGATTTGTAGACGTGACAAAGTTGAACGTTGGATTTAATAGGATTCTAAGAAGAAAGTACGCAGTGTTATTCCGAAGTTTAAAATAAGTTCTAAATTAACAAATCAATTTTGTATTGTTCCGTGGCTATGGATACATTTCAGAACCACCGACCGATCGGATTACAAAAAATGTTGGAGTTCTTTGTTAGAGTTGAAATTATTAAATAAATTAATATTTTTACGCAAACGCGAATAATGATTAGACATCTCAGCGGAATAAAAGATCTACGTAGTGAATACAGTGGAACGTAATTGAAAATCGTGCATTCGCGTGTGATTGCAACATAGGGTAGTTTTACTTACGAAGTATTAGTAATAATTGCACAAGATACGTAAAATAGTAACAGTGACTCGGTTAAGGATAACGTAAGTCGGTGAGTGTTTCGTCACTTCGCGAGTATGAGATAAGGGTAATTTCATCATTTTATATGTCAATTTTTAAGTATTACAATAAAATTACTATTGCATCCAATATATTGATTTAATTTCTGAATGTACTTTTTTTTACAATTTTAACTTTTTTTATATATATAACATGATGTCTCAATTCCATAACAAATCTTATCTTGATTACTGTTGTAACATTTCATTCCTTTAACATGATGGCCGAATCAACCAAATCCTGGGAACAAATAAGTTAGTTGTAATAATAGCTTTGTTACAATGAAATAACCTCACACCCCTGACGTCAGCAATGTGATATTGCAAGCATACAATTTCATAGCAATACTTCAGTCTAAAAATCTCTTATATACTAACTATAACTTGAGGTTTATCGCGTTATAAAATTACACGCACTATCCACGAGATGATTATTTTAGTACGATGCGACATCCCTGTCGAAAGGTCCAAGTTCTTAGACGGCGCCGACTTTTCGTGCCACATCAAGCCGATAGAGCACGGTACATTATTCTAATGTATTATCCTATGGGTTTGGGTGATGCGTTGTAATGGCAAAAATAAATTGAGGAAGATTATCGAATAATAAAGAAATAGAAAACATATAGTTATTAATTTGCTTCGAGATCAATTCACCATTGTGTGTAGTTATATATTATATTGATCTAGTTAGTGTGTGTTCATCAAATTCTCTTCGACAGATATCAACAGATAAACAATAGAGCTGAAATGGCCACCTAAAACGTTTTTTTTTGTATGAGAATAGCCAACTAACGAGTTGGAAGACTCGGCTGATGGCAAGGTGTCACCGCCGCCCATCGACGTCCGTAACACCAACGATTACAACGACGCATTTAAAGATAAAAAAGAAATGAAGAACCTTTTCTTGCTGTGTAACCATAATTTTGGATCGAAATCATTTACCACTCAAGTCGGAAATTCCTTATTACACTTCGCTAACCACCACATCAATAAATAATAACATTATATAAAGGCATTATTATTTACTTTATGTGCGTCCAAGTACGACAAATCTGCCTCCCTCGCTAATATCTGCACGGCGTCGACAATGACGTCAGCGGCCTTCTTCACGTTCTTCGCGAACATCGCCAGCACTTCACTCACCGACACCTGAATCGCGAGAGCTTACTATATTAGTTTTTCATCATAAACATTGCTCACTAGGCGTGGTCCGAGCCGCGGGTCGTACAGATCATAACTCCCCTCCGACTAGTACATCAAATTGACGAACCATAAAAATTGGACAAATGACACCGACCACGCCGAGAGCAACGAACGAACGAACGAAGATTTACGAGAGCCATGAAAAAAATATGATCACATTCGATATAGCAGCAGCCGTTTTAAAATGTAATTAATTAACTTGTAATAAAATTACACTCACCGATTGTTCGTGCTCCCTCCAACAGTCGTAATCCGTGACCAAAGCGACGGCCGCGTAGCTCAAACCGGCCTCCTTGGCCAGTACCACCTGACAAGCGTATCGTTTTCATTGTAATATTATATTTACTGTACATGTTGAGTAATTACGACACGCTGCCAATAGACAAGCAAAGTAAAAACACTCATTGACACAGCGAGTCAAGTCCATGAATGTTCAATAATAAAATGCAACAGAGATGATTAAAAAAGCAAGTTGCAGAAATAAGTGTGTGAAGATAATGTTCCAAGAAATTCTAAATTGAAACCTCTGGTACTGTTGTCATGTTCACAAGATGGCCGCCCCATTGGCGATGCATCAAGCTCTCGGCGCGGCTTGAAAATCTGTCGGTGAGATTATATTGTATAAACCGGATTCTAATATAACTCAAGAACGAAAACGTTATGAATCCAACTTAATGTCGCAATTCAGTACCAACTGTGCTATATATTTTTCTTGTTCAATTTTGTAAGCGGGTAAGGGTCTTGCAGAACATTTGGAGGTGAATCCGGAGGATCCATACATAAAGCATTTAACAAAGATTAACTATGGAATTAATTTATGTATTTTCCACTTTTAACGTGCCCGTTTGAAAATCTTTGTGCAATAACGCACAAAATATCCCCGTTAGATTCATTCATGATAAGAAAATACGTCTTTTATTTTA
This sequence comes from Megathymus violae, assembly GCA_003671415.1. Classification (NCBI taxonomy): domain Eukaryota; kingdom Metazoa; phylum Arthropoda; class Insecta; order Lepidoptera; family Hesperiidae; genus Megathymus; species Megathymus violae. The sequence goes on along the minus strand of PDGT01000106.1, from coordinate 354,683 downwards.
ATTATGACAAATATTTTAATGTTTAATACTAGATGTCACCGGTGTTAGGTGCTAGGTGTTACCGAAAAATATATATAATTCGTGATTTTCTCGAAAATTTTGTCGTGCGTTTAGAATGGACTTTTATATCAAAAATTACAATAACTACACAAATAAACGAACAGAGCTTGCCAATCTTGCGATGAGCCGGTGAGTTAAGTTGTATAGTCTGATTAGAAAACACGAACTGTTATGACCTCATTTCCACGCTCATTATACTTAAATCAGCTTATAGTAATCTAGTAACTTTCCTTATCTAAAAGTACACAATCATCTATTGTTTCTATTTTTGTTGTATTGTTTCATATTCAATTGAAAGATAGTTAGATTTTGAACACCGTCGCGAATGGTCGCCTAAAATTTGGAAGTCATAACCCTTTATTGTATTTAATTCGTGTGTCGAATAAATTACTTCAAGTGGTGAAAGAAGTTTTTTTTTTAAAAAGACTGTCGGAGAAGGCCGTGTAAAACGGAACGAACAATGACATATTTTCAGTACAAAATCTTATTTATACACTTCTTATTCATATTTGTAACTTATGTTAACGAAGCAGTTCAATAAGTAGAAATTACATTAAGTTGTTTCGATAAACACAAAACAGTCTTATAATTTTTTTATCAAATAAAAAAGCAAGTTTTGGTAAACTTCAGATCTCAGATGAGACAATGAAAATACGGTTTGATTTAATTTCTAAGCAAGCATGACACAAATTGTCTTCAGTGTGCAACTTGAAGGCAATATTACTTTTCACATACAATATATCTGCATTGGGTCGATGTTACGCGACCTGCGTATAGTTACGAAGGTCCTCTAACGTCAATATCTATAAAGTGACAGTTTAGCGGGACATACCTAGGTCCCTGTATAGTAACCGCGGTGCCGGTGTCGTGGCAGGAGTATCCCCTCGCCCGGGCCGCTTCTACAAGGGCGCGCCTTGCCACCGAGCAGAAAGCGGGCCGCATGGGCAGGTGGCACACGCCGCGCGGCCCGCCTGGAGTGCTATCGAAGAATGTACTTTTACGACCCCACGTTCTGCGAATTGAAATATAAATAAATAAACACTGACACATTCACACCCCTGCACTACGATTCGATCTGTTGCGGGCTGGAATGGACGTAAGCGAATATTAATATATGTGTCATAAAAATGTTAACCCCGGCCGGGAACCCTTGCTTGGCATGCAGGGTCTCTACCAACAGGGCTCCGGGGTCGTCGAAAAGAAATGTTTTAACGTTCATTACTTTGACCCTGTAGCGCTGAAGCACCGAAGCGCTCAATAAATTTTGGCACTGGCACTGACGGTCAGTCATTCAACTTTTGAACGCGCTCAACATTGCTCAAGTCAATCGATTATGCCATGAATCGAGCATCAACGAACGTTTCAAAATTCATTCAATGGCAATGAAGAAGCTTTCATTTCCAAACTCTTCCAAAAAACTACTTCCGGGACCACTCACGATAGGGATTCGTTGAAGTGACGGCGTAGCTTGACGTTCGATAAGTGTTTGTAAAAACCAACTTCTAATAAAATATCATTTCATTCATTCATTCAATATGGCGGATAGTTGAATAATGTGTTCGTTGTACGTAGCGACATTCAGTATTGCTTAGTCTGAAATTTAGTACATTCAGTTTAGCCTTATTCCTTGTATTTTCCTTTTTTTTAACATACGTAAATTTTACCGTAATGCCCGTAATAAGTGACACCCTGCAATGCTATTTATTGATAGACTTGTGTAACGGAATTTTATAATTTAAGTACTGATAATTAGACCTAGAGCAAGTCGTGTAAATGTACATTTATATGTATAACTAAAATTGTCCATCCGTTTTTGTGTTACCATGTTAGACTTTCTTGGAGCGAAATTTATTTGTAATCGAACGTACAAGAAAAATTGTTGGTACTTAATGAGCTCCAAACTAAAGATGAATGTGTATGTTAAAATTAAGTTTGTGTGTGACACTCGTTCAAAAGACGTTATATTTTCTACAGAACAAAGAAAACCCTTATTGACTTTTTTAACTTAGTTAAATAACCTCGTCTCAGTTAAGTATCTTAGGAAAGGTAATGTATTGTAACCAAATGTTTATTAAAACTTAATCAGATAATGATATCTACCCTAAAAAAGTACAAGCGTCGAGTCGCGAACGACGACGCGACATTTTGTATCAGTTTTACACAGTTACATCACCAACTCCACATATCTAACTACAACCTTGAATATTTTAAAATGAGGTAAAACTTTTCAATCTGTCAAAGGAATGTATTGACCTGTGTACAAAAACCAGCTGCACATTATTCTCCAATTGCATGTTTTTTTATGTGAAAAACCGAAAATTGAGCTGAGGAGCCACCTGATGGTAAGTGGTCACCGGCGCCCAATGGACATGAGAAACACCAAAGTCGTCACTAAAGCGTTGTCGGCCGAGAAAGAAGAAAAAAGAAATATAGTACTGGCTCTCAAGCCCCTAACCGGAACACGACGAACCGTTTGGCGGCTATCTCGAGAGGGAGGGTGGTAGCGAGCCAGGCAGGCTTTACGAAAGGATACCAGTAATAATATTAATGACTTAATAATAATATTGATAACATAATACTTATCGGAAACCCAACCAATACCTGTCAATGAAGTCATCCAGTATAACGAGGTCTCCCGGACGGTATTCCTCTAGCAGTGAGCCGGTGGCGGTGGTAGCTAGCACGTGGGTACAGCCAGCCTGGCGTAGCCCCCATATGTTAGCACGGTAATTCACATCACTGCATATCATACATACAATTAAAGATATTTAATGTTATATGAACCTTAAAAAGTTGAAGATATCGTAAATTTGGTACGATAAATCAACAAGCAAAGCAGAAACCATTGAGTGCTTAAAGCCATGATGACCTGGCACGCACATATTTTTAATAATATAAATTATATCAACAGTTTTAAAGACGTTAAGGCTTTCGGAATCCATAAAAAATCAATTAGCGAACAAAAAATCTCTTACGTGGTTACACCCTGGCTCCTAATAATATTCCTATACCTATCTTACCTTAAGTTTGTCTGAAAGAAATTGCCTCTTAAGCGATAAAATTTTCTGCATCTAAGTTATATAAAATTCTGTACAACCAGTTCTTTTATGATGTATGTGGTATGGCGTACAACAGATTTTATTAAAATAAAATTCAATTGTATTAAATTGACAAAATTCTATTGAAAGAAATCACGATAATTGTTGAAATACTTCATCTGCGTATGTTAAACGAAGTTCTTGATCAAGGAAACTTCGGGCGTCTTTGCTAGTTGAATGTGTGAACCTAAATGTTAAGATTAATATAACATTTCCGTACCACACAGGGCATGTAATACCATCCGTCGTAGTTATTATTGTTACACAGTAGCAGTTATCTTGCGGTATGAAAACTTCAAACACTTGAGTTGGTCACTAATTCTACCAATAAGCACTGGAGTATCATGTAATATGCTCTAAATTGCCTCAATCATGATACATTGGTGCCTTAGTGTCTCGCTAAAGGTTGAAAACCATGAGAAATTATTATACTGACTTTTATGCTTCACTTGTTGATTAAATGATTTTAATAAGGTTTTTAAATCTGCTAAATGTGGACATCATTGGATTAATTCAAATATATGTCAAATAAACTAATACAAAGTATAAAGTAATTGGATAAAAAAATATTATATTTATGTATCTCCTTTTTTCTCTCGAGTCTACTATCAAAAATCAACAAGTGTATAAATTGTTTTTAAGTAGATGGATATCAAAATAAATTGAAATACACCTTATAACTTAAATTATTTATGTTTTATTATGTTATTTCATTTTCTCTAATATTTTTTTAAATTTTTATTTAATGTGTAAAATAGATGCATATCCATCTAAATCTAAATATCTTTTATATTTATTATGGTATGTAACATTGTTTTAAAACAAGCCTATCCAACCCATATTAATATTGGAAGTAGGCCCAAGTTTTGCATCCGAGTCCACGCTCCTGCCGCTGCCTGGTAGGAAATAAATAATATATATTTTGAGCTATATAAGCATTAATCCACATATGCTTGATTGTCGTAAATGTTAACTAGTGAGACATGTGTAGGGGTTTTTGAGCTACTAATTTTGCAATGTTTGGCGATAAATCTGAGGCAGAAAATAAAATGAAATCAGAACTGTGTTTATTGAAATACTCTTGGTGGGTAATTCAAATTCATTCACGGGCCACTTTGTGACCTGCATTTCTGGGGTTGGACATCATTGTTTTAAAACATACATGTAAGTAATTCATTAAACATTATTTACTCTGTAGTTATTTTATAGTGTTGTGTAACTGAATGTTGGAATAAATTTTAACACAGCATACCTCAATATGAAGTTATTTTCATATAATAAGAAATCCATTTCCATTTCCATTGATGGTTAATATAAAGGTTTGTGGTTCAATATTATAATGGGCAAAATAAATATGTGTATGTATGTAATAATATGTGAGTGATCAACAGATACCTCGGTTGAAATTGATGTTTCCGTCCATGCCTGGCCAATAGCACACAAGGTACACCTCTAATCGACCCCTCTAACAGAGTGTCAGAGGGCTTCCCAAATGGTGTTATTACATCGTGTATTAGTGGGTTTGTAAACAGTGTGGGGTCATCGAATCCAGATCCTCCAATTATACCTATCTGTTGATTGGACAGTACATACTGAGTAAGAACATAATACAGATAAAATAGTGAGAATTTTGATTATATTTTTGGTTAAATTGAAGACCTGTTCATTATACACATAAAGTAGAAATAAATAAAAATATAGCATATATAATATAAAAATATAGCATTTATTGCAATAATTTAATATAACTTAAGTTTATATTATGGTGCTTCCATGAATGCTCAGTGATAGAATATATATTACATAAGACAATGGTTAAAAAAACTGTTTATTTAAATGTGATGATGGATTTATTGGCAATAATTATTGCTTAAACTATAATGGTCACAATCTGATAGGCCTATTTGGACTTTGTCATCTAGAGATGTATTAAAAAATCGATACACCAAAGAAACCAATTGTCACAGTAATTCGATTTACATGCTTTCTAATCGTTTCAATAATTAAATTCTAAAACCTAAAGACTACCTCTAACATTTGGGTATATACGAGCCTATTAAATTGTGCCTACTATGAAGCCATCTGATAAAACAGAACTTATCAATATGTAAACAAGTTCATGGTTAATTTATAAAGAGAACAAAGATTGTTGAACTTAGTTACCAAGAACGTTACTTATTATAATACATACTAGAATAATCGGATACTGCTGTTTAAATTCAAATTAAATTACGTATCCAAAAAGTACAACATATAATTATAGAAACATTTTACATATTCCCGCCCCACTGTATACGATAATAGAGACTCTTAAAGAAATTCCTTTTGGACACCAACAGCAACTTATTTTTTAATTATATGACAAGAATATATTTCAAGTAGGTATTTAAAAATATGGTGAAAAAGGTGGAGTGCGTTACAATTTAAACGCCAAATATTAAAGAGATATTTTTCAATTCTTCCTTGTCGGGTTTCTTATTACTGCTTACGAGGAATCCAGTTTATTTAGATGGAGTTCTGTTTAAAACAAATCTTACCTTAATTTTTGCGGTTTCACTCATTTTGTTCTCTTGTGCTACATAAAATTACTGATACGTATTACTTATTATTTACAAACAATTTACATACGGTAAACAATTTATATCACTACGTACAAGTATATACTAATGTACTCTGTGATACACTACTACACATCAGCATCTCTACCATAAACCATATCATACTAACTTACAAATACAGACTACTATAGTGATACAGATTAGCTTCTAATTTACGCATAGTTTAATTATTACAACTCAACTAGTCTAATATCTCTAAGTAGGACTAGCTCATTTCATAGAAATATAATTACAATTACTACGATCACTACCGTAATTGTAACTTAGCGTCCTTTATTAATTATGTGATTAAATTGTCACACATGTATGACAAAAAGCAACCAACCCGTACCATAATTCGAATCGAAGCCTAAGACACGAAATATAAGCAATCCCGGAAAGTTTAGGTACTTTGTGGTGCGACAAAAAACCCATAACTATATAGATAAAGTAACATGTACGCGAGGTTGCGTATTGAAATAGAATCACACGCAATTTGCTGTATAAAGCTATTTGACTTTTATGACCTTTAGTATAACATTTATAGAGATTATTATCGATGTAATAATACCTAGTAATTCTCTATCTTTTCCTACTCTGTATACCAGTTGTAACGTGACTGTGACAGTTTATTTTGATATGATTATTTTAATGGATAATTACGAGATTATCTAATGTAACCTGGTTTTTCCAATCAAAAATAATTATCGGAAAATGGCTTTTGGATACGATCTCAAGAAAGAAGAAGAAGTGAAAGAATATATAGAAAACCTGGGAATTGAATATCGATTTGGATGTTACAAGGAGAAAAAGCCCGAAGTGTGTCATTTACTTGCCGATTACTTGGAAGCTATAAAAAAGGACTTTGTGAAGGCTTCTAAGGTGTACAAGAGCAACTGTTTGGACTATAAATATGCAAAATCATGTTTAAAATATGGAAACTACGCTTTAATAGGACGGGGCATGGAAAAAAGCAATACAACAGAAGCTTTGAAATTCTTTGAGCAAGGTTGTGATTTAGACGATCGAACGTCATGTCTTCACGCCGGAATGATGCTGACCGCCACCGGCCCGGCTTCTACCGTGCCACAAGATGTTCCGAAAGGTAAATAAATCTATTGATTATTAGTAATTTCAGTTTTTTATGTAAATAATCTTACTGCTTGTTTCAAATTTAGTTCAAAATATATGGAACCATTTTCACTCTAGTCTCATTTGCAATTTCCAGTTTTATTTTGAATTTAATATGAAAATTAAATAAAAGTTTGATGCTAAGTAAATAGGAACTATTGATTAAAGTGGCCATATATGTAGTTAGTTAACAAAGATTAGTAATAACAAATCAATCCTTATCATGACTTGATTATTATCAAGCTTTATTAAGCTAACCTTAACTTAATAATTTGTAATGTAAACTTGCCATAAATTAATTGAATTGACATAGACTATGACTATAATTCAAAATCGTTGTCTATTAATTCTTTTCAGGTTATAACTACCTGAAGAAAAGTTGTGATGCAAACGATGAGATGGCTTGCCACTACCTCTCTGGGATGTACCTGGCTGGGGTTCCAAAAAATGTACAAGAATTCAATCCACATAAGCCTGAGAAAAACAAAAGTATTGATTATCTAATAAAACCAGATATGGCACAAGCTTTTCAGTTTGCCAAAAAGGCATGTGAACTTGGAAATATTCATGCTTGTGCCAATGTTAGTTTAATGTACAAAAAGGGGGATGGAGTTGAAAAGGACATGGACTTGTCCAAGAAATATTTTCAATTAGCACAGGCATTACAGAAAGCTCATGAAACCACTAAAGAGTTGAAGTTTCAGATTGGTCTTGACGACAACAAATAAAATCAGTTAAAATATTCTATTATTTATCTGGATGTGTTACATAATGCTACATTTATTGTGATCAATTTTGTTTCTATAGATACTGTATATTATTTAAGTTTGTTGAACAGTTAACATTTTTACATTTTCTGTTTTGCATTTTTGTTACACATTTTGTGACCTAAAATATATATGAACATATTACATAATACTTGTGATTTTGCATCTTGAACTGTAATGTTACATTTAACATGTATCAAACATTAAAAAGAAGTTACCACAGACTATAGATATTATATATACGTAAGTGCAGTGTTATGAATTATATTTTCTCTCTAATGGTAATGATGTTGAGTTATCTGCAAGTCAAGAGTGAATAAGTTTATATTATGTTAGTGTGTTTTATCATATAAGATTATTGTCAGTTACTGTCAGATGTCTCTAATTAGTCTGTGGATTTAGCATTTTTTATAGTGTATAAAGTCAAAAGTGGTTAAGCAATATTTGTCTATGATGATTTAAAGATTTGAGAACATTGCTCTTAAACAATACAAAGTGGTGGTGAATAAGGAAATGCTCATGGTTCTTTACATATATTTTTGAAATTGCTGAACTCCAAGTAGTAATGGTCGTATGGTTTCAACTGCGGTTCTTGCATGGGAGACTTGCATAAAAAAACGCTTGGTTCAAGCTTACATTTCTGAATGTTCGACACAGTGTTCTCAAAGATGTCTGCTAATGCGCTTCGCCAGAGTGCATTAACCCGTCTCGTTGAGAGGAGACCTGACATTCCAGTGGTACAATGTTATTAGGAATTGTAAAGAATTCAATGGTGACCAGCCGTTTGCTCCTTGTTCTACCCTGGTTAATGTTGTATAACTTCGGGTACCCTATATAAAAGATTTCAATTTCTGAAAATACGTGGGTACCATAATAATAATAATATAATCATATTTTAATAAAAGTGTAGATGCATGCATTGCATGTCACAGCGTTTTGTCTCTCTGTGTAACACGCCAGTCCAATACCGGTTTCATACATTTAATATATTAACATGAGATTATTATTAATTTAACAGTATTATCATACTGTTATCATAGTACGCTGGCAATGTTGCCAGGTCCAATTAACAAATTAGGTGAAAATATAAGAAAAAATAGTATATATATTGTTTCTTAAATAAATCAGTAAAGATTTTTGCTGCTTTTTAATTAAAAATATTAAAAAAAGATAAAAGCAAACGTAAAGTAAAAGATGTAAATTTTTATCAGTTTAAGGTCAAGTGTCATTTGGTATGAAGACACTAACGAAAAAAGTAAAAAACATGTTCTATAAATTTTTTGTGATATATCTACTAACCTCTTTAGTTTCAATGGTCACTTGCATAGAATGGAATGCAGTTTTACTGTAGAATCGTTTGAAGTACATTCCTCATTACATTTAACAAAAATCAAACAAATTAGTAGAAATATTTGAAAAATAAGAAGATTGATTATTAAATTTAATACTTCAGTAGCCATAACTAATAACAGTAAAACGCGTGATTAATTAGTGGATGCAGTGTAGCACGGGGCCTTTGCTGTCACATTGCTATCGGTGAGTCCCCGATTAGACGATAAGGTACACGAGTCTGTTCATGAGATACGTAGTAAACGACATTTTGAAATCATTGTCATCTGATATATTAATGATGAAAAAAACAACATTTATTTAGCACACGTTTTAGCTCAGTTCGTAGTGATACTACCTGACGCATGAAGACTCCCAGATTCGATGCTGGGTTTGGTCTTGGTTATTTCTGATTTTCATTTATTATTAAATATATTTTTGACAGGGTTATATATCAGTTTCATATGCCACTACGTTTCCATCATTAGATTTTATCACTGTAGAGTAAGTAATATAGGTGTACTCAAATGTGCCGTGGAAGAATGGTTGTCATAAATGTATATGCATTTACATTGTGCCATTTATCAGTCTTCACATTTATCTGTCGGAGTCGATATACGATATACGTAGTACGTTAGCATCTTATTAGTCTGTGGATTGTACCATAGATATATAGTTATATATACAGACATTTGTTTTGTTGTGTCATTTATCAAAATCCTAAAATTGACAGTTTTCCAAGGGTTACTACGTGCTTTTTGTTGAAATAAATAAGTATTTAACATGGCTACCATGTGTACAGAATTATTTACGTCGCGTATGAGAAAAGCGACCCGAAAAATTCATTCTGTTAGTGACGCACTAGTCAATGCAAAATTTGCGCTTTGTAAGTACTGATACAAAAAAATATTCCTTTGTTGTAGATAAGTTATATATATACAGACTTAATTAAGTGTAAAGGAAGCGCAGGCCGTGAAAATTATTATAAAACTTTTATATGAAGTTGTAAATTTTGGGCTGATAATGCTTTTTGGTAGTCAATGTAAAGTAAATTAACATACTTCCCATATCATTAAAATAAGTTAACTAGCTACCTTCTAAAATCTTTTATAATATATAATTAGTACTTGAGTGTAGAAGACTTGTATACAAACATTATTTTATAACATTTTGTAAACTTATATGCTTCTATTTTCGTGTCAAACGCAAAACCAAACGTTTGCTACAAGTACGTACTTGTACGTACGTACAAGTATTTTAAACTCATTGTTGGCATCATTTGTATTACGATTTTGAAACCATTTTGTAATAATATATATTTTTTTGTCAATTGTCAACAAACAGGCACAATGTACAAACAGAATCTTGGGCTATCTGATGGTAAGTTGCCAGAAGCGCTCAAGCCTGTCTTATTACATTGTTATAATGATAATATATATTGTTGTTATTGTTAAATTAACCAGTTGTTATAAATAACATTGTATTCATCTACTAAGTAATATTTTAAATAATATACTTTGTAATGATCAAAATATCTATACTTATAATAAACTTTTACTGTACAGGACAGAATCTGTACGTGAAATGTTCCTTTTAGGTAGTCTTTGTTATCAATATAGTTGAATCCTAAATATATATAATTTCCGCACAGGATTAAACTTTTGTAATTGCCATGTGTTGTTTTAAAAGATGTGCTGAGGAGTTTCTTCTGCTGTTTCATCGCAATGTTAAAGCACCTTTTCGAAATGGTAGTAGAAGCAAATAATGACATGCATAAATATATTTACAGAATACCTATAGGTTTAAATGATTTTGAATTTGTTTCTTTTCTTTGAAATTTGTCTGTATCATTGAATACGTACTGTTTGGCAGTGAGCACTTATCAGATTTTGATGACACTTGATTTGTTTCTCATAATTCATTATTCTTTTCATCCTAGGAAATAGATCTATTCTCACAGAATAGGAATTAAAATTTAGTATGGACATTCTATTAACAGACTAATCAATAATTATTGTGTAAGTTATGAAGAAAAACTACATTTTATTTGTTAAAATGTGTCAATGTCTGCTATGCCATAACATTGCGTCTGCTGAAATATTCAGTTAATGTATATTAAGTTGCAGATAATTGGTAGTAAATATTAATAACTTGGAATTCACATTGAAAAACTCATTTGTTATAGAAACAATCATTTAAAATTCCAACTCCAATAAGTAATGAATGTCACATTAATGATCAACATTCATAAATTTATATCATACATTACAAAATACTAAATTTAAATTATTGAGAATCTCATTTCAGACTCATTATGTAATTTCCGTTTCAGCTCTAAGAGATGAGACTGTGTGGGGTGGGGGTTTATTTGTATTTTATCATATTTTTGCATATTTAGAGGATGCCAATCAAAGGTTGAATATGCCAGACTTTGATAAATTATTTGTGAACAAAGTTTTATACAGGTGAGCTTACTATTATATATTGTATGGAAAAATTTTAGTTAATAAATGAAAATGTTATTTCAGCTGACAGATTTTTACAATCATATGTAATTCAAATTTAAGCATTATCTATTATTATATTTGACAATATTGAACAGCATTATTTTGAGTTATTTTTTTCAAAGACTGCTTTGTTGATTTGATGTATCACAAGATATTACATTATAGATATTACAATTGTCACAATAATATTTGACATAGTAATGCTGTGGATTGAAACTGGTCATCTATAAATCACTAATGTTCTAATAGGGGAGCAGTTCCGAATTGAATTATAGAACTTGAAACTAAATGATTTTATAGATTAAAGCCGAAGAGTTGTGTGTGTACTTCGCATTGGATAATAGGTTTTTTGTGTTATCATTGTGACTTATTTTAGAAAGCAAGCATTTGAAGAAGACCTCCAACATTATCTTGGTGATGCATGGAGAACATTACCAAAGTCCTTGGCTCTGGAAAATTATTTGCAACACTTGCAGGATCTAGAAAGAGACAATCCTCAACTGTTGATGGCGTACATGTACCACTTGTATATGGGTTTGCTGAGTGGTGGCCAGATACTTGCCAAGAAAAGGACTATGTTTGGTGGTAGTAAATATTATGCCTTAATTTATAACTAATACTTTTGTTTTACTTTAGGGAACAATATTTTCATATTTACAAATATTAACTGGACCCAAAGCAGTAATTTCTTGATTTATCAAGCATTTAAACAAAATCCAGTTTAGTCCATACACTTAAATCTTTTTCATGAATCACTTTAAACTAAGTGAATTTCAGCTATACAAAATGACACCCTGGAATTGTTTGGTACTTTAATTATATGCAAAGAAGCAAAAAAGAAATTTTCGAAATTATTCTAATTACAACAAACTTTTTTTTAGAAACTCTGCAAGAAGGCAAATATTTGGACAAAGTCACAGATTTCAGCGAGGTGGACATTGGACAACTTAAAAAAGATATCCGAGATGCTATGAATTCAATAGCTGAGCAAATGACTGAAGAAGAGAAAGAAGCATTCATAGTGGAGAGCAATCAAGTGTTTCTTATGAACAATCTTATTGTCAATTCAATAGGGGGGCAGAATAGGGTCCTTTACAATTTGTTTTATAAAACATCAGCTATAGTACTTCTTGTAATTGGTACTGTTCTAGCATTCAGAATGCATAAATAACTCGAAGAAGTTATCTTGTTGGCTTTCAAATGTTTATTAGTTATGAATGTGTAGAGATTATAATATATGCTTGTGACATACATGTTAAAAAGTAGCTTGTAAGCATGCTGATTACAATGTGATGTAAAATTATTGATTTAATAAAGACTGACCTTGTTTAATATGATGTTTCAATAATATTGTATTATACGCCGTGAATAATCGTAGGATGTAAAACATTGTAATCGAATCGTCGAATCGATTTACACCTACCAGTTATAGAATTTGATTTCAGGACACGTTTTTTATGACCGTTTAAATTAAAGTATTCGTGCATCTTGCGATCTTGTCGTTGCGAAGCTTTTGTAATTTATTAAATAACGGGATAAAATTGACAATAGTTTTATAAATATGAAATGAACACAAAAATTTTAAAACTTGCATTTAAGCTTTAAGTCGCACTTTATTTTTATAATTATTAATATTCGGTTTAAATAAAGTGTGTATTTAGTGGTGGAGGTGTAATGTATATATGTAGGTAGTTGCACATTATAAGGTAGTTCAGACCATTAAAAAGCGACCACTACTGGTGTTTATTTCAAGCATTCCTTGTGCTCGCCAATTAGCTCAGGACATCTTAATATTAAATACAGAGCCATCTACATAGAGAATGTAGAAGCAAACACAGATTCGTCAAAATTTTAACAATATAAAAAACTGAATACAGAAATAAAACACCATTTATTAAAAATAATTTATTACTAAGACTTAATTGTTATAATTTATACATACAAATCTCGTCAAACTGCAGGTAGATAAATTAACTATCAATCTAATCGTATCTACGGTTGGAGCCATAACATACTTCGAATACTAACGAACTTAATGTTGACACTCGAGATTCAAAGATGTAATAATACTCGTTCATAAATATGTAAACGAGTGCTATGGATTACCTATTTAGGTAGCGCTATCAGCTGTAGGCGGGAATCGACGGAGGGTCCATGGCCATGTCGATAATCTCTTCGATGTCATCAGAGTTCCAGAATGAAATGTCCAACTGAAATGAATAGATACATTTTTATATGCAGGAAATTTGTATAATTGTTTGACAACCATTTTTTCTAGATTCTAACAAAGGAGACGAGCCACGTGATGGTCAGTGGTCACCGTCTTGGCTCTCAAGATTTTAAGTTAGCTGACAATTCATAAATATAAATAGTAATTTATAGGATCACAATCCTGTCACCGGCTGTTCTACACAATTGGCCAATGTGATTAATACTGTCCATGATTGACTTAAACTTTCTTCGTGTATAGCTTTAGATAAAGTTAATAAGAGTATGACTAATATCTTAATATCTACAAGACGTATTACAAATCTAGCTTGGTAAGTGTAAGATAGATGAACATACTCGTAATGTTTTTAGCTCTCAAATGTCAAATACCCACCAAACTGACTACCTCAAGTCACAAAACATATAATATTATAATATTCATGAAACCCTTGTACGTTATTGTATTAACTTTTATTATTTCCGTTAAATGATATAGAGGGCAACACTGACAAAAGGATATTTAAAGTAATTTGTTTGGAGACAGACAGACTTTGTGGTAGACAGATGTTACTCTACTGAAGTGTATTAATTAATTTAGTAATTTCAACACAGGCCAACTTCAAATCTGCGTTCTCTTCTAATTTTCAAAGTTAGATACAATCTGAAAACTAATTTCAAATTATTTATTATTCAATTACGAAAACATTCAGATGAAGTTTTGAATATGCCAATCTGGGCTGTGGTCTTCAGTGGTGACCCAAGCCCAGTGGTCGGACGATATTGGATATTGTTGAGAAGATGGTTTACGTATGAATATAATAGAGAAATGGTAGGTAGTTACAGGCGAGGTGGGCGCGGCGCACGGGCGGCAGTGCAGCCGCGCGTAACGGCACTCGCAGCGCGGCGTGCGGCACGCGCGGGCCGCGCGCGCTATCCGGCCGCCCGCCACCGTCGCGAACCGTCTCGCCGCTCCGCGCTCGCCCTGCAGCTTGCCGCCCGCCCATATAGTACCTGCACATGCACACACAACCAGCGTGATAACGGACAATTTTTTTTCTAGTGTCTATCGTCGTCTTCTAATAAAAGGTTGTTTGAAATAAATCGCTTTGAATGAGACTTTTGTATGTAGTTTCTGTGGTTGACTGTTTCATATATATTATGCTACTGAATTTTTAATGTAAAATAAAGACTTTTTATATTTAATAAGTATCGAAAGTTGGAAAAACTGACAAAAATATATTTTGATTGCTTTGAAACCATCCATAGTAGGTTCGAACGCGAGTTAGAACCTTTAATTTTTTCAAATTATGTGCGTACTACAAATAAATAATTATCACTTGCTCCGGTAAAAGAAACCGTCGCGAGGAAACTTGTTCACTTAGGAGTTCTTCATAATATTGTCAAAGGCATACGAAGTCGGCCAATCCGCACCGAAATCTGTCGGAAATCGACAACAGTCAGATTACCTGAAATCATAACTTACTTAAAATACTTAACGCAACATACCATTAGTCTCCAACGCTAAGGAGGAGCACATGCCCAGCTTGTCCTTAGGCAGCTTGACTTGCTTGCGGAGTCCGACGTCACCGACCAGACTCTCGTAGTCCTTGTTCGTGTACGCCACTGAGCTATCGACGCCTGGAGAAATTATGAATAGTTTACTAATATTGATACCCTTTATTACCCTACATATGATACAGTACATAATAGATAGTCCCATTTGGAGTTAATTCGGCACTTTCCATACTCCTTCTGAAGTGAAATTAAATTTATTCGCATGTGGATTTTACAAACACTTTTCGAACTTCATACTTACGCCATCGTATCAAAAAATTTCTACCGTGAGTGATTCCAAAAGAGGAAACGGGAACAAACTCCCAAGGGGAATTTTTCCTACTCACAGCTGCAGGAAGTACTTATGACTACTTACGGTTATATATATCCAGTTAACCTTCGTCTTTCTTCAATAGCAAATTAAAACTTAATCGATTCGAATGAGCGTATACAATTTTGTTGTTGAATACATTGCACACATTTATTTGGTACACTACTCCGAGTTTAACTTTGTGAAATATATTCAGTATTCGACTATAATAGATAATTCGTTTGTGGTGATACGGTGTCGAAAAAAAAAATCCCAGAAAACCAGTCACTTTGCCGCCTACGACGGAGTCCAGTTGTGAATCTAAATCATCCAAGGACTCACTTGAAAGCAGTTTAGGGCAGGTGCAGTTTAGTTTTAAATTTAAAAAATAATAATTCTTCGGACTTTCTTCTGGCGTATCATTGTCATAGTCAATCATACGCACACCGCACTAGATAAATTTTATTACTCACCGAACAGATATTTAGCCACCCTTTTCTTGGACAGGGTGAAGTCTTCGTCCATGACGATGTGCAGCGTCACAGAGTTTTCCATCAGGTTGTGGAATATTGTGGAGTAATCCAGCTGGGAATTAAAGTTTTTTTTTTCATTACTACCACTAATTGGCAGATCGTGAGGAAACCTGCACACCTGGGAGTTCTGCATAGCACAGTAGTCGCGATGTTGGTAATGGCAGTGGTAAACGCCACATTGAAAGTGGTCGTGCTACTGGTTAAGTAGCGTGCCGGATGGTTGTGGTGATGTGGTGGTGACGACATACCGTCATGGCGGCGGCGTCGCATCGCGAGCACGGCAGCAACAGCAGCAGGCGCGGCGCGGCCGCACGGAACGGTAGCGAGCTCGCGAACCGCAACGCGCCGAACACGTCCGCGCGCGTCGTGCGGTTCCCCTTCGTTAGGTCGCTCTTCTCTGTAATTGTATTAACACGTGAATGTTAACACCTCACAAATGAGATACCACCGTTAACAAACACCGGACAGTAAATATATCGTTTACTGCATTTGCTCAAAAAGTAGACTTATCCATGTGTTTTTATCGTGCGGAAAGTTATTATTTTCCGCACTAGTGCTTTTGGTTTCATAACATTTAATTTACAGACAGAAATTACAGATTTATGAAGTTTATTTACATAGACTCCCAACATATAACAGTATAGATTAGACTACGGTAGATGACAAAAGTGTAAATGACAGTTATAATGACTGAATATACCACCAGTTATTATTAAACAGTTTTATTTATAACAAACAAAATACAAGCTAAATTTTATATTACATATTGAAATAATACTGATCACAATAAATACGTCAATATTTAACGTTGTACATGAATAAAAAAAGTTTATTTACCAATCTGGAAGGCGTCGAAGTGTCGCGGTATGTCGACCGCGTTCGTGAACAGCTTGTTGTTGACGTAGAGCGCGCGCGGCCGTCGGTACACGCCGCTCCCGCCGTACACCACCACCGAATACCTGCGACGTCGTACGTGTGTTCAAGGAATATAAAAGGCTTTCCTCGATTCCTCATAGCCTTGATATTTTGGCTTGTCTTTGGATGTTCGTATACATTACACTTTTAGGAGGCACTGTTTAGTATATCATTATTTAAATTGCAATGTGATGTTTATTGTAAAATTCATCCGTCGTCATCATTACAACTGTTATTTTTCCCACTGCTGGGCTCGGGTCCCACAATGGGAGAAATTACGGCCATAGTCCGCCACGCTGACCGGGTGCGCGTAGGCAGATTACATACACCTTTGAGATGGTGAGCTCTCAGGTGTGTAGGTTTCTTCAAGCAGGTAATAGGTTCATTACGGTTACTTATTAAATTAAATAAAACATTGTTGGAAGCGATGGATACTGAAATAACTGAAATTGGCACGGGTATAATTAAAAAAAAACACGAACATGAAACCTTTTTTGATGTCTCGGTTAAAGATGATTTAATTATATTTGTATTTCGATACCTGTTATCGGAGAAGCCGTTCCCCTGTAGCTTGCTGTCGAAGGTGTCCAGGAACAGGTCCATGTTCCTGAGCTTGCGCACGTTCCTGTTGCAGTGGCGCGCCTCCACGAGGAACACGACGTCCGTCGAGTTGGGCGTGCTCTGCAGCTCCACGAACGAACCCTCCTCCACCGTGTCGCCTTGAGGTGTCGTGCATCTGCAGGACGGGATGATAGGTGATATTGTTTACGCTATTTTTGATTCTAATTAATTGGGCAACAATTTTGAAATTGCCGCATGTATACAGTTTCCTTCACTTCTACGTCCATTCCCCCTTATTATATTCATAACTTTTTATTTGTTCTTGATTATGGAACTGCAATAGGTCCCTAGATTTTATGCACTAGCTTCATTTTTTTATAACATCATCAACTACTGAATACGTTTTTAAGTTGTCGGCTTACTTTTAAAGTATTATTCAAAGTATACATCATTTATATGTTTTACTAAAGGACACCCGGAAAAAATGATAAAATATTAATTTAAATAAATATATCATTATTATTAAGATCATACTATGCACGTGGATTTGTGATTTTTATAAATAATTAATTATTTAATTATGGAACCTTGCGTGGGAATAGATCACTTTCCCAGGATGAAGAGTATACCAAGTTATGACCCATAATATGAGTTCCAAATATGCCAAACAAACATTCGGATCTGTTCACTGGTTTGGGGATCATACGTGTACAATGATACAGAGAGGCAGACAAAAACAATAATTGTTTATAATACAAACTGCACGCAATGGTCTGGGATGTGTATAGGGACGTGTTGCTGCGAGCACAGCTCGAGATACGCGCTCGCCAGCGCGCACGCTTCAACGCCACGCACGCACTCCTCGTGGAATGGCAGCGCGTCGATCTGGGAACAAATTTAATATGGTCACCTGTTTGGTTCAAAACTATATAACCATATGACAATCGTAAATTAAGTGGCCTGAAAATACAATTAAAATTATATTGTCTTGTAAAAAAAATGCTACAGAATGTTGCAAACGTTGGTCGCTTGAAAAAAAAGTGTCAACACTTTAATTATCACAAAATAATAATGTAAAAAAAAGCACTTAAATTTTGTTTACAGCTGTTAAATTCTTATTTAATAAAAAGATGATTGCAATATATTATGAAGTTTGCCACAAGTTGGCAAACGGCGGAAACTATGTAAATAGACTAAACTACTGAACGTTAATTCCATCCGAAAAAAAACTGATTTACTTTCAAGTCGTTTCTAAACAAGTTTTACTCAATTATATATAATTATTAAATTACTAGCGGCCCGACCCGGTCTCGCGCAGATACAATACGCAGACCTATTCAACTAAAAGTCATTTTTATCAAGATTTCGTAAAAAATAATTTCAAGCTCATCATTAATTACTTAAACCAGCTCCGTACTTATGTATTTATTTTTAATTTGTCACCTCTACTAAATTTATTAACACTACGAAAACTTTCTTGATCAATTAACCCGTCTAAATTTTACGAGATTTTGCTATCACTGCCAAGCGATATATTTCTAAGGCTTCACACTACATTACTTACGACAGAGAAGCAGGGCCGCAGCGGCGACACGTTGTTCATGAAGAACTTGTCGCACTGCGTGTCGTTCGTCGGCCCCCTGGTGAACACGGGCGCGGGGCCCGAGCGCAGCGCCCAGCCGCGCGCCAGCGCGTCCGCCGCCGCGCCCAGCGTGCCGTCCGGCAGCTGCCACTCGTCGTACTGCTCATTGTTGTACGTGCCCAGCAGGCCGCCCAAGCTCGCGTAGTACCACCCTGCGAGAACATTAAAGTACTCGCTCACCTGTGACATGACGGCTTACCCGCTGATATTGATTAACGTTAATTGATAATTTTATGACGATGGCTTTGAATATCGTATTATAGTGTGGCTTAGTGCGGAAAACTAAAAAACGGACACAAATAATACAAATCGTCCGCAATAGTATTACTTGTGGCGAGAGTCATGCTAACGTTTCAACTTTATATATAAACTAGCTGTGCCTGAGACTTCGTCCGCGTGGAATTAAAAAAAAAGTGATTTAGTTATTTAGTTTTTTTTTCATAATTTTAGAATTTTTCTAAAATAAAAGTAAAATAAAAGTAGCCTATGTTACTCCTTATTACATCAGCTACCAGTAAAAGTCCCGTCAAAATCGGTCCAGACGTTTCAGAGATTAGCCGGAACAAACAGACAGACAGCCAAAAATTGTAAAAAATGTTGTTTTGGTATATGTACCGTATATACATTCATATGCATGAAGTAAATAGCGGTTATTTTAATATTACAAACAGACACTCCAATTTTATTTATTAGTATAGATATTTTTTAGCCGCTATTCGTGTTGATCACTTTAGCCTTATGATTACCTGGTACAAAATGCTTAAGCATTAAGCTCGCCATTTTTACAGTAGTACCTTGTTATTGTGGTCAATAAAGTTTAAATAAATAAGTTTCGAAAATTAACATATTTTTGTACCATGTAGAGAATGTTCAAGAAGGATACTACCGAATGAGTTTAGATAACATTTGGACAAATTCAAAATTACAGAACGTAAAATAACAAATAATTGAACTAATATATCAAAGTATGCTCGTTGGTTACGGCAACGTGTAGGAAGAACTCGTTCAGCATACGTCGTTGCGGTCACTACGTCTGTGGTTTTCAACGAGTTTCCCTAGTAATGCCAGGATTCGTTCATGTTTCTTCGTACGCCCTGATATAATTTTATATTATTGAGATATATGTCCAAATATATTGATAAATGTTGCGACTGACGATGTGATGCGATATTACATGCACACGCACACGCGCTCGATCACGCACACATATAGTTGTCAGGATGGGGGATATTTCGAACACGTATAATATAGTTTCTCTTGTTATAAATTATCTTACCGGTAACTAGTATCTTGCAAGTGTGGAAGAGCATGTTGCACTGGATGTGCAGGCCGCTCTCGCCTTCCACTGTGAGAGTGTCCGCGTGTCTGTCCACCACGAGATCGTCCACCACGGCCGGCAGCGAGAGAGGCGTGTTGCGTCCCACTGACACTTGCTGGCGAATCACATTCAAAGGTGAAGTTTAAAAATAATACTAGCAAAGCTCAAGTTTTTTTTTTGTAATAATAGGTTGTTTAATTATTATTAAAAAAAGGACGGTAGCGACATCTTTAGTGCGATGGTAAACACAATCATTTGATGTAATATTATTGAGTTGATTTATGTATGTTACAATATAAATCCCTTTAAATAAGTACGAGGCTGAGATATAATTTTAACTTTTTAGTTAGTTTTAAAAACAGGATGTATTTCTATATACTATTTTTTGGTGTACAATAAAGAGGATTTTGTTGTTGTTATTGTTGTATTTAAATGTATTTTAATATTAGGCATTACTTGAGCCTTTCTTCTTTTTTTGAAACAATCTTTAGGTTGTAGTAACAATTTTACAGATCTTTCATTTAAACTTGATAAGAATATAAACCGAAGACAAAGATAACTAATGTATTGTGTGTATTCAACAATGCGATGTTTTATACATATAATTTGAGAAGTTTTTATATATATATATCTATAATATTATATGACTGAGTTACAACTAAAGTAACATTTAGCATGACGGATGCAAATACCTAGTTAATAAAATATTAATTTTATGCATATGCTAAAATTTAAAACATCATGATCTTCATTTAAAATTAATCTAGTAATTGTAAGTCCTTTATTAGTTGGATTTTTTTAGCGATATATATACACACATATATATATATATATATATATATATATAGAAATTGAAGAAAAATATGAGACAAATGGCATATAACAAAAGCTTGAAAGTATAAATGACGGTAGAAACACGTGCACCTTGCATCTAGCCGTAAACAGCTCACTGACATTTTGGCTGTCGACCAATTGCTTCCCATTTAGTCATTATTTCATTTGGCATTTGAGTATTCTGTTAATAAACTTATGCACGTCATTTTTGCTTTTACTACGGTTCGAAAACGTGCTTTAACATCGAGGAGAAGAAACGGCGAAAGAAACTTCTCAGCACATCTTTTAAAAGAACACATGGTAATTACAAAGTATGTTTTAACCTGCGCGAAACTGGTTTCGTCGCTGTTGTTTCTAAGCGACCCCGTCATAAATATATTCAACTATACCACAATATCCTTTACTTACAAACTCCCCTTTAAGAAGTCATTTAAAAGTTCCAATAGGTAAATCTTGATATATGAGAATATCACCTCCTTGTGCAGGTCGATGTAGATGAGGCTGCGTTTGGCGAGCACGACGAGGTCGTACTGCCCCTGGTCGTTGCTCTCCAGCAGCACCGTGAAGTTGTTCTGACGGTAATCGTGCGTCAGCAGGAACGTGCCCGCCTCCTCGACGGTCAGCACGCGCTTGTCGAACGTCACCAGCGTGCCTTGGCTCGTCATCATCGCCATACCTACAACAGCGGTCGGTGTTGGAGGTATCACGGTAAATTAAATTTTTATACAGTTGATTTTAAGGATACTTTATATTTATTATACTAATAATAAAATTGAAATGGGCTTCGTATGAGTATATTAATAAGCATTGTTTAAAAAATTTAATGTATGCACAAAATTGTTCTTGTTTTTTTATTGGCATAAATCCAATAAAAAAATGTTGATTTGTAATTAATGAAGGTTGTCCATACACACGTACGTTAAATTTTTATTAATAAAATCATTTACTATCGTTCGTTACGATTGCATTCCGGAAAAAAAAATGGTCACCCGTGAACGGCGGCAGCGCGTTGTTGAGGTCCATGTACGGCCGCAGCTCGTAGTAGTAAGCCCAGATGCTCCTGTTGTTGGCGAGCCACGTGTCCATGAAGTCGCGGACGGCGCGGTACTCGGCCACCTCGCTGAAGTCCGGCGTGCGGTTGAATGCGTGCCACGACATCGGCAGCTTCTGTTCGAGGAGCACTTCGCCCTTGCGCGGATCGAATATGAAGTTCGTTTTCGGCGTGCGGTGCCTGCGAACGATCGCAACGTTGATCTAGTTGTCGCTTGGGGAGGGGGGAGG
>PDGT01000106.1:317878-332031 GCA_003671415.1 Megathymus violae | reverse complement strand
TGCGTCGACGTGCCCGTGTCGGAGGGAAATAATTTTAGACGAATTCAGGTAAAAAAGGTGTACAGTGAGAATGAAATGAAAAATACATGTAACAATTTAATTGTATTAAAACGAATAGAATTAGGTTTTTTTATGAACAATTTTCTTTGGAACAACACATTTTCCAGTGAGGATTTGATAAATCGGGACCCAACAGAAAGATGGTTGAAGGATTTCGTGGGCCTTTTGAAAACATTGTAGACAAATGAAATCTTTTTCTTTATGTTTTAGTCTCAAGTTAACGTCCTGGATTAGAAGCAGACTATAAAACATATTATGTCAGTTTTGTAAGAATATAGAAAATAATAATATAATGAACTTCATTACAACCCAAATTTGTCCTACTTCTGTTCTTGGGTCTCGCCTCAAATTAAAAGAGTTAAGTCCATCGTTCGTCCCGCTCACGATGTTTTCTTTAACCGAACCGATTTGAAAAATAATCGATGCGGGCAGGAGCGTCCTGCACGCACCTCGTGCGACATTCAACCTCGAGTCTTCCGTGCGGGCGACGAACGAGCAAAACACTCGGCTACCAATGTTTACCACTACAACGTATATAAAACTCCAACTAACAGCTCCTCGTACTGCAGCGCGGTCCTGGCCAGACCCGTGACCTTGGCGTACACAATCTCGAACACGGCGTCGATTGCGTCCCCGATGAGGAAGTAGTCGTACCACCACTTCAAGCGGACGTACGCCTCGTTATACTGGAACACGAGTAACCTTTTTTGTTGTATACCACTGGGAAACGCCCTTACGCGTTCTCCCTCCTCGTGAAGGTGTCATGTGGTACTCACTTAAAAGTGTTTAAGTATTTTAGTTTAACTCGTTTAAAAATTAACTATTACGCTATAAGAACTAGCGTAGGGTTTACAGGCTGGCCGCAGAACTTTATATGTCAATGATAGTAAGTTTGATATCCGGTTCTAGAACGGTTGTATGGTGATATATGCAGAAACACGAGTGGTAATCAATTTAACCATCACGTAACTCATCTGTTTGTTTGTTCTTTTAATATGAACCAACAGTGACAGCCAAAGCAGAGGAGGGGAGAGGTCCCGTAAATTTAATTTTTTAATTCACTAATCTGTGTTATTTATGGTAAAAGTCGAGTTAATTACATTTCATTGGACGAATAACTTATGAAAAAACATTGAACGATTGAGGCAGAAAGTTAATTTTTAATTTTTCCCAAATTGTCCTATTCGTATGAAACGTATAAAACTTCGGAGTGTATGTAACCAGTACTCACTTTGTCTTTAACATAGACAACTTGCGGCGTCTTGAGGAAGTTCTCCCAGGCGTTTCTGAACTCCGCATACAGCTGGGTGAACTCGTCCTTGAATGGAATATACTTTTCCACTTTGTTCCATATCACGCCCCACAGTTTTTTCGTATACTTCTTTATATTTGTTATTAAGTCGTTGTTCATGATGTCCTTGTAAATGCTGTTAAAATATAATGCAAGCTTTCATAAAACATATTGATTAAGAATATTATCATAGGAAGTAAAAAATTAATAGTTTAGGATTTTAGTTGAAATTTTTTCAGTTACAATTCATTAAACATTTTTTTTAGCATAGGCAATTTGGACCATAGACTGACTTGTCCACAGGTCACACGGATCAAAGCTATCAAAAGAATAATCAAAAAGACAATATTTATAATTTATACAAGATTTTAATAAAAGATATAACATTCATACCGATCCATTTCATGACCGAACGTCGACACGTAGTTAAAGTACGGCGTATCGGTCAACTCGTGGGTTCGTTCGTGGAAAAAGTCCATGATATTCTTCCAGATGCCGACCACAAACGCCTCCGAGTAGTGCAACATCTTGAAGAACAGAGGCTCTATAGACTTCAAGATCTCCTGCCAATACTTGCCGAGCCTCGCAGTAGCGTTCACCCACGTTTCTTCCCAATACTCCAGAAACTTCATGTGTAGATCTCTAACAAAGTTGTCGTACTGCAAGATCATCGACTCCAACTTCTCCGACACCATTTCCATCAAGTCTGCTTCCAAAACTTTATTTATCGAGTCCAGGAAGTTTGCGTACGCCAACTTTATCGTATCCACCACGTACGTCAAGCTCTGCTTGATCGACTGGCCGGTGTTGCCCATCATCCCCCACATGTCGTTCACGAACCCCGGCAGGCTCTCCAAGTGATTGCGGATAGCCATTTCGTCCAACACGTAGTAGGTGAACTCGACTATGTCTTTGACGTAGAAGTCGTTGTGATCGTACGATTCGTTCAAGTATCTCTGGAAGTCATCCAGGTCATCCTTTATGACGTGTAGATCGTTCAAATCGTCCAAGAAGTCCCTGACACGGGGCTTCGCGTCCGTCCATATGTTTCTCAACGCGAGATGCGCTTCCATAGGTGCCTCCTTCAGTATGACTAAGGTTTCATTGATCTGAGCGTACAGGAGCTTGAGTGTGCCGACCGCCTGACTTTTGACTTCGCCGAATATTTCCGGCCTCCACAACACGGAGCTGGTCAAAAGTCTCGAGTGATTCAAGCGGATGTACGATGCCAAATCGACGGTGGTGACGTCGTCGAAGTTGCGCCACGCGTCCAGTTTGGCCGAGCGGGTGTCGACTATCTGGCCTATCATGTGGTACGAGACATCTGGAAAAAATATTTTACGTTTGTACCCTGCGGATTAGTATAGATTTTACGCAGAGTCATAGTTGTACTGTTAAAGGTGGATGGTTTTTTTTTTAAACAAATTAAAATAAAGTTTAATAACAGTACCTTACATATAATCTTAATTCAATCCAGTGAAATATATATTAAAAAAAGGTGCAATCATAAATAAAATAAATTACAGCAAACAGCTGGATCATATATTAAGGCCGTTTATGTTGAATATCAAGCAAGTTCTCGACTTATTCTAATCTTAAAAAATCCAAAATGCTCAGACATTTTTTAAACATGTGTATTACTTTTGTTAAAACTTCAATGAGCCTAAGAACCGTCTCATAACTCGTTATTGACACAGACTATTACAATAATATGTACATATACGCTAATATAAGTCTTACCATCGGTGCTATTGTAATGCGCCGTCAAAGCTTTATGGACCATGGACAGCTCGGCGAACACGGTGTCGTTCCCGTTGGGCCGCAGCACGGCGCCGCGCAGACGGTAGCTCGGGTACGTGAGCTCCCACGTGCCGTTCGCTTTGTAGTAATACGTTTCGTTCATACGCTGAAATATATCAACATATGAGTAAGTGAACGAAAATTTTTGTATCTCCTCTTCTTCTCTGTTTGTCAACGGATTTTCTTTATTTTTGACGGACCGATAAGCTTCAGTGTCTGACTGATGAGCTTTAGTGCTACCAATGAAAAAAGATTCGGCAAAAAACTTGTTTTAAGAGTAATTTATATTTATGTAAAACGTTATATGACGTTAGTTTTTTATTGACGAGCTTTAGCGTTATCAAGAATAAAATTTGTAAAGAGATCTTTATTTAATAATTATAGACGAACACTCGTGTATATTATTAGCTGAAACATAAAACCGTCTATAAAAGCTGGAGCAATTCGAGGGTGCATCCATTCGCGCGTTGACGTTCGAAGACAGAACAATCACACTTCCTGCTGTGACAGTGCCATTTTATTCAGTTTGGATCACGTGAGCTACTTTTCTAGTTCGTAAACGAATATTATTTAATGTGATCGTATGATTTTAAGCTTATAACAAAATATTTTATATGATGATGGACCATAAAAGGTTCACACAGCGTAAATGTATTACCAAATTATCAAAAAAAACACCGTTAACCATTACTCACCTCCCAATTCACGATATTCCGATTCATATCGATCAAAAGTTTGTTGCTCCTCAACTTCTCGTAGAACAGTGACTTCTGGAACTTGTAGTAATTCTGTATATAATACCATCTACTGAGTATGCTGACGTCTGACGTCATATCCAAGTCCAAGTTCGTCGAGGGGTGGGTGCACTTCAATGCGAACTTGTAATCTCTCACGGGACCGTTCGAGTTGTCGATGAGACTGGACCGTAGCCTAAGGTATTCGTGCTCGTAGTCCGAATACTGGAGCTCCATTGACAGGTTTGACATCACTGCCGGTGTGCTGATGTATTGACCCTTTAGGGTCACATCCTAGAAGTAACACGAAACTTGTATTTCATTGCAAAAAATTCGTTCTCGTTGGACGAGTAATTATTATGTATGCATAGACAACAAGAGTATTATAGACGAGAGGGAATTACAAATCTATTATCACTTGCTTTGGTGAAGTAAACCATCGTGAGAAAGCCTACATACCTGAGAGTTCTCCACAATGTTCCCTTCGGACTGTGAACTCAACTCTTCTCATTCTGAGAACGCAGCACTGGAACAGTTACGGGACTGCAACGATGAAAGAAGTATATAAAATACCTTCCTGAAGGATGGATGCGCCAGTGCCAGCAGCACGCGGTGTTGGCTACCCTCGACGCCGGGCGGACTGTCCCACGCGGCGCGCACCTCCGCCGTCTTGTTCTCGGAGCGCACGTTCCACAGCAGCCGCGCGCGCCCGTCCAGCAGGCTGTCCTGCAGGCGGTACACGGCCTGCACGCGGTACGTGCGCAGCGGGTACCACACGTCCACTATTATCTGCTGGGATTCTGTGTCCTCCTGTTTTGAATCATCACACGGATTCATTGAGTCGGTTTTGTTTGTTCGAAATTGAGATTTATAGGTGGATCACTATAAATGACAGGTTCGCACAAGAGGGTACGTTGAATTTTTCAGTTTTATTTTCCCTATTATTTATTTATTATTTGTGCTTGTCTACAATCTCACTTGATGGTAATGCGATGGGAACAATTTTTATGACAGTATTACGATGTGAAAGAAAACAGTGAAAAACCTGAATTTATCAAAGTTTTCATAATGTTTACCACGGTGGTATATGAAGGTACCAATCTGTACCAGGCCAGTGTAGTGGACTATGGCCTTGACCTCTCACTATTTGCAACGAGATTTGATCGCAGTATTGAGCTTTAGTAGCGTGCAAGCAGCAGCAGTGGATTGTGGTGATGAGATGGATCCACGACACAACCGCATACGGTGAGGCAGTGGTTAACTGAATTCTATCTCCTTGTCAGTCCCTTCTCATTTTGTAGGCCGTAATATTGCAACCGATTCTGTCTACATAGAAGTTTAAACGATCACAGTTAAACAATCTTTGAAAAGCCCCAAAAAAGGTCCCTATAAGTCAAAACAGGTGTATTGTGAAATATTATAACCAGCCATGTAACAGGTACACCTAGAAACTGTTTATTTATTTTGCTAATATTTGCAAGCTTGCACTTCTCTTTCTCCCTTTTAGAAATTTAGTTCGTTCTTACTTTGACAACGGCTTAAATAACAAAATCCGTCTTAGATATAAAAAGACAAATCTTAGTAGAAATTACTGTTAATATTATTATTGTCGGGGAAAAAAGATTGAAGGATTAATATAAATTTATGAAGTAATGGACGGACGAGTTTATAAATTATCCTATAATATGTAACTAATAAAATATTACGCAACTTGCCTTAAATATTTTGATTTGTAAAGATCAATAGCATGAATAATTTATAGATTACATAATAAACCGATTCATATGATTTTAAACTCATATTATCGTGGATATTACACACTTTAAATATAACGGGTACTCACGATTTTTGTACTTTTTCTTTCTTTTTGATTATTTTGGTCACCCATGACCATTCCGTCCGTCTGTCAGTAAAAATTTAAAAATCGCGAGTACGCGTTACAATTAATAAAATCATCTCATCTTTGCGAATACGACAAATGAACATGAATGACAACACTCACCACACTCATATTCGTCACATGTATTTTATAATTGAACCAAACGTCCTCGGCCCAAGTGATCTTGCTGCCCTGCTGCAACGAGTTGTCGACCGCTTCGTACTCGTTCGCGAACGTCCAGGTTCGGTTCCCGTGCATGGCTGTCAGTTTGAGGTTCTTGCCGATGTCGTATGTGAATATGTCTAACTTGCCCGTCACGTTGAACTTAGTGGCGTTGTGGAGATGAAACACCGTCGCTTGTTTCACGTCCTGCGGGAGTTGGCCAATGTCAGAGATGGTACATTCGTTAGGCTCAAAATTCGATCAATAATCGAAATAATTTATTTAAATCGATTATTTCTTTAAATAAAGATAAATTGGTAGTATATTCGAAGTCACAACTATGTGCAGGAGAGTGAATACAACAAACAGTCTGTTTGAACGCAATAAAACTGCTTCACGGATGATGCCAATTGCTAAAGCCATTTTCGAGGAAGTGTTGGCAACTAACATTCATTTTTTTTATTATATGACAAGAAATCATAAAGAATATATTTTTTTTTATATTTAAAATGATTGTGTAGAAGAGTTAGAACACGATCGCCGTATAATACAGTTATCTGTTTCAAATCATCCTTGTCCAGTTTCCTTTCACTGCCTACGACGAATCCAGCCCTATTCAAATACAGTTCTGCTCGATACAAGAAGGTTTAGGTGTGTCAAGGTTACATTAGTTTTAGTACATAAAAAAAAGGTTACGAGGAACGCCTACTGCTCTGCAGCGGACAGCTAATCGTTTGGACCTGAACTGACAATAAAACTGTAATGAGGCCAAATTTGTACGTAAAATATATTTTGAAAATTTTACTGTAGGTAGGAATACTGGCATAAATATATTTTTTTTTTTTTGGAATTTTTGTCTGCCTGTATCGGTCCTTCAGTCTGTTTTTCTTAAATTATGGTTCATAATATAGAACGCTTAATTCTAGGAAACGAATATCTTGGCGCGCAATACAATATTAAAGTTAATATGATTTGTAAAGAGGGTAGTAAACAAAACTACCCGGGTTTTTGAGCAACTAATGCAAAAGAATTGCTTTTAATATTAAAAAAATTTAAACTTCTAATTTAATAAATGTCCAATAAATAATTAATAAGGCATAAGTTTTGTGATGCCACCAGGGCGGGTTACATGTAAAAATAAACACTTACTATGTCACCAGTCTCATCGAACTCGTGTATATACTTAATGCCGACTGGAGTGTGAACATTTTCAACCTCTATATCCATAGTGGCAAGGTCTAAATTGCGTTCGCTTTTACTGAGAATCTGATTGAAAGACGCCTTCACAAATCTGTCAGTATCGAAATCGATTGTAGCGTTTCCATTGCTCGTTTTCTCTCCCTCCACGTAGTAGTACTCCGTTTTGACTAAATGCCGAGTTTGCAATGGAACGGACACTGATATAACGCCAGTTTGAGTGAATCCCTTGTCTTGCTTCTTGTAGTTGTGTGTCGTATTGATCGAGGCGGTTTTGTTCGGCCAGAAAATGTCAACCTTGTTATCGGAAAACTCTTCTAAGTTGTTAATCTACGGCAAAATAAAGAAAAGGTAAAAAAATTAACACCCTATCCAAGTGATTCATTGTATAAGAACGTAAAAAATTTAGATACTACGATTGTATTATTACATTGACACTTAGAATAAACCATTTGAAGTCATAACTTGGGATGACAATTTGGGTTGTATGGATTTCAATACATCCTTGAATTCGCACCAACTTGTTTTGCTCCTGATGTCCGTACTGAACAACAGACAAGCATATGGGATTAGATCCCTCCTGTTGGAGGTCGTTCCGTACCATCCAGTTTAATCCCAATGTTATAGGTGTACGATGGTAAGGTATCAATCGTGTAATAAAAAAGGGCCTTCTGGGTAATTTAGGGCACTTCACACTGAGAAATGGATTTTTGGTACAGAATAGGAGATAAAAGTAATTTGTGAAGAGGATAGTACACACAGTTTTATTGTATTTTTGTACAACTATTGCAATCAAATTTTAATTTTAAAAATTAACATAGAATTAGTAACTTGAAATTTTATAAATACCTGATGTAGAGGTAAAAACCCTTAAGTTTTCTGTTGCTAACCGATCCAGGGAACCAGTTAACGAGTGTGTTGTCACCTCAACGTTGTCGGCAACGCATCGTTGATGCCTTTGATGTTCAGAACTTCAGATTGTTTATGAACAGCTGTGATCAGATGATAGACAAAATTTACTCACGTCGAATATAGACTTGAGCCAGGGCAGCTCGTGGAAGGGAGTGGATACGTTGAAGTGTCCGTCCGTATGTCTCACTCCGCCGTACCGCAGGTCTATCTCGCCCACTTGCTGGGAACCGGGCTGGTGCATCAAGCCTCTGTTCAAAAATTATTTGTTAATTTATATATAAAAAAATATATATATTTATATGAGTCGATGTGCATGTATACAGAGTAATGCAACGATTTTTACATATTTTTAGTTCTAATACGTTAGTAATTAAGTTTGAATCTTTAATAGACAAATGATATATTTTTTTAAAGTTAATTTTTTAGCATTTATTTACTTTAATACCTAACCTTCCCGTATATACCTAATAGTATATTAAACTCGCTTTTCGTCTAACACCTGTACTTACTTAACAACCTTATATCCATGAACCATATCCTGTTGATACGATCCGACGACGGTGAGGGTGGGCCCGTCGTCGTACAGAGGCGTTTTTAACGTATAATCTATAAACTTGGAGTCGTTTACGTCCCATCGGTACGTCAAGATGTTGTCGATATTCTTGTGGGCGGAGCTCGCTGTCCAAATTACGGTTGCGTTCAAGTCCATTTCTTCCGGTCTCTGTTTTATCTGAGGGCATCATTAAATCGATAATTATAACAGGTATACAGGAACATTCAGAATGGCGTCTATTACTGGAGGCTAATATGAAATACATCTTCTATATGTGTATTAGTGACACGTTCATTATGACATATAACATTTATTGAATTCGTTAATATATTATAATCAGAAGGGTAACAATCCCCTTGAATCCGTTACAATTCTAAACTTTACATGTTGTAAAACCTTTGCAAGTAACTGATCATGTATTACCTTGGCCTTCAGGCCAGCGAGCACGTCGGTGACGTCGGTTTTGTACGTGGCGTGTATCGTCTGCGTGGGGTCCTCCGCGGAGCCGATGTTGCCGTCCAGGTATAGCGTGTGCACGTCCACGTTGGGTTTGGGCAGTATCGCGTTGATCAACAGGTTCAGACGCTTTTGTACTATGTGTCCAAATGATGCGTTCGCGCCGATCCTGTTATACGTAACAGTAGAATTAGTATTATACAGATAAAATATTTTCAAAAAATTATATACGTTTCAAAATCATTATCATATCCCCCTGCTAGTCTCGGGTCTCCTCTGACAATGATAGGGATTTAACCCGTCGTTCGCTAATCTGGCCAGCTGCAGGTTGGTAGATTTTACATACCTTTGACAACACTACGAAACTTGTAGATATGCATATGTTTTCCTTCACACAAGCAAGTGTTAATTGATTTGTAATATGCACGTAATTTGAAAAATTGAGGTACGTGCAGACATCGATCTCGTGTCTCCCGTGCGGGCGGCAGATGGTCAAATTACTGGGCTACCACCACTATAGTGATTGTGACAAGTCATAAATAAATACTCACTGCCATATGTGGTCGAGGTCCATTCTAAACCCAGCGTCGGTTTTACTGAGGCCATCCTTCGCAGTGCTGTTTCCAAAGTATATGTCTAAGTCGATGCTCTTCTGAATTTTCTCGACGAGTTGTTGACCTAACGCCTAAAAGATACAATCCCGGTTATACAAAGTGATTAGCCCTGTTGGTAGTTCCCCTGCTTGCCGAGCGAGGGGTCCAGGGTTCGATTATCGGTCGGAGCAGACATTTATATGACAGACAAATATTTGTTCTAGGGGTCATGGGTATTTGTGACGTCACATTAGTGTACGTCATGCCACCGGCAACACGAGGAACCGCAGTGCGGGCGTGTGAGTGTGTGAACGTTGATTTATATAAAACATGATGTTTTTAGAGCTATTGTTGAAGTTTAATTTTTTAAACACATTAGTATTAAAAATACTTATATACAAATACGTATATGAAAAGTATACGACAAATTTATGTTTTTACCACAATATGCTCGCCGTGTGTTTACACAAACATGTCCACAGAAATGGCGTGTCGCATGGATGGTAGTCATACGTATTGTACGTATCCGTGTAACAGTAAAAATACATGTATTAATATTTTTTATCTAAATATCTATTTGTTTATTGTATAACAAAGTTACAATCTCTTATAATTATACTGAGGCATATGTGTAACGAGTGTTATGTTTAATATTTAAAACTCAAAACATATTTAGTGTCCTCATTAGGTGCTAGCAGCGCGCTCCTGTTTCGTTAGAGTTAAAAAAATAGTATATTTTGATGGCAAGTCTATGTCCATCCTGAATGATGTACCTTTACAATGGCAAAATACTTTTTCATATAGGTGACATGGTTTCAGATAATACTTTCTGCACATCTGCGACAATCGCATGCATTGTATGTATATAGTTTTAATATAGAAACTTGAACACAAATTTAAACACAGCAGAAAATATGTTATATATTTTCACTACAACTACGCATATTGAAAGTAATAGTTCCTAAAAAAACAAAAATAGCCTGTAAAGAAGATTACCGCAAGCTCTTCGCATTTTGTGAAATCATACCTATTCACGAAAAAATTTAATTAACCTTATTAACTCAACATTATTTCAGTGATAATTTACCAAAATTCCATAAACCGTATTCAGCACGTAGATTTCACGACCAGAAACTCCAACTACCTCCATATAACAACCTCTACGGCAAAATACATTTGAATTATGTGATACCTTATCTAATCAACCAAATACCTAAGTGTATTAGACAAACAAGAACACACAAAAACATAAAATACAAACTAAAACAATATTATCTACAATTAACAATACAGAAATACACATAATACATAATAATAAAAAAATATATAAAAAAAAATTACATACAAATAAATCATGATGTATATATAAACTAATAAGCGGCAAAACGAACAACGATTTATTATATTTTGCTTAAAGTACCTTCAGTTTCGTAAAAGTTGTGATTTACCCTCTTTTTGTACGTAAGTTATGTTGTTTATGAAATGTATACTTTTCGTTAGTATAAATGTGTAAACATTGATTTATATAATGTAACAAAGCATAGTCGACAGCACAGGGTGTACGGTAAAACTCTAAGGAGTTTATGTTTACACCCTATCCGATAATAATGTTGTTGTAATGCTTGTATGTAAATTATAATGAAAAAAAAAATACATATATAAGGTTTATGTGAAATTAAATTAGAAAAAAAATCATACCCTTATATACAAATCTCCAAGCAAGAAACTCCATTTAAGATCGCCATCTCCTTTCATGTCTGGCAGTTCGTATTTACACAGCAGGTAACCAGTTTTAGGTCCAAATCTAAAGGAATCAAATGAACGCGATGAAAATGATGCTACGTCCTTGTCTGACGGCAAGAGATCCCAAGCCCGATCTGATATATTGTTATATTTTCCAAATCCGTTAATAAATAATAATAATAATAATAATAACGAACTAACGAACATAAAAAATACAAACGAAGTAAGAACCTGCTCCCTTTAAAAAGTTCGTATAAACCATGACAAGCGCAGACTGAGAAAACTATATATTAAATACTTTTTCTCTGTTTATCAATGGATTTTCTGTATTTCTCTTGTTTGGGAGCTATTGACGGGATTTAATGTCATCATGGAAAATAGAGGCTTTGTTTAGTGGATGTTGGCAAATTCCAAATACTAGGTGAACACTGCTATTAATAAATCCCTTTTGAATCCCCTGTTAATGATTAAAATTAGAAATGACTCTTAATGATGTTAGTAAATTTTTACACATAATTTTTTGCTACTATCCTACTATCGTATTTAAACGCGCTCAATCACCGAGGAGAAGAAACCGCTCAAGCTTAATAGAAAATAACTCACACAAAGTCAGCGTCGCCCTTCAAGAAATTGAGTTTCTTTATGGGCGTGGACGCTTGCACGCTCACCACCTTGCGAAGCTCCGGGTACGAAACCACGTGCGATTTGAAGTACATCTCCCTATTTTTCACCTGAGGGCTATCCACCTGTGTATTTACAAACGAAACATAAAAAGAATCCATCCTTTGCATTGTTTCATTTAATTATTATTACGTTTGTGCGCCTATCAAGTTTTATATTTCTTGATGTCGCAAGACACAAATGCCAAGCGCTCACGAGCACGGCTCGCACGAAATATCAGGCAGGCGTGGTTTCCACCAACTCTTGATTGAGAAGCATTTCTGTCATTCTGTCATATGTATATTATGGTCAATACTGTGTATATATATATATATATTTTGAGACATAGCAAATATATTTTTCTTCCAAGAGGTAATCACGACGTTTGTACACGCATGTCGTCCAGCGTGTATTGTATCTCCTTTTCAGGCAGCAACAATTCTAATAATATAACAGTCGACACAATCGAAACGAGAGCAAAATTGTTGCTTTGTAACTTTTTTACTTATTATTAGTTAAATTAAGTCGTTCCTGTACATCACTTTTATGCTGAGGTACAAGCTTCATTCCACCGTAGGTTTAAAAATTATCATAAACTGTATTAATGTTATACTACTAGTATTCGGTAGTTTCCACTCATCTCTCAAGCATAAATCTATAGATATATTTCAATTCTCTTGGGTTAAGTTGAATATACAACCTTA
This sequence comes from Megathymus violae, assembly GCA_003671415.1. Taxonomy (NCBI): domain Eukaryota; kingdom Metazoa; phylum Arthropoda; class Insecta; order Lepidoptera; family Hesperiidae; genus Megathymus; species Megathymus violae. Next base: position 319,287 of record PDGT01000106.1, on the reverse strand, counting down.
TGTGATTAAAAACGAGGCTCACTTTAAACGATATGTCGGTGAAGTTGGACTGCATCTCGATCTTGGCGTGCACGGTCCCCTGCACGGGGCCCGTTACGTGCGCGGACAGTCCGTACCCCGTGGGGCTCGTGTCGTACTTCACTCGGATGTTGATCGGCGGCCCTTGACCTTTCGGAACTAGAACTAGCGACATCTGGTGACAGAAAATTGTCATAAGTTATCTACACTAATCTGTACGTCAGGGCCGAATGCGTACGGCGAATTTCTTTAGGACCGTAGGTTAGTAGGTAGACCGTTATCGATATGGAGGTTTAAACATATTATTTTGGGTATCTTTTCTATTTTTTTTAGACACATTACAACAAATCGACTAAGCAGCTTAAGATGATCCTTGTTACATTTAAAGCTTACGTTATGACTAATAATCTAGGATAGGTTTCACATATATCGGATCTATTCCCGCAGAATTTTCCATATCGAAGGGAGGTCGGGTTACCAGTATATCATACAAGGATATTTTTGATAGTATGCTGGGTTCGTGGGAGTTTCAAGTCACCAATGAACAAGCCTCGCGAGCGACTAAATAACGAACTATTAAGTTTGTGATTACATAGTAGACTCACAGTCGATATTAACACTGGTCGTCACACGAGGAGACCCGGATTTATTTTCCGGCCGGCAGACACATTTATGTCACAGATAAATCTTTGTGTTCAGCTCGTTTGTGTGTCACTATTTAGTATGTAAATGCGATCCAACCACACAAAAATCCTAGTGCGAGGTTGTGAGTGTGTGAGTGTTTATCAGTTTTTTTTTATTATTTTTTTAAGCAATAAAAGCGCGTCCATATATACAAGACGTCTAGTTTATTTACTTGTATTCCACTATACTGCATACAGATTTGCAAGACATCAAAATAATAAAAAAAAGTTTCAATTTTTTATATTATAACCATCGTATTTATCTATGTGTATAGCATTTTAACCAGATGTATTATTAATCCTACGTAACCAACTCACCTCCAACGGCTCCCTGTTGATCACTTTCCCCGAGATGGCGTACTCGTTCGTGTCCGTTATGAACGATCCTCTTATATCGTCCCCGTAAAATTCGCCGATGATTTTCATAGCGCTACAATTGGAAATAAATTTTATTCTTTATACAGTTAACTAATAAATTACAACAACACATGCAGTAGGTGAGACCGCGTGCGACAAATTCTTGACAAAAGCTCTGTCTATTGTAAGTACTAGTTATTTTGTACTAATTATATATGAAGTTTATAACTGTTCGTAGTAATATTTTTCTTATTTAACTCGTAACTTACATAAATATATATATATATATATACTTCTGACTTTTTATTAGCAAAATAGGTCCTTTTAACGAAATTAATTCTGACACAACAA
>PDGT01000106.1:237556-317628 GCA_003671415.1 Megathymus violae | reverse complement strand
TGGTGGATTTTTTTTACTGTCGCTTATGAGGATTACTCCGTAGCCCAGTCGGTAGCGACCCTGCCTGACAAGCGGGGGGTCCCGGGTACGATGCTCGGCCGGGGCAGACATTTATGTCACGGATAAATGTTTATTCTCGAGTCATAAGTGTTTGTTATGTCAGATTTTTGTATACGTCAATACCACCCTTAGCACAAGGAATTCTAAACCGCGCGCGCCTGTGTGTGTGTGAACGTTTATTATGATTACTCAAACAACACTCATAAATTAAGTTCATTTAGATAAGTTGAATGACACAAATCTTAATGAATGAATGAATGACTACTATGAATGAATTACTATTGAATAGTTAACTTGACTGCAATTAGTTGCTTCTTGTGAAATGATTCTAAGTCGCATTCGTAGTCGCGCGCTCTTGTAGTTGTTCGCTTTTGGAATAAGAAGTATGATTCGCTCACCGGAATCCCTTGTGGGGGCTGCCCACCGCCACACTCAGCGAGCTCGACCGCTGGTCGGCCTTCAGCGAGTAGTAGTTGTCTTCGCTGGTGAAATCGACGGTGATCGTTCTCTCGGAGCCGTCCACGTCGTAAAGTACGGCGAGCTCCGAGGGGGCGAGGGCGGGGGGGAGCGCGGCGCGCGACTTGAACCGGATGTGACGGTTGGGTGGCGGACGCCATACTACGTCCGCGAATGCCTGGGAAACGGATTTAAATCCACTGGCGGGTTTGTTAAGAAATTTGGAAAGGGAGAACGAAACAACGATAGAAAACTTTTGTCATGTCGTTTATTATTGTTGACGTAGAAGTGGTCAACTTAAATCTACTTAAATTTAAATGTAGTAGCGTGCAACGAAAACGGTCCACCCTCAGATTATACCATTTTACATGGTCACTGATTTTCAGTGCTGACCCCGTCTTTTCGCTGGCACAATGTATAATCAATGAATAAATAATAATAAATCTCTTCTTGTATGTGATAGTCTGAAGCGTACTGAACCACGCCGCTCCAGTGCGGATCGATGGAAGGGTTATTGGACAAACAAAATGTGGGCAGTTCTTTTGCAATCGCCTGTCGTTATATTACAATCGACCGAGATAAGTAACTTGTGCAGGAATCATCTGAAGATAGATCTGTAGGGTGATTTGAAATAGTAAAATTTCGTCCAAACGTAGCAACATTGGAGCTGGAGCTATTTGGAGCATCACAAACCTCGTAACAATTGCATTTACCATTGACTCATTCGCACCTGTCCGCACTAGAGTACGATCTACCCTCTTCAGATAGAAGGCGACTCGTGTCCTATAATACGCCGTAAATTAACAGCCGTTAATAAACAGCTACAGACGCAATATTTTTCAAGACTCGATCAAAAGATAAGACCAGCTAATGATGTTGCACCGGGTACTTCCATTGCATGCAAGGCCCTTAAAACCTCTACATTAAACGAGTATACGTGTGTACTTACATAATTATTCTGGTTTCCCTGTTGAATATGAATGCCACCGCCGATAACGTTCTCGACGTCAGAGAAGTCCTTCTTGAATTCCATTTTGATGAAGTAGTCCTCCAGATAGGGTGAAGTCAGATTTAAGCTTCCTGACGTTTCCACGAACGGGTCTTCGAGCTGTTAGCGGAAAATCATTTTAAAGCACAGGCTACCGAACTCGTACGGCCAGTCAACGGAGACGTTTAAACAAATTAATCCAGCGGGACGCGCGGAGTGCGACACGTCCCGAACAGCTAGCAGCGTTCGGGGAACAGCGTTGAACGTAATCGCAATGTCAAATTATATGTGCCACATACATTGCTATTATTAATGTTTTAATTTATTTTGAATCACTTCAGAGTATCGCTTAAGTTTCAACATCAAAAGTGACGAACCTCTATAACAAAAGCAACAATAAATTACCAACTGTTGAAGTCTATAGAATATTTATGTCGGTATTAGATAAGTGAAATACCTCAAGCCTAGCGAGCGCGGTGACAGTGAACGAAGGCATAGCGATGTCCGCCGATAACTTCCACAGGGCGTCTTCCAGTCTCGCCGATACTCGGGCCTCTGTAAATGGTAAACGACCAAATATGCTTATTGTTCATACTGGTCCCTTCCACCAAGCTAGTTCACAGAATAAATTCTTAATAACAACACTCTTTAGAATGATAAAGGCTTATAAATACACCCTTGTTTGGGGTTTCTCTCTCTTACATCATAATGGACATCTCGATAATACATTCTCAGTAATGGAACCCTAGCCACAACGCTTTGCTAGCTAAACAGAAAATGATGAACCCGCTTGTCAAGTAGCTGTCGGACACTACTGCAGGAGACTGCAGTACAACCTTACCACCTTCAACGAGTACTGTCGATTAGTGGATTCATATCAAACAAGAAAGGTTGCCGCGGATTTAAGGATGGATGAATCCTGCTAAATCCCGTTACTTTTTTGGTGTAGTAAAAGAAATATATAATTACCCAACGCGGGAAGCACGGCCAGTGGTGTGGCGATGCCTACGGAGGCTAGATAAGACTGATACGCGTCGTCATCGCCGCTTTCATGCTCGTAGAAGATTTTGAAGGACGTCTGTTGAAAAAGCGGCGACCGTTAGAGACAGGAACTTGCGTTCTGTAGACGACTTGTTAATATCGACTAGGATATTGTGAACCAGTGAAGTAATTCTTGACATTATTCACTGTTTAACAAGACTACTCTTCAAATTTCAGTTTTTTAATATTGAAATTTTGTTCCAACGTATAAAGCTAAATATACATACATGATACGTGATAATATTATCTATACTAATAAATAAAATTGGAGTGTCTGTTTGTAATATTAAAATAATCGCTTTTTACTACATGCATATGAATGTATATACGGTACATATACCAAAATAACATTTTTTACAATTTTTGTCTGTCTGTCTGTCTGTTTGTTCCGGTTTATCTCTGAAACGGCTAGACCGATTTTAAAGGGACTTTCACTGGCTGGTAGCGGATGTAATAAGGAGTAACTTAGCCTAATTTTATTTCTACTAAATAACTTTTTTGTTAAATTCCACGCGGACGAAGTCGCGGGCACAGCTAGTAAAATGTAAAATTAGAGAATTTATTCTCAAATGAAAATCAACAGAAGTTTGTAAATCGTAAGGTTAGATGGCGCTGTACATACTTTCGAGTTTGGCCTAAAATGTTCAGAGAAAATAGTTTGTGGCAGGGAGATAGACAAGATCGTATAAAATATAACAATTCACTAATACATATACGATCATAATCGTACCAAAATATTGTCTCACTACTGGGCTCGGGTCCAATGAACGGTTTAAGGCCATAGTTGCGTCGCTAGCGAAGTGCCCATACTTCACACAGCTTTGAGGACATTATGAAGATATCTCAGTTATGCAGATTTTCACTGTTTCCCTTCACCGAAGCAAGTTAACATTATTTTTTAAAACGCACATAATTTAAAAAACTTGAGACCCGAACTAGAGACTTGCGTACTGGAGGCCGACCTTCAAACCCCCGGGCTATTGATGCTTCATAAAACATGTAAATATAATGTTATGAAGCTTCTCGAAGTCGGCAGGCTTACGAAGTTTCTGGAAGGGTGGCCGACCGTTACGGAGAAAGACAATGGAGGCAATAAAAGAGAAACCCAGGTAGTAATAAAAACTACCTGGATCACTTCAGGCCAATCTGGCCCGTATGCCTTAGGCAAAAGAGGAGAGATTGGCGTACATGAGGGCCGAAATGAGGGTGTTTACCTGACCAGTATTGTTATGTCGATTTCCGGAAATTATTGTTGTTATCCTTTATTTCAACGAAGGGCGTGGAAAAATTTGGAAGCCCGGAAATCAGTATAAATAGCGGGCAGGGTCTTCCACGGGGCATTCGGTTTTCAAATACGAAGCGATGAGTTCTCTCCCTACGAAGCGAATACCTGCGATCTACGAGTACAACTGCGATTGTGAAGTGTGTGTGAAATAAAATAAAGTCTCCGCGGAATTACTTTGGCATTTTACAAGCCTACGGATCCTGACACGTAACTATAAATATGTGAAGAAAATACTCCTTTTTATGTTTGTTTCTTAATCGATTTTCTTTCTTTATTCTTTTCGATAAGTAGCTATTGATAATCAATTAAAAAAGAAACAAAATGTTATTTAATGATTATTCGAATGTCGACCACGAGGCGAGCTAGGCCGGCGTAACATATTGGAAAACTGACACGTACCTCGTGCCAGTACGTGCCGTTGTACAACAGCGCCACGCACGTGACGTTGAACCGTTCTCCTATGATGATGTCGACTGTGTACACTGACTTTAGTTCCTTGACCGCTTGGAACGGAGTCACCAGGTTGAGCGTGTTGCGCAATACCGTGTATTCCTGCAATCATAAAAACGGTTAACACGCGTAAGCAACATGAACTGAACGGTATCTGTTATTAATTAATAAATGAATGGGAACATTAATTAAAAATAAAAGAATGATGGCCGTATAGTTTAGGTCCATGTTCGGCTGGGGCAAATATCGTGGGGGTTTTAATGTGTTTTCTTTATATATGTGCATGTCATATTATTTACTACTCCTGTAAGACATGAGACTCCCACATCACACATAAATAAAACTTGGTTTAGACATTTATGTAACAGGTAGAATGTATGATTGGATTTAGTAATTGAAAATTTCATTTATCCTAGTTGCATATCCGTAAACAATAGGTACTAGAGTAGGGCCCAATATAAACAGTTAAACTCCAACGTGTATACAGTAAGTAAAGATCTAATATTTCCGTTGCACTCTCACAGAGGCTAGGCTACAAAGAGGCCTGCAATATAAAAACAGAGCCATCTGTATAACCGTAAGAAGAAATCTCGCGAGTGGTGCAAAATGATACGATGCGACCTACCTCCAAAACGAAAACGTCGGTCAAAACGATGGGGGGCTTGTCGGGCAGGTGGAGGGTCGCATTCACCTCCAATATGTTCTCGTCGTTCACACCGATGAACTGGAAACATAAAGGTTCATCATCATCGTAGCAATCCGTAGTTGTCCCACTGTTGGGCTCCGTTCTCCTCTCACAACGAGAGTGGTCGAGGAAATAGTCTGCCCCACGCTGGCCGAGTGGAGATTGGCAGACTTCACACAGTTTTGAGCACATCATATAAAACTCTCAGGTACGCAAGTTTCCTCCCGATGTCTTTCTTCTTCAAAGCGAGTGATAATTAATTTGTAATAGGCATACGATATGAAAAATCGGAGGTGCGTGCAGGATTGGAACTTAATTAATATTATTATATTAATAAATTAATGTAAACTTGGTTAATGTAAGGCAATTTTTTACTACTACGTGTTATGGCGCTGCCGCATAACTGAATCGAGCTATTGAAGTTTTTATTGTGCTTACAGAACTAACATTCAATTCAAAATTATTTTTTTACGTGTTACGTATAGAAATAGCACCCTTTGTTGTTTAGCAATGGGGTTTTTTAGTTATGTGAGTTTGAAACTAGATGATTGAGATATAAAATCACCAATTCAAAAATGTATTTATTGCCTTATAAACAGAATATCCATATCTAATTGCCTGTTTCGCAGGAAAAAAATCTTATCCCGGGATAAAAAGTATCTTGGACACAAATATACAAGTACGGTCTAAATCTGTTCAGTGGTTTTATAGTTATATGTGACCAGACAGGTGGACAATAACTCCAGTATATTTAGACTTCCATATCGATAATAAAGCCTCTCTACATAAACACTTCCAAAAAATATTATATGTATAGTTTCGATTCCGTTACAGTTTAATTATTAGTATAGATGATTGAATTTCACTATCGATCACTTTTGCACGTGTATCGTAACGTACAGCACGCACCTTCATAAGGTGCGCGTGGAAGGTGACGGTGGGGTAGTAGAGAGTGTCCACGGTCACGCTGGCGGCCGTGTCGAAGTTCTCCACCAGCTCGTCGTGGTTGTTCGCCTTGTGCTGGAACCGGTCGTTGATCACGTCCAATAGTCCTTTGCCGTGATCCACTAGGAGGATTGCTATGCCGAACTGAAAGAGATGTAATGTATAAAAAAATATAAACATGTAATATTATCTGTAGGCTTGGGTTAAAATAAAAAAAAAAATATTTTTTCTATAACAAAGTACGTAACTTAATTCGAAATTTTGGCGTCTACTCATAATATGCACGCACGCATCCACCCACACACAGAGAACGCACACACGCTTACACATATTCACAGGCAGATACAAATAATTATCTTCAATCTTATAAAGGGACTGTTGCTAGTAGTAACATTATTATTAAGCAAATATATTTTTGTATTCATTTAACTGGCCGAGCGGTCCGTACAGCTAAAATACTTCTCATAATTTTTCAGTTGTTTAGGCATAAAACACAGTAGTTAACGAAAAACTGAATTTAAAAAAATTGTTCTAAAATGTTGATTTTGTTATTTCCAAATCTACTTGACCTCAATTTAATTAATATAAAATAATTTCCAGAAAACTGAAAGCATGCCAACAAACACACGGCAATACATAATTGATAACAAATGTTCACATATTCGCACCCCCGCACTAGGATTCCTTGTGGCGGGTGGTATGAACGTACACAGATATGACGTCACTAACATCCATGACCCGAGAACGAACATTTATTTGTCTCGGCCGAGATTCGAACCATGGGCTCCTCGCTCGATAGGCAGGATCGCTACTAATTGAGCTACGGCGTGGTCAATTAAAGCTTACCTTATGTTTGGACAGTCTCACGGACACTTCAGTGTCCAGTCCATTGCGATAAACATTTTTCAAGACGAGGCCGTTTTCTTCGAACCGTTCAAGGGGCGTATACAACTTGTATAAATAAACAAAATCTAGTATGGTGTGCCAATGCCATATGCCCGTGAAACCGAAGTCCATGGCGCCCCAGCCCACTCTGAAGTCCATCTGCAACGCGTAGAATATTTTTTATTTAATTATGTTATCACGGACTCGTGTAATTCAACTGCAATTGATTAAAGTCCTAAATAAAAACTAAAGTATATTTTACCAATTCTACAAATGCTCAATATGTCTATATTTACTAATTAGAGAAATGGAACATTTCAAGCAACAGATGAATATATAATTAATGAAAACGCCTGTAAATAATAATACTGCAACAGGTAAAAAATTACCTTATAATAGTAAGGACTATGTTGATTTAAAACATCCGCTGAAGAGTTTATTTCGCCGTTGGTTCTGCTCAATGTTAAAGCGCCCTTTCAAAACGGCAGTTCTACTATATATAATATTACTGTTGCCACCTATCACAAATTTTATACGTACCACAAAGGTTGACTGGCAGGGAACGCCTCTGGTCTTTAGTCTCGCTTTTATTAGTTACCTAGTTTTTGGTTCTGACTAAAAAATATAATATATAAGATTCCACTGACCTCCTCCGGCGCTCTCTTAGCGGTGACCATGGCGCGGTTGAGATATTGGATAGGGAGCGCCACGTGACCGAAAATGTGGAAGTCGCGCAGTGAGAACAACTTTAACAGTACTTCAATACCTGGGTTACAACACAATTGCATTTAACAATGGAATGCCAACAGTATGTAATAATTACTTTTTTTCTCTCTTACACACACACATGTTTATTTTATAAAGTGATTAAAATAGTGAGCACCGATACTCAAAAAATGGAGTCGGCAAGTGCCCACTGAATCGACATTTGGTTCTCACTGACCAGTCCGAGTCGCGTTTTGATGCAATATCGTTGTGACAAATCAGAAATGAAAAATATATAGAGGATAATACATAACGTAAAAACCATAATTACAATTAAAATTAAATTTTCCTTAGTATTTGAATTTAATGAAACGAAAGACGAAATATACATACGACGCGAATCTTACAGCGTTAAAGCTTATTTTAATTTTTGTCGCGTGATACGTTTTGTAAGCACTCCTTACACTCGGCTTCCTCCTTGGCCTATAATATCAATATCCCCCACTATTATTGATATCCAGCTCCAACAGTAACTATTTATTAAGAAGTGAGCCGCCTACTCGTTACTAAAGAAAGTAAGAATGCTTAAATTGGTATAATTGTGAATATCGATCGCTATGACCTGCCTCACGAGGCGTACGATGTTATAATTGAATTCTTCATTGCATCTGTACAGCGTGTCTATAGTACTATTGCCTTTCGGCGGTCGTATTATTCGAAATACCAACGTAAAAACTGCTAAATCAGGATAAATACAGAAACAAACCATACGGTCACCACGATGGAATCCGCGAATTCAAGATGACAGTGCTTAAACCGAGGATTCATGGTGACAATGCATAACCCGAGGATTCATGACGACATGTGTATGATGAGCGAATTCACTCCGCTGATTACATTTCGCGACATTACATAGCGACTGTCTAATTTTAAGTCTTGTGTTGTAAAAGTAATTAAACTTACTTTGATACTTTTACATTGTTTTTGTAATGGTAATTTTAAATACCGCTCGCTCGAATTTCACTCGTGAGCCGTTAACAGAGTAAACCAGTTGTCTCACCAGTGGTCGAGTTAGGTGTGACCACCATGGCCACGAGATGGCGGTCGGCCTCGACGAACCCGAAGCGCGCCCTGGCGTGCGAGAACTCGGTCACCGGACTCGTCACGTTCACGGCCAGCATGCAGTTTGTTATGCGGCGCATGTGACCTGGTCGTATGCACGTACACATTGTTGATGAATCAATATTGCTGTTGAATTTTGAGCTTGAATCCTTGTTTACGAGGTGGGAGACGAGGATGTGTGAATGAAGGCGAGAATTAATACAAAAACATAAGACAGGATTTAAAAGATTTATAGCATTTAAAAGACAAAGCAGTCATAAAGATGGAGATAGAGAAAGAGAAAAAATATAACAATATATTAAAAGCGAGCAAAATACAGGCGTAGAGAACGAAAATTGAGAAAAAATAAGGGGATAAGTTAAAAATTGGTTTAAGAATTAAAATTATAATTTAAAAAGGGTCGATAATTCTGTAGTTAGATAGGAAAGATGTTATCAATATCCGTATAAGTAAAATTGAATATAATAAGTATGAACAGTATCTGTAGTCGATTGTTGAAAAAGTCGTGCTAAAAGACACTTCAAATGCAGTGTGTAGCTATATAAAGATAAACCAAATTTACCGTCCACATAAATCTTCACAACTTTGCCTTCCAGATCCAGATACGTGACACCCTTGATGTCTCGTTTGTGGCCAAACATGAATTGCGTGCGCATGAATCCTTTGGTGTAGCCCTGAAATTGTAACATTATACATTCAATTATTAAGTACTGTACAATCCTAATATATATAAGTTTTTTTTGATATCACACGCAAATATAGATAAATTTGCTTACCTGGAATGGCGTAATCAGTATGACTTTGCCGGTGACATTATTTTGCTGAACTCCTCTATCTAAAGTCCACGAGGAGTTTATCATCAGTAGGCCTTCTTCGTTGTACTGAAATAGAAGTCACTTCATGTCGTAAGTAGTTCATTTACATCCCAGAATGCAGAATGAACATAAACATAAGGGATGTTCACAATGAGATCTCTAGAGTAATATACCATGTAGTTTTAGTACGAATAGAAATAGATCAGTCGTCGACGCGATTTTCGAAAGTCCTCAGGTTGTCTGGAACTCTTAGACTTACCTTATTTGTTCTATTTTAATGTAACAGACACAATGAAGCATATGATTTAAAATTTTTATTAAAGCTTTATTTAGACATGAACCGTACTTAACACTCAGTTAATTATTTTACTTTTAAATAATTTCGTTAAAATTTAATTAGAACAGAACAAAAATGGAGCCAAATCGCCGACGCATTCAGGAGTAATGATATTTCATACATGCGGCACTTAATTTTGATTCATACTTAATTGCTCACCTGGAAACTCAGCAAAGTATCAGCGCTTCTCTTCCAGAGCACCCTGTGTTTCGCAATGGCGGCCGCCTTGGGTAGAGTGGGGATAGTGGAGTTGACGATCGCGTTCACCTCGCCGTAGAACTCGTTAGTGCTGAACAGGTAGTCGGCGAGTAGACTGAACGCGAGGTAATCCTCTTGCCAGTTCATACTGCCGTTTAGAGCTTGCAGGTTGTCTTGGTAACGCCACCTGGCGGAGGAATGGATATAAAGAGTATTTTATTATCATATTTATTCGTTATTTAAAGACTCATTTAATAATCAAATCAGATATACGTCTTTATTTCACACAATATATATTTAGCTTCACTAATACAGAGACAAATGATAGAGTTTAGTAAATGAAAATAAAATAAAATTACAATTGTAATCATTGCGTCCTAATTGTTTATTTTTTTTTATAAAAAATAATAATAATTGAACAATTTAAGTTGTCTGTCAACGCTTCGCTCCAAGAAACATGCGCTACACTCAAGTTAACGAATAACTTACATAACATTAAAACTGGTGTCCATCCAGCCCGTGAAAGGCGTTTTGAGACTGGAGAGTAGCGCGTACACGGTTTGTTCGCGCACTTCAGAGTACGCACGCACTCGCCACTCAACAGCGGCCGAGCTCGTCCAACCCATGCGTACCATCCATTCGCAAAACCAATCTGAAAAATAAACAGAACATTTTACTGTATTTTTATTTTTATTAGATCATAGGGGGTTTGATCAAATATGATCTTAGCACCCTTATGTTCCCTATATTTATACACTTATGTTTTACGTTTCATTGGTGAATTAACCAACTTCCATGTATAACATTCTGGCCTCTTCTGACTGAGGAAATTCAAGGATGCTGTTACATTTGTGAACAAATTAATATTACACTTTTAAATATTCCAAATTCTTTCAGCCTCGATCCAGAAACAGTACATCTTCTAAAACATCACATCGAGCAGTTTGTATAGCTCAAGATTTTCTTATTAAATATACGAACATGCCTTACGAATATGCCGGATTCGGTAAAGTTATCAGTATATCCATTTTTAGTACATTATTTGTAAAAGTGAAGACAGTTGACCTTCAAATAATAGAATACCTTGCAATAGAGAGTCCAATTTATTACCAGCATTCCATAAAGTGGAAAATGTTAAGCTTTGAACAATAAAATACCTTTCAATAGAAAGTCGAACTCCCCGTTAACTACTCTTCCCGGGTAGTACAAGGTGACGTGGCCCGCGTGACTCCAGTCGCCCCGGTTGTCCAGCAGCGCATCTACACTCAGCTTCTGAGAGGGGTCCCTGTTCGCGTCCCAGTTGAACGCAGCGCTGAGACGTTTCTGACGACCGATCACCCAACGTTGGTACGATAGGTGGATGTCGCGTAGTCTGACGTGATAGAGGATAGTTAAGCTTTAGATAAATTTTAATAGATTTGCATCAATTATATCAAAATGTTATGTTAATGTTCTCTGTTTTAGTTTACATTCACTTTCAGCTACCGTAATTACTTTCTTGTTTTTGTATGTATGTTTCATTATGTTTACACAGTAATTATATATGTATCCATAAGCTCAAGTGTGAATCCTAGTGTCTTGTCTTTCAATTTTTAAATCTGTTCCCAAAGATTATTTTTTTATTTGAACACCATCTACAGCATAGAGAAGAGATACGTAACACAATAGACAAGTGTCTCTATAGTTACATGTGTAGACTACATCCATACAACGCCTCGGGAGTTTCTTGCCACTTCTTCTTCCGAGACCACTCACGGTAGGGATTTGTTGAAGCGATGACGTAGTTTGACGTTCGAAAAGTGTTTGTAAAAACGAACTTCGAATAAAATATTATTTCATTTCATTTCATTAAAGTGAGTGATACATCATAGCAGGATAATTATAGTTATAGATACTACATAGCATGTGTGTGTGAACAATATAAAACAAATACTTTTTATTACACCTATTGTACACAGAATACGATATAAAGATACAAAAGACAATAAACAATTAATCAGAGATCTTTTTTGAAAAAAAAATTTCTTCAAGGGTATAAGTGCAATTTTACAGAGTAATCAATATAATTTTACTTGTCTTTTACAAAATCACGTTTCTTTATTGATAACACAAAAGCTCGTCAACAACTACCAAACAAAAGAAAAAAAAAGTAAATCAGTTGACAAACAAAGGAGAAAATGGTACTGAACTGTTTATGTCTTAGCCTATTTATACATCGGAGACAGTCATGAACACGCTTGCTAAACGGAACGCGGCCCGTGACCCGAGTGACGTCAGCACCGCCGCCGTGACTCAACACCCGGCAGCCCGGTCTACACCGGAGCCTGCCGCTGGTGCTTCAACCGTGCGAGAGACTCGTTTCGTTTGTAATAATTGTTGAAACGGTAAATTGTTATGGAAATGTCTCTCTCTACTTGAATTACCTACTACCCGCCCCGGAAGATGTCTGACAATGACGTCGGCAATGCTTTACAATCCGACATATATCTATAGGTATCCTATAACAATAGATTTGTGATGATTGTATAAGAAATATAAGAATAACAAACTTAAGGGAAGATTTTAAACTTACTGATCAAAGTGTACATCCATGTTGACATTCGTGTTGTTATTGAGATCTGCGTTCAAGTTGACGCTGTACGCCTTCGGGCCGACGTCGACTTCCGCGTACACGGTGAAGTTCTGCTCCGACAGCAGGATGTAGCGAATGAGCGATCTGTACGTATCTTGGTTGTATTCGCCCTGTTCGTAAATACGAAATACGATGCATAGTCATATGGGGGATTCTTAGAGAGATCTCGATTCATTAGTGTCATGCATCCACCGATCTGTATAACAGCGGATACAATATCGAAAATAGTTTAACTAAATGTGTTACGATGACATAAGGCCCTCGACACCACGGTGGCAAGCGATCCTGCGGTTAGAGTACCGGTGAATCCTACGTACCCAATCTCAGCAGGGAGCGAGACGTATGAACGCGTTTTCTAATGACATAAAATCCTAAAGTACTCACGACTCCAATAAAAGTGATCTGACGGTTATCTTGAGTGAATCGCATGTCCACGGCGATGTCCTTGAAGTGGTTGCTGTTGACCAGCACCTTCAGCCGGTGCGAGGCGAGGTTGGTCCTCGATTGGTCTTGATAAAACGCGTCGATGTTGAAATCGACGCCCGTGAACCACATTCCCATCGCGTTCAACTGTCAATCAAATAAATGGATGAAGGCGGATGAATGCAATGAACCAAAAACCGTAAAACAGTACAAGATAAGTGTCACTTTAATGACAATTTCAGTAAACGTTTAAACTGGCAGCAATTAATTTTGCAAAGCAATGTTTGTGTAAATAAAATAATCTTATGTCAGTAGTTCGTATTTTTTACCTAGAAACTGTGCTGGAACGAACCTTCTTGTGTTACCTTTTTTAGGGTAAGTATAAGTATCTAGTCAACAAACGAGTATACGAGCCACCTGACGGTAAGTGGTCACCGTCGCCCATACAGTTTGGTTACATTAAAGGCACCATCGAAGTGTTGCCCACCGAAAGGCAAGCGGGACCCGCATTGTTACTGGCTTTCCGACGCTACGGCACCAATCTTCGACGTCTTCCCGGCATCGCACCCAATAGAAACGCTCCCGTAATTTCACAAGTTTTCATGGCGTCGAGATGTCCACCAGATGTACCGTCGTGCACCAGTCGCAGTAACGTGGCCACCTTACTCCTGGGGACAACCATCTGTAGGGTTTGCTTCTTCCCGTTTGGTGACTCCCATCTTCTGTATAACACTCCATCCTCTAAGATAAGACTGCCTATTGAGCCCAGTAAGCTTTGGTGATTGCACTTGCTGCTGAGATGTCACTCCACAGTGGTCTCTGTCCTCTGATTTTCCACTGCATGATGAGGTTGAGATCTTTGTCTTCCTTCTGAGCTTGGCTTATTTGTTCCTTACTCCAAGACTCATCCAGCTCTTGTGTCCTTATGACCTTAACCTCGTCTTTCACTTCCTTCGATTCATGCTTCAAACAATATCGACAATCTTCGGAGCATGGCCGTCGTGATAGAGCGTCTGCATTTGAGTGAACTCTTCCGTTGCGATGTTCTATTACAAAGTTAAACTCTTGAAGTAGTTCAATCCATCTCGCAACCTGGCCTTCACGGTTCTTGAATTGAAGCAGCCATCTCAAAGCGGCATGGTCGGTGCGGATCGTGAACTCGCGACCCAGCAAGTACTTGTTGAAGTGCTGAAGGCTCTTCACTACAGCTAAAAGTTCACGTCGAGTGACACAATAATTCCTTTCAGGCTTCGATAAGGACTTGCTGAAGTATGCGATAACCACTTGTTTATACCGTCTTGCTCCTGCGACAATACCCCTCCAATTCCGGTATTGCTAGCATCCGTGTCCACTATAAAGCGTCCTTCTCTTCTGGGGTAACCCAGAATCGGGGCCGAGCATAAAAGTTCCTTAAGGCGAACAAACGCAAGTTTGCAATCTGAATCCCAACTGAAGCTCCTCTTATTCTCCGTGAGTCGATGCAATGGCCTGGCTATCTCGGAGAAGTTCTTCACAAATTGCCGGTAATAGGCACACAGGCCTAAGAACGCTCTCACGTCTGTTTTGTTCTTCGGTGTCGGCCATTCTTGAACAGCTTTTATCTTATCCGGATCAGTTCGAACACCTTCATCCGATATGAGGTATCCCAAGAATACTACTTCTTTCTTGAAAAACTCACATTTCTTCGGATTAAGTTTCAGGTTCGCCTCACAGAATCTTTTGAATACCTTCTCCAGATTTCGTTGGTGTTCCTTGAAGTGGCGTCCCATGACTATTACGTCATCGAGATACACTAGACATGCATCTCCTAGAAGTCCCACCAATACTCGCTCCATGAGGCGCTCAAAAGTGGTAGAAGCATTGCACAGTCCGAAAGGCATAACGCAGAACTGCCATAGACCATGTCCATTGCCAGTGGTAAAAGCGGTCTTCTCCTTGTCTTCTGGCCGAAGTTCTACCTGCCAGTAACCACTCTTCAGGTCTATCGTCGAAAACCATTTCATGCCTCCAAGCATGTCCAGTGTATCGTCAATCCGGGGCAAAGGGTAGCTATACTTTTTGGTCACATCATTGAGCATTCTGTAGTCCACACAGAATCTGGTGCTGCCGTCTTTCTTTTTCACGAGTACCACAGGTGAACACCATGGACTAGTCGATGGTTCTATAACCTTACTGCGCGCCATATCCTGGATCATCTCAGATACTTCCTTTTTCTTTGCCAATGGTACACGTCTTGGTCTCTGCTTGATCGGTACGGTAGCACCAGTATCAATTGGGTGAGTGACAAGATTCGTTCTTCCTAGGTTGCTATCTCCTGCGGTGAAGATGTCAAGTTTTGCTTCATTGCTTCCAGCAACGAGGTGATATGGTCCGTTGATTCGATTTTACCAGTGCCCTCTTGTATCTTCCGAATGCTGTCAACAGGTTCACAACGTCCGATAATCGTGTTTCTTGTGAGATGTATCGGTGTGCTACTGAGGTTGATGATCTTCACTTTGGCATCTGGCTTGGTCATTAGCAATGTCCTTGCCGTGATCCAACTGGTGTCATCTCCATAGTCTTCCACTATAACACATCGATTTGGTGTCATCTTCCCTGGAAACTTAACGCTGACTAGCGTTTCCGATTTGGGTGCTAGCTTCACTGTTCTTAAGCAGTGCACTGCCATTGAAGATGCACCCTCCAGAAAGACTTCTTGATTCGGGAAGCTTAAAACTCCTCGTGCAACATCAACCAAGCATTGATGTGTCCGTAGAAAATCCAGTCCGATGATGCAGTCGCCGGTTATATTGGCTACCAAAACGGGCTGCATGTAGATGTTATCTCCCAGCTTCAGTGTCACTTCTGTAACTCCTAGGACGCTCACTGGCTGGCCTGTCGCTGTCTGTAGGTTGTACAACGGACGTGTATTTTCCCACATGATGGTTCGCTTCAACAGTTCCGGTCGCACGATGCATTTCGACGCTCCTGTGTCGATGGTAAAGCGGCAGGATTTACCATTTATCTGTCCAACAGTAACAAGACTGTTCCCATCGCAAGCTTGTGATACTTGTATAGTGGGGGTTCGACGAAGTCCAGCCAGTGCCCGCCCCGCGGCCCTGGCGCCTTTTAGTATAACGACTCCTGGGTGTCGGCCTGAGTAGCTGTCGACACCGTTCTTGTTCGTTTTTGTGTTCGACAGTTGATTCTGATATGACCCCGTTCACCACATCCGTAGCAGATAGGTCCAGTACGGGGTTGGATCGTTGCCACAACTTCGTGAACTTTATAATTTTTGTAGTCGCCACGGACTGCCTCCACCTCCAGGGCATGTGCTAAAGCGACCTCTGTAGTTGTATGATGGCCCAGGCGCACCGTTGCTCTCACTTCAGGGTCCCTTATGCCGCTAACAAATGCCTCTAGCACTTTGTCGTCTACTGGTGTAGGACTTGACGCGTAGGCTCGGCGTACTAGGCGTACAATTTCCGTAGCCCATTTTGCTGGAGGCTTTCGCTCGACTTCTGGATGCGGTATTTGAGCTGCGCACGATATACGTGCTCAAGATGTTTGTCTCCATAGCGAGCTTCCAATGCCTTAAACAGTGACTCCAATGTACGTCGATTGGCTGGTATATTCTCCAGGACCAGTAGGGCTTCTCCTCGAAGAGCTAAAGTTAACGCCGCGAGCGAGTGCTCGTCTTCCCAATCATTTCCTTTGGCTACTACTTCAAACTGGTGTCTGAATGCCGTCCATGAGGTAGTGCCGTCGTAGGCTGGGACTTGAAATTTCGGTGCTCCAACAGTAACAGAAGTAACCGTACCCAAAGCTTTGCAGCTTGTTGTCCAAGTCCTCAAGCTTTTTTTCGTGGGCGTTTATTGATGCGTCGTGGGCGTGTATTGATGCGTCATGGGCTTTCAGAGTTAAATCATGCTCGGTCGTTCTCGTCTTAACCCACTCCACTTCTTCTTTAACGATATTTAATGCTCCCTGAAAGCCTTCCAGCTTCGCTTCGATTGCTCCCAGGCGCATCTGTATAGTTTCGCGCTGGCTCTTCATTATTTCTTCGCGCTGGTTCTTCATCATGGCTTCCATGGCTGTTAATAAGGAGGCCATATCGAATCCACTCGAAGTAGCCGGCATTGATGCAGCGAGCGTCGGTGTTGATGTGCTGGTTTCAGTGGGCGTAGCCGCAGGTCCAACGGTGACCTCTCTTCCGTCTGACCGGTCTGCCGTCGCGTACGTACCCCGTCTTCACTCTGCGGTACAACAGGCATCCCGCTTCTGTCACCAATTGTTACGTATCAGGATCCGTAGGCTCGTAAAAATGCCAAAGTAATTCCGCAGAGATTTTATTTTACTTCACACACACTTCACAATCACAGTAAACTCGTAGATCGCAGGTATTCACTTCCTAGGGAGAGAACTCTTCACTTCGTATCCGGAGACCGAATGCCTTGTGGCCGACCCTGCCCGCTATTTATATCGATTTCCGGGCTTCCAGATGCTTTCACGCCCTTCATTGAAGTAAACAACAACAACAGGAATTCCTGGAAATCGACATAACAATAGCGGGTCAGGTAAACAACCCCATTTCGGCCCTCATCTATGCTAATCTCGCCCCTTTTGCTTGAGGCATACGGGTCAGATTGGCCTGGAGTGACCCAGGTAGTTTTTATTACCACCTGGGTTTCTCTTTTATTGCCTCTATTGTTTGCCTCACCGTAACGGTCGGCCACCCTTCTAGAAACTTCGTAAGCCTGTCGACTTCGAGAAGCTTCGTAACACTATCTTAAATTTCCATCACTAAAAAAATTTTTGTTTTTCGGGCTTATCGGAATAAATTACTGTGTAAGCCGTATACCTACCCTGTATAAAAATCGTTTGATATTTTTCCACTATATTTTTGTGTGTATATAATAATATTAATACGTGAAGAGAAAATTTTGTCCTCTCGACCTCCATATTTTTCTCATATGTTAAAAATGTTTTTTCTAGTTTTTTTGTTTGCTAATGAAAAGCTTTAGTTTATTTAATGAATTTCGGCCGCTAAAATCAAGCTCAAAATCATTTATGTATTCCTTAAATACACTTATGGGCGTCATTTTCTGCTTCGACTACCATTTCGAAAAGGTGCTTTACATTGAGGAGAAGAAATTGCGAAAGAAACTCCTCAGCACATCTTTTAAAACAACAGATGGTAATCACAAAGCAAGTTTAAACTTGCACGGAACTGGTTCCGACACTATTATGTAAAGGCGTCCTTGTTATAAATACATTCATCTATATAATATCCTTAACCTTGATTTGTAAGCTGTGCTTTAACGCGTCGCTTCAAAGTTCCAACAGGTAACTCAAGTATCAACTTTGGAATCTTATTGTGAAAACGAACACCTAGCCCCAAAAAAGAACGGTAATAAGCGAACATTTAATTAGTATTATTTTACTTTGCAACAATCCGCAAGCACAAGGTATGATGGTGTATACTTCTATACACGCATGAAACCTCCCTCCCTCCCACAAAGGAAAACATGAAATTATGATAAAAGTATATACCAACACACATACCGTCACCATCACGTGTTTCGCTCCGAAACAGAGCATCAGCAGGTTAAGTAATGCCATCATACATTGTGCTTGCGGATTGTTGCAAAGTAAATTAATACTAATGTATTAACAATGAATTTCCGCAAAGTAACGCCTGATACTATCAACTATAGGCGAACATTACTAAATAGTGACTAACCTGAAACTCGTTCTGTTTCTTCTCGTGCAACTTGACCTTCACATTGCATGGGTGCAGGGTGGGCAACGTGACGTTCAGCTCCGAGTCGATGAACATCTGCGTGCCCGGTGGCGCGAACAGGTAGCCCGATATGAGAATCTCCCGCGACTTAGGGTTGAAGTTCAGTAGACCCATCGCAGAGTATTTTGGACCGATCTGAGGGACAGCAGAGAAATATGATTATATGTTCCACTAATTATAATATTGACAAACCTTGTAGCTCGAGGGGAGTTCGATTGTTCGATTCCCGGCCGTGGCAGATAGATAATGTGTATCAGATCTATGTTAAACGTGGATTTTAGTGTTGCCTTGTTTGTGTGTGTCTGTGCCACCCGTAAAACAAGGCCCAATGCGGGGGTGTGAGTGAGCAAACGTTTATTAAAAAAAAACAATAGAAATATTATCATGATTATATTGTCGTGTATAATTGATTATTTAATAATGTAATTGTAAATATACCTGTTCATATTGAAACTTCATTAAAATCGGTCTAGGCCTCCGCAAGGCCACCTGAGTGTCCAACTTGAGACCGTTGATCTTATCGATGCGTTTAAAATCGAACGCGAAGGCGGGGTCCTCTTTCAACTGCTTTGAACCGCTCACGTTGAAACTAACGTCGAGGTGTGTTTGAGTTTTCTGCAATGTATTAATTCATGCATTAACATTCAGTATTATTATTTATTGTGTTAATAGCCGACAAACGAGCAGACGAGCCACCAGATGGTAAGTGGTCAACGTTGCCCGTGGACATGAGCAAGACCAAAGGTAAGAAAGGCAGTAAATGAGAAGAAGGTAAGAAAGAAGGAAAGCACTGGCTCTCAAGCCCCTAGCCGGATCGCGACGAGTCATTTGGCGGTTGACTCAGGCACGAGGGTGGTAGTACAGGTTTCGATTCTACACATAAATCACTTTATCAATTGTTTCGATGAAGAATAAAAGGAATCCGCGTACTTAATCACAATCTCGGGAAAACTGCCGAAGCCCACAATGGAATGTATGATAAAAATTAACATAAATTTTTAGTAACACTTTAAAGAGTTCTCTAATTATCCTAAATAGAAATATATACCTATATTTTTTAATAATAATATTGTTTTCAAATAAGCAAAGTAAAAGAAGAACGGAACAGCATAGTGGACCAACACCAAGCGGCTACCAATCAAACTTACTAGATTCCTGAGCACCGCGTAGAAGTTATAACCGGGGTACGCTGTGAAATCCATGGCTAAATCCCCATACAGGTCGTGTCTGAATCCCATCACGCGTTCGCTGTAAAGCCCCTCCAACTTGATCGTCTGCTTAGGATTCTTGTAGAACTGGTAATCCAACTGAAGTTTAGTGCCGTGAGTGGGTCCGTTTATAGTGTAGTAACCTAGCATTCGACTAGCGAGCTGCTTCGTTTGGAAGTCGGCTGCGATATCCCACTGGGTCACCCCCCCTTTTGATTTAACTTTGACTGTGCCTGAAATTGTCATGATGTTTATTAAAATGTCATTAATAATAAACTTTACGATACAGATGAAATGATAACTGTTTATTAATAAAATGTCAAACTTTTAAAACTGTATGTTAATAGCCGACAAACGAGCAGACGAACCACCTGATGGTAAGTGGCCACCGTCGCCCATGGACATCAGCAAAACCAATGTATTACTGATGCGTTGTCGGCCAGGAAATTAGAAGAAGGTAAAAAAGAAAGAACTGGCTCTCAAGCCCCCAGCCGGAACACTATATTATTATTATTGTATTTCGGAATAGTGTCCTGTTGGAAACTGATATGCATTTTAACTACAAACATCGCAATACAAAGGATCATTCACGGTTTATGCTGTACACCTATCGAATTATCTTTCTTTACCCTTTTTGGCCTGGCATTTGATGTTATTTATTTAGTTAATCATAATTATTTATTATTGTTTGTGTATATATATATATATGTGTGTGTGTGTGTGTGCATATATGTATATATAAATATGTATTATATTGTATGTCTCAATTTAAAAAAAAAGCTCACCAGACATTTCTGCGACCCTCTCATCATTGACGACCCAGTACGCGAGCGGCACCCACACGTAGCCGTGTTTGATGTCGTGTCGTTTCAACGACATGACCGTGTCGAACTGCTTCCGCCCGTCGACGTCGAGGCTCGCCTCCAACGACTTGTCGTACGGCTGGTTGCGATACATCGCCTTCACCTTGATCGTGCTTTGGGCCGATTGGAACGTGACCGCCGCCGTGCTGGATGTGTTCGAGGTGGTCAGTTTTGCGTCGAACATGCGTTTTTCCTAAACACAACAAAATTGTTACTTATTGTTATTTATTGAAGATGAACAAGAAGAAGCATTTATTCAGTCACAGTACCCCTACAAAAGTAGCTACTTAAAATAAGACTTAAAACACCGTATAGATTTATTTTGATCGATATTGCAGTAGCAGAGGCACTAACAAAACGGAAAGGGGTCGCACACAGAACACGCAGTGGACAAGATCCACGGCGTCTGATATTTCAGCGCGCACGTCAATCGGTCGCGCGAAACCACGTGTGCGTCGCAACGTGTTACGTTTGAGTGTAAATTTCTGCTTACAGCAATATCGAATCTCATGTATAGCGGTAGAGAAGGTAGTTGACAACCGGTCAGTCGGTCGGGGGTGGTTGTCTTGTGATGAACAAGGTTAGTCTTGTGACCATAGATAATACGCTATAAAATGTTCGGTGACGGACGTGTTTCGCATCGGCCGTGTGCATGCGCCCCTAGCTGTGCGGCAGTGAGTCCGTGCGAGTGTCCAATGTTCCTTTATCTAAATAATAACAAGGACCTACGTGCGTCATAGTTACATCCAAGCTCAGGGACAAGCGTTGTATGGGATAAAGTTTTGTATTATAATTAATGTAACAATTTCTAAGATTTTTCTGTTT
Source organism: Megathymus violae (assembly GCA_003671415.1). Lineage (NCBI taxonomy): Eukaryota > Metazoa > Arthropoda > Insecta > Lepidoptera > Hesperiidae > Megathymus > Megathymus violae. Next base: position 295,923 of record PDGT01000106.1, on the reverse strand, counting down.
CCCGTGGAAGTCTAAGGCTTTCTTACTGTATTGTATTTTTTCAAGATTTTATGATTAGTTGTTAAAGTTGTAAGAGGGGAAATCAAATGTTGATTTTCGTATATTTTCCTTAATATATTTTAAATCATGCATTTTCATAGAAAAAAAATGATGTGACGTCAAAAACATTCTAATTCAAAATCATTTAATCATATAGGTATTCAGTAAATACACTTATGAACGTCATTTTTTGCTTCTACCACTTCAAATTCCGATTGTATATCATTTCTTAAGTGTAACCTGTTTTTTTATTTGTGCTATTTGTGTTGTTTGGTCCTTATTTGTTGTATGTACGTTGTGTACTTACTTTGCTATTGGGCGTATCGAATGAGAAGCCGATGACGTCAGTGGTTTCATTCTTGTCCCACTGGTATTGAAAGGCATACGTTTTGGCCGTGGGGTCGGCCTTCTCCAAAGACAGCACGTACTTAGAGGGCCCGCTCATTATGAAGTACGGTGCGTTCTTGATGTTGGTCATATTGGGGAACTGAAATTGTTTTGTAATGAAGTTAGTCGAATCAAGGGACGTCTCGGGATCAATTAGAATAAGATACGATGAACTTTGTGAACAGTTTTGACTGAGACTCACTTCGGAAAAACGTGTTTTGTCTAGTAAGAACTAGTTTTAACTGATATTCAATTTTGAGCATTAGTTAATTCTAGTTTTAACAAAGGCATTTAGTGAAAACTAGTTCTAATTAGGGAAAACGCGTTCTATCTAAAAACTGGTTTTAACTGTAATATAAATAAATATGGTTTTAACTGTAATATAAATAATATAAATAAATATTTAAATTTAGCAAAGTGTAATTTTCCGTCAAACGTGGTGACAATTCTGGTGGACTGTCCTGATTTCCTATATATGCAAGGATCGTACACCGCTTCGATAGCTTGATCTAAGTTTTGACACTAATCACTCGACGTCAATGTGTGCGTGTAGTCGAATGTCGTCACAAGTATATCGTGTTATATAAAGTGAAGTAAATTATTTTCAACTTATTTACCTGGTACGCAGCACAAAATTTGATACCGATAGCTCTGTCGAAGAACGTCCAGCTGCAGGTGTTTTGTTCTATTCTGTTCTTGTTGAGACCACCTTGCTGCATTTCTTCGTCGCCGTGCAAGATTATAAGCTCCGACCTTGAAATATTTTATCATCTCGAGTGACGTCACAACTAAACCAATTAGGGACATGTCTGTGTTGTCGACCGCAGTGTTCAACTTGGTTATTAACCAGCGTTTTGGTGAAATAAATTATTGTAGCCTAGTGGTTTGAACGTCGGACACTCGCTCGGGAGACTAGACTACGAATCCTGCACGTATTTTTTTTAATTATGTGCTTATTACCAATTAATTATTAGTGAACTCGGTGAAGAAAAATATTACGAGGAAATCTCTATACACGAAAGTTCTGCATGATGTGTCTGAAAGTCTGCCGATTCGCACTTAGCGTGGCGGACTAGTGTTAACCCCTCTGAATATAAGAAGATATCCAAGCAGTGGAATAATTAATGCCTCCGTACCCCAGTTAGTAAATCCTTACCTACTTGTCTGGCGAAAGAGGGGTCCAGGGTTTGATTTCAGGGCAGATATTTATATAACATATAAATATTGGTTCCCGGGTTATGGGTATATTCATTTTGTGTATAGAAACCCGCAACAGGTAATTCTAGTACGGGAGCGCAAGTCAATTTAAAAAAAAAAAAGGTTTTAATGGAGACGAAAGGACTGACTTAGCGGCGAATATCTCCTGCTTGTCCCTGGGTAGCGAAAGGTCCAGTCGGAACATGTCCAGCCCGCGCACGCTCAGCTTGGCCTCGACCGCGGTTGCCGTGTACAGCCGTGCGGACACGCGCACGCCCGACGACGACAGGCCGCCCGCTGTGACTGACATCGTCGCCGCTATGTTCACTGCGACACTGTTCATTAGTTAAGTCAATTTTTATCTATAATCTGATAATAAAACTTCAACGGGGTCTCCTCTGTACGTTAAATATTTTTTGTATATTCTAGTGTATGTAGACACATCAATCTCTTTATATACAATAGGCTGACATTATAAAAAGAGGGGAGTAAGTCATATAATTCGAAGGATACCATGCCATAGATTAACATAAAATGAATCTTTAATGTATGTATGTTTAATAACGGTAAATAATATCAGATAAAATATAATGATTTTGTTCACGTTCACTATATCATAAAGATGTAGTTTAAATCTTAGAAAAATAAAAGAAACGGTCTTGTCTACATATTTAAATAAATTGTATTTATTCCATTATTTTTTTCGTTGAAATTACAACTAAATGTCGAGTTTGTTACGCAAGACACCTACCTGGGCCGGAGCTTCCCTTCGAAGTCCAAGTTGCCAGACTGCGTGAACTGGTCGACGACGGTGCCGGACATCTTGGTGTCCACGTAGCTGGTGCCCATCAGGTTGAGGTTGAGCGGCAGGCCGCACCCCGTCGGCACGGAGAACGTCGTGTCGACGAACAGCGATGCCTTGTTGTATGATATTTCCTACAAACATACGGTTTTATTAAGTTGGTGCCACGCACCTACCTGCCGGGCTGCTTTACCGACCGCGCTAGATAACTATATGCAGTAGCATTACTAATCCATAGTTATAATTCAATCCCGTTGATTAAAATTGACGATTGATGAAGCAGTAACGATGAACCGCGTTTGTTTTAAAATAATCAAATCGGAATATCGGCGAAAAATTGCGGGTGCCTGTTAAAAATATATACTGTGTACGTTCCTTAACACAAGGTGCTTTACAATGCTCACTTCGTACCTTTCCAGACAAAATCTCCAAGATCCTTAGCTTTGGGTTCAGTCTCTTCAATGAACTGACAATTTCGTCGTTCCCCTCCGCGCTCCAAAACGATATCTCATTGCCGAACACCTTGATCCCCAACTCGGCCATGGGGAAGCGATGCTTGAGCGCGTTGTTCTTGTACCCGAGTCCGTCGATCTTCGCCCGCACCTCGTCCGCGTCGTCGGCGGAGCGGGAGAAGCGGAACTTGTTTATTTTGTCCGTGATCTTGTTCTTGTTCAGCAGCCCGTTGTTGCCGAAGAAGCTCTCGAAGTATCTTTCAAAGCCTTCGCCGCGAGCTTTGATCTGTTGAACGTTTAATTTATAATTGTTTAAATCTATATTTACGGTATTATGTACATATGTGGTATGTAGAGACGCTTTATAAAAAATAGTAGTAACGCGCCCTTTTTGCTTTGAAAAAGTTGGAATAGATATGTTTTGATCGTTGTTCAGCAGGGTGCAGTACGAGCAGGGAAGGTTGACTTGGACTCAAAGATGTATGGAGCCCCTTTCATTCCCCCCTGTTTCGATTCGATATGTAGATAGGGTCCCGTTACAATTTCATCATTAGGGCAGATTAATTAACGGGCAGATTAATACCAACTTCTAGCAAATTGATTGATTCTCCAAACATGTCGATGGTCATGTTGAGCGACACGGACCTCGGTATGTACGAGTCCGGTGAGAATATAACGTTGGCCTCGTAGTTCCCACCTGAAATGAATGAGGACATTATAATACGTTTTGTAAATTAATATATAAATTACTGACTTATAACATTAAGGTGATTGTAATTGCCGTAGCTTAGGAGCCATATTTGTCGAACAAAACGGAATATCTCTCAATGGATAAAAAAACACATCAACGCAGTCAAACAGAACGGCTCGAAAAAATACGCCGTAGCAGAACCTCTGATTAAGCGGATCTCCTGCATCGATTTTGGCAGACAATGCGCCTGTGTTGGTTTTTGTGTATCTAATATTAAAAAAATCTCCTAGCGATTCGCACCATAGTTACGTGATGGGGTGCGGAAAAAGCTTCCTCTCTTACTAGGAGAGAACTATGCTGATCAAGAGTCGAAACCAATACTAAGAGCCCAACTATAGGACTTAAGACATGTAAATTTGACCGTTTAACCGTATTAATGACTGACTCCGACATATATACGAATACGGTTGTTGAACGGAACGCGGCACGTGACCCGAGTGATGGCAGCAACGTTGCTATGACAACGCACGGCACCTTGTTCTATAACGGAGCCTAACTAATAGACAGGGGGCTCTGGCAGGCCGCACTCGTGTATAACTGTGCGAGACACTAGCAACTCTCTCTCTACTAAGAACAGTTACACGATTCGTTGGTTGTGAAAACAGTGAATTCTAGTGGAAGTTTTACTATAAAATACGATTATTTATGTACTTACCGGCATTATACTGATCAAAGAACACGCTCTGTTCGTAGTTCCTGGAAAACATTCTGAAATCTGGACTGTCCTCCAGTTGAGGCACGGTGTTGCCAGAGAGCAGGCCTTGAATCTCCACACGGGAAGGCAAGGACGACTGGCCCACGTTGTTCAAATGACTCCAGACGAATGTCGCCACTGTTAATGTAATAAACATTTTTTCGGAATAATATGACGTTTTCAAAACAACAAAAAATGCTTTCTTTGACATTGAATGATTTAGAAATTAAAATAATTAATATTGGGATTTTTAATCATCATCCAACCTGAATCCTAACCAACCTTCTATCCTTGTGTACATCCTTCTGAACAAAGGATTATGCAATAACATTAGGCTCCTCCCTAAAAGTCATGATGCTCAGTACCACACATTTTTATTTGGACAGTACCCGTGCATACTACATGACTTATACTTTTATGCTAGCCATCGCATATCTTTTAAAACCTATACTCGAATTGGTTATACGAGAACCAGACAAAAAGAATAGCTTCACCGTTTTTTCTCTCACCGACAACGCGTCTTCGGTGACCACTATCCACCAGACGACCCTTTGCTTCGTTAGCGGGCTCTTCATACAAATCTTTATCATATAAAATATACGTGTGTCATTGAACTTCTAAGCGGCTGGACCGATTTTGATTAAAATTTTCATGTGTATTTAATAGGTCCCTAGATGGTTTAGATTACTTTACATTCACAACAATTGTTCTGTATTCCTAGAAATTTGTTTTTATTGTAGACCGACGTCTGTCGCGTTCGCTGTTGATGACAAGTATTGCTGTATCGATTGTACCTTGGTTAACGGGTTCGTTCTTGAGGGCGTGGAAAATCTTCCGAACGGTGCTCAGATCAGGGCAACGCATCACTTGCAAATACGACGCGATACGAACCTCCACGTCCACTGCATCCGCGCGGAATGTCTCCAGAAAGTATTCCCTGTAAATACAACCAGTCTTCTGTAGGCAAACCATATAAGTCATCAATTACATCCAGGACATTTACGTTCAAAAGCGTGCGAAGCGTCCGAGGATGGTTATATTTTGAAGGTGAAATTAATCATTTACCTTTAAATAGAGCAATTATTTTTATTAGTATGTGTGATACTATAAAAACCCCATTGTACCTTTGTACTATTCTGCCTGTTCGCGCCCAATCGACGAGCGCGGCCGAAGGCGGCCGAGAATCACCGAGCGAAGAGCACTATTTTAAAAATCATTCACAAACCGCCTCTGAGCTAATAGCATCATTTTCAACCTTCTGTCTTTTATAAATTAATTTCGTTAATTTAAAGTGTTTTTGTGGTGTACATCATTTCAAACCAAAGCTGTTATTTTCCTCCCGACGGACTACCTAAACTCTTGTAATGTATTACACTACGTAACTTTTTGTTTATTTATTTATACTTTAAATGTGTTTTCAACGTCACTTAGAAGTATTGTTACTTCGTAAAACATCATAACATTACATGATTTTTATATTTAAATTTAATTACATCCCTAAGACCTAAAGTCTGATTTACATTTTACATATAGAGTTAAATACGACGAAAATATTCAGTAGAATGATCAAGTAGGTTTTCGATATGATGATTTACGGCAGTCGCAAGTGTTAAGGACAATCTCAAAAAGGAGTTCATCCACGCGTTGCACTTACGCGGCAAAAATTAAAATTCAAAAGCCAATCGTTACTGATGGAATTTTATTGTTTGGCAATTATAAATGGAATTTCATTGTTCGGCAAGTCTCAGTTAAATTAAACGTAAGTGATGAAATGTAATTGTAAATATTAAAAAAAAAAATGTAAACGTCAAATTTTTGCTTCTATTGCCGTTTCGAAAACTTGCTTTGACATCGAGGAAAGAAACGGCGAAAGAAACTCCTAAAAATTTGTGTGACCAGAAAGCGGCAAATCCATTTCATGTACGATCAATGTCGTATGGCAACCAGGTACCAATAAATACCTGGTATCAGTGCAAGGTGTTCGCCTGAACGCGTCCACGGCGGTCAGTCTGATCGGAACCGGTACCAACGCGTCCCCGATGATGTTCATCAGAACGTCCGCGAACTGCTGCTTGAAGCCGCCGATGTTCCCCAGCGCTTTGATGGCTATGACCACCTGTGGGATAGTAGCCTCATGGATGGTTCCAAACAAACATATTTCTTTGCTAAAATTAACGCATATATTTGATATGTGAGCGCTTTAATTTGTCACAGAAATAATTCTAAATTATTTGGAAATGAGTTGAGTACGAGGTTATGAGAAATATAAATAATATATCTGCTTTCTACAAGTATGAAGAGCTTTAGGAAAATACCACACAAAATAGCAACATTTAGTCATTAATTTAATTCAAACAAGTTGCTATAAACAACAAATAGACATATACATACATATTACATACTAGCTGTGCCCGCGAATTCGTCCGCGTGGAATTTAACAAAAAAGTTATTTAACAGAAATAAAAGTAGCCTAAGTTACTCCTTATTACGTCAGCTACCTGCCAGTGAAAGTCCCGTCAAAATCGGTCCAACCGTTTCAGAGATTAGCCGGAACACACAGACAGACAGACAATAATTGTAAAAAATGTTATTTTGGTATATGTACCGTATATACATTCATATGAATGTAGTAAAAAGCGGTTATTTCACTATTACAAACAGACACTCCAATTTTATTTATTAGTATAGATTTATCATTTTCGACCGGATTTAAAATAAATTAAAAATATAGCTATTTTTATGTACGCTTTAACACTGAGGATAAGAAACGAGGAATGAAACCCCTCAGCACGTACATTACAATATGATAAATAAATATGCGTTTGTCGCCATACAAAGATTGTTATTCAAAGTAAAAAATGCCTCGAACACATCAATACTCACACTGTCCCTGTCCGGTCTTTCAGCGTTATGTAGCCCCTTGTTAGTGACATCGATCACAATATTCTGAAACTCTTCTAAAATCTGCAACGGCACTGCATCCTCACAGCATTCGCGCACTGTCGTATCAACAATATATATATGATAAGGATATTTTAAGAACGATAGGAGAGCGAGAAGTGTTTTTCATTACGGTCACCCACATCCCACTGCTGGGTTTGAGTCTCCTTTCACAATTACAGGATTAAGGCAACGCTGGCCAGCTGCAGAATGGCAGCACATGATTTGAACAATGCGTGGTGCACGCAGGATCCGAACTCGGGTCTTTCGTGTGGGTGATAATCTTTTAAACCACTAGGTTAACTATTGATATTACTGATAGGCATAGATAATACTCTGCTCTACCAAGGGACTCTTTCACATAGTCTGCCGACGTAGACGGACGGAAACGTGCGGGTCTCTTGAGAGGCGAAACTCACACCTGTAACTTACCTAGCTTTCGGAGAACTTCATGATAAGCACGTTGTACATGTATACACCCAGATTTAATCGTTATTTATGCATTGTTTATATTGCAGACGGGAGTTCCCCATAATGTTCTCAAAGGCGTGAAGTGTGAAGTCAGTCAATCCGCACATGACCAACTCGATGGACGACCTGTACGCCTCACATTGTGACAGGAGACTCAAGTACACTGTTATGATGGTTTGAAGTTAAATATATTTTTATACCCAACAAACGAGCAGGCGAGCCAGCTAATGGTAGGTGGTCACCGTCGCACTTGGATATTAGTAACCAAAGGCATGAGACTAATGCGTTGTCAGCACGAAAGAAGAAGAAAGAAAGAAAGGGAAATATTAAAATACTTACGGGTTTTCCCACTGTGCTTGCAATACGAGTGTAGCATAGAGGACACCGTGAAGCTTATCACTTTCTCATTCTTCTGTTTTTGCAATAACTCGAGCATACTCCCGATCATCTCCTTTTTAGGTCTGTAACATACCACATTGTTTTAAATTGAATGTTAATGCACCTTCAGTTTTTAGGATTTGATTTTAACAAATATCTTTTTTTTGTATTGAAGCATAATTTGGATTTGGACAAATTGTAATTCATATCGATATCGGGTATGTGTATATGCGGAGGTTAATCACTGAAACAACCTATTTGAAAAATTCTTTTACCATTTAAAAAGTACGTAATTCCGGATGGACGTAGTCCATATAAATTTACATAATAAGGATTCCACCCAAACAAAGCCTGGGCGGGCAGCTTTTTTAAAATTAATTAACGAGCGACTTGAATAATAATATTAAAATCATTTATGGAACTAAACATTAGCAAATAAATTATCATAAAATAATAGCATACACGATTATAATCTATGCATATAATAAAATTCTAACTAATCGCTCTCTGCATATTTTTTTTATATATGTGAGAAAAGCTACTATTACTGGCATTTAACGCAAAAGAACCCAAAACAATAGTTGTTAGAATTTTTGTCTGTTTGTCTGTGCGTTCGTTCGCGCTAATCTCAGCAACGGCTTATCCGATTTAGTTACAGTTTTTGCTAATGGATCGCAGGCGGCGTCACTTAATATCAGCAGTTCGTTTTATTTCAATCCGTCCATAAATAAATATATTTATGTATTTCTAATTCACAGAACGTGAAAAACCCAGACTTAAAACAATGAAGATGCTATTTATAAGCGTAAGGTAGTTTTTCTGAAGCGAAGCGAGGACAGTTCCCTAGTACTTAATGAAGTCGGCAATCTTCAATTTATATATTAATTGTTACAACAAAGATAGTCACTAAAATCGATTCGATCGAATCTCCACTACAGTATTTTCTTGGCCGATTTAAAATGAACTTCACTGCTAATTGTAAGTTGTGGACCTCTAACCAGCTCAAAGGCAGTTCTTAGGCCGCGAGAAGAGCCAGCAAATGCGTAAGGGTATTAAGGGTGTTCATTTGCCCATTCTTAACCATACAAAAACCTATCCAGTCCACGGTACACTTCGCTGACAGACACACAAGGAAATACCAGATCCTTTCCACTGAAGGTTAGTACGCTATGTATCCAATATTGGTTTGCTTATTACAAGACATCTGGGCGTTAGTTTTTGCCGTTAAGACTTTCTACGTTGCTTTTGTGTTCCACTAAAACAAACACACAACTATTTACAGGGGGTTCGATCACGACGTTAAATAAAGATATTCGTGCATGTATGTGTGTGTGTGTGTGTGCGCACACCTCGGGATCATGGCCATCGACATGAGCCACTCGTGCCTGGTGTGCGCGTCCACCTGCCCGTCGACGACCATGTCCTTGATCAGCTCCACGGAGCCGGCGCTCGCTATGTACGGCAACGCGTCCAGTATGTGTTTGCTGTCGAGTTAAATGTTTTCATATGTTAGATGCCGTAGCCGACTGTAAGGGAAGCGGGGAAGTAATGATTATGTTATACATATATATAAATACAATACATTTTTTTTACGTCTACATACTCATCTGCCCCCCCCCNAGGATTTTTTGTGTTGCGGGGGGCACGGACACACATTTGACATTGTCAATACCCATGACCCGAGAACAAACTTTTATCTGTACTATGAATATTTGCCCTGGCCGGGAATAAAACCCGGGACACCTCGCTCGGCAGGTAGGGTCACTACCAACTGGACAACAAAATTAATTCTTCAATCCAAACCAACTATATATGTGCGTCACTTTATTAACAAACAACTCACGTGGCAGCATCGCAGATGGATGGCGCGCGCGACAACAGTTGAGCGAGCGCCGGGTGGTGCAACTTCCTCGCCGCCCGCACCAGCCTCCCCCACAGGCCCACCGTCGAACCGCTGTCCATGTTCTCGTCCACTGACGCGTTCTCCGACTCCGAGTTCGGTTTAACTCTGAAATCAAATGTTATATTTTAATATGAATCCGATGTCTGATTAAATGCGACGCGCTATCTAAACGTGGTCACTGCGTCCATGGACGACGTACCGCCAGGGCCGTCACCGACGGGTAGTCGGGAGAAAAAGATAAAATGAATCCGATTTAAAATAAATCCGATTGTAAAATGAATTCGATTCTTAACTGGCAAGGCAACATTGTCGAAACATGAAAATATTTTTGGTTATTTTTAGGAGGGTAGTGGTTAGCAGGTAAACACTTTCCCACTATTGGGTATTGTCCCATATACGAGTATGGGACTTCACTGGGCGATACAGAGCTTTAAATCCTCCAATAGAATCCTAACCATTGGTCGGCAACGTGCTACACGTGCAAGGGAGATTTGCTTGGATTCAAGGATGGGTGAGGTCCCTCCAACGTTATCAGACCTACTACTTTTTCTTCTTTTCTGTTTCTTATCACTTCCAGTTACTTACGGAAACACGAAGAGTGATGACACATTCTGTATGAGTATTTAAAATAAATCAGAACAGTACAAAATATTCCTACTTACAAACATAATAATTTCAGAACATCCCTGGCCGACTTCAACTCGCCAGTTTCCGCTCTCCCATAAGGCGAATGATGGTGCAGAATGTTGGAACGCTTCTGGACGACTGACCAAGCTGCACGAGACAATCGACAGATTAATTTATACTTAGAATATAGTTTCGGTAGTTGTTCATAAAATAAGGTATGTAACTGATGTTTGGCAGGTATAATCAGCCTTACAATATCTTGTATCGAAAGCAAGTAATCCTCGAGGTAAACTATTTCGAGCGTGATCAGCTTTCATACTATGAAGAGCACACCGAGCTGTTGGTCCTGATTGATATAGTTAGATAACATTCTATGACCCATATCGGAGAACTTCTGCATAAGAACTTGCATCAGTTGGAGCGGACACTATCAGTCTATCAATATATAAAACTCTCCCTTTGGTTGTCTGGAAGCAGTTTTTAGTTAAAGAACAAAAATGTTATGCTAACCAAAATTTATATTAATGTTATTATCTCATGAAACGAGAAATAGCCGGTATGACTGACCTGTGCGCTCGGATTCCATGAATTGCGAGTCCGTTTTGTTAGCTTCTCTCATCAATACTAGGTCTTGAACGACAGTGGTCATGGCGCCGGAGTTCCTGCCGGAAAACGGCTCGAACAGATGGCGCTCGCGACAGTTAACTTCCTTATATATGTGGTGGTCCACAGTAATTCGACATTTGCTCTCTGATTTCAGAACTGGCCAGGTTTGGAATTTCTAGAAGAGAGATTTTCATTAAGTAATAAGACTAGAGAACTAGATTTCGTTACCTGAATTTTCGTGTGGCTGCATTTTATCTGCTAGTGTTATATTCCCAATCGTAAAATGAAATAGGACAAGGTTTTCAACATTTCATATATTGGAGGGTAATTAACAATTATGAAATCAAAATATTACTCATAAAATTAATTCAGTCATATATATATCACAAACAATATTTTAAATTTTATCCTCGTCGGATGGACAGCGTCGCTTCGAGCGGAATATAATTTCTATAGATTGTTATTATTGTTACAAAAAAGTCACTATTTACAATGATTACAAATGAAACATCTAACAGTTTCTTGTAAAGAGGGACTAGTTTCCAGCACGTAACGCGTTACCAGCACGTTAAGTCATAACGACGGTGCTGCCATCACTCAGGTCACGTGCCGTATTTTGTTGAGCAGCAGTATTTATTGAATGTCTCTTGATCCTGGCTAAGTTAGATATACATATATTTAACAAGTTAAATTGTGTTCCGGTTGTGGTAGTTTGTAATATATTCATTGTGGATAACTATGCTCTTTCTATGATGAGTGTGTAAATGTTTATTTAAAAAAATCTGTCATTATACTTACACTTTGAAAATCATACCGAACTGTCTGTAGTATAGACATATACTTGTACCGATTGGTACACTGTGATAAGTTTCTCTTCTTCACTAGAATTAAACTGGTGTTTTCTTGCCCTCTCACAACATAGTTGACGTTGCATGTCCCATGGATGTCTTGCTGTCAACAAACAATAATTCTGTACAATTTTTATTTGCATATCATTATAATTTCACATTTAACATAATTTGTATAATTGTTATATTTGTGTAAAGGAGTGATACTATTAATTGGATTAGTGGTCCACTACAGCTGCTACCTCTTACTTAAAGCAAGTTCCAAAACGCAGTTCAATTATGGAATTTGAAAAGAGAACAGGTTAACGGCAATCCTAAGTCTTGTAAGGAGTTTTGTTAATTTTTTTGTGAACTAGCAGTTACCCATTCCATCACCGACCACTCCAGCTGTAGTTTAACTCGGTCGAACACATTCGTTGAGACATGCTTGGAAACTATGATCGCTTCGAATTATAATAGCAGTTCACAGAAACAGAGGGATTTAACCGAATTAGTTTAATAGAAGTTCAATTTTGGCCAATAATAATTATATGTTTAATTTAGTGATAACATAGCAATAATATAAAAGAAATATTTTCCCCTTTTAAATCACACATCAAGACTCATAATTATGTGCACTTAACTCTCTATTTACATACAAGAAAGTGGTCAAAGAACACTATTTTTCCATATGTGTATAATATTAATGGATAATTATTTATTTATTTTTCTTATCTGCATAGATATGCACATTTTATTGTAGGTTACTGTATTTATGCACTTTATGTATGTTTTTGAATTATTATTTTTTTATCTTGTGTGTTGGTATATGTATGTTACACCTTGGGATTTGCTTGTTTGCCTTAATATTTTCCTCTGTTAGGTTACTGGAAGAGATTTCTAAATGAAATAATTAGTACCCTTGCAAATAGTTACTTTTTGTAATTTTTTCTGTTACATTTCTGTGTATACTTATTGTCACATATGTATTTATTATTTATACATATTATATAGATTTTTATTAGTATGTAATGAGAACTATTAATCAAGAAAAAGTTATTTGTAATTCAGAATTACCATTACTGTTCCAATATCACAATACATTATAAACCTTAAGGGTTATATGGTGTTGGAAAATAGACTTTTCATTCTATGTTATCAAAGAAAACATACAAAAGATATTAGCTGAATGATAGATATAACTTGAGATTTAATAATGTCCTACCTCCACTCCATCAAAGTTTATATCAAACCTCTTCATGCTATTTTGAAACAGGGATAGAATAGCCCTTTTGAAATTGAGCACCCAGTCCTCTTCTGCTTCATTTGGACATATTTCTGAGATGATACCATTGTGGAAGGCAAATCTGGAAATCAATGTGTATGTACACTATATCTGTGTGTGTTGCTCTTTTGGGCAATATTTGCTTTTCCTTGCATTTTGGCTGCTACATTGTTATATACAGAAATAAAAATAATGCTGAGAGATATTAACAAAAATTACTATTGGCAGTAACTCATTTCACATCAGAATTGGCATATGTGTCTTCTGAAATAATATAACTCCCTTGCTACACCTCACCAGCATTGATATCTTAACATTTCATTGCCTGTCTGCTTGTTCGCTGCCTGTTAATATTAAAAACAAGCATACACATAGATATTCAGCTTCATATTTCCATTCCAAATTCCCGAATGGTAATATTTCAATTAAATCAGTACAAATAACCAAGAACTTGTTTTATTTGTCTGGTAGATAAAGGCATTATATTCCAAAAGTGGTCTTGTTATGCATAAACAAGAAATCGCCCAATTCTGCACCGCTGTGTTGTGGGAATGGTAACACTATGTCAGCACCTCTGTTTATACAAAACAACGCTTTTAACATATGAAACATTTTTGTTTCACACATTGTACCATACATCACTTATATTTCGTTAAAATTGTAGCATTCAATTTTTTAATTAGCATAGTTTAATTGTCATGTGGTTTTTTTGTATCCTCACAGCGGCCAAACTTGCAAAACTTGTCATAATGAAAGATTGTACTATCTGGGAGTCAACTGCTTGTGCTTAACAGATAATGTTATTCTCAATTGGAATATACTATGGTCTGCATAATAATAGCATCATTGCAAGCAGAGGAGGTTGGCTAAGGGTTAAGGATGGGTTAACCGCTTTACACTTTTAGGTATTTTTGGATGGTGTCCTCACACCAGCAAATAATAAAAGATATGAGCGACACGGAACTCAGTTTATTACGGTTAGTAACACAAAACCCAGTATCATTATGCCATTACAATTATTTCTTCTTACGTCTACACGTGCACAGTTTCGGACAGTCAAAAGCAAGGCCGAATCGGGACTGACTAGCGCCTCTCTCGCGCGTTAGTCCTTTACCCTCTCGGCCCAATGAATGTTGCCACGCTTAAACTTAGTGCTATGCTCCCGAATGGTGTTGACATAAAATAATGGTGCGTCGTCGAAACGCCACACACTTATACATACATACCTGAGATGATATAAAGAGACAGCATGAATGAACTTCTCTGCTCTTTCCACTGGGTAGTATTCATCTTGGTCAAGAAGTGTGACATCACTTACTAGTAAAAGTCCTTCACAAGGGGTTATGAATTGCAGAGAAACCTGAAATGTATATAGGACTCCTTTATAATATGACTTTTAGCCACTATGTAAAGTTTCAAATACAAATTGAATTTTAGTACCTGCAAAAACTACTTTTAATATCTCTAACTTTGATAAGTATTTCTTATCAGAATAATAAAAGTATTTATACCAAAAATTCATCAACTTTAATACTTTTTATCCTTCCCTTTGAAGGCCAATAATCTGTAGCACCCTATTTGATTCAATTAATATAGATCATTGGTTTCAACTTTCAATATTGTTACCTGTGGTCTATGATCGATTAAAGAAACTAATTTTATCCCCATGTACGGCTTACCTATCATTTCGTACTTTAGATTAATTTTTAATATCTTTAAGCTGTTACCATTTTTACTATCCCGTCAAAATAGCTGTTTTCCCCTTGTAGGGATAGTTAAAAAAAACACAGGTAGGTGTAGGTTTTTACCT
The DNA here is from genome assembly GCA_003671415.1 of Megathymus violae. Lineage (NCBI taxonomy): Eukaryota > Metazoa > Arthropoda > Insecta > Lepidoptera > Hesperiidae > Megathymus > Megathymus violae. Next base: position 280,754 of record PDGT01000106.1, on the reverse strand, counting down.
GACCACCTATCTACCATCTCTATTTAAATTAACCGGGAAAAGTTGCGGTGTCGAAAAGTCAACTAGGTAGATTCACCTTTACATTTTTGGCCGGTAACAGTATCATTTTGTTAAAAACAGATAAAAGCACTTTTTGTTAAAACTTCAAAATCTCACCTCGGCTCTAGTATCCAAAGTAGATCGGTTATTGCTGGAACCAGCGAAATAAGTCTCCACATTCACTTTGTATTCATAGTGATAGACCACTGATTGCAGGTATTTGAACTTCTCCGATGCTGGAAAAGATTAAAACTAGAAAAACTTTTCTGAACAATATCCTTACTTTATTTTGTAAACAATGTGTTATCAAAAACGCCTACTGTTTACCTATTATCAACTTGTCAGTTGTCAGTCAGCTGAGCGGACCGTAAACAATAGAATTTATATAGACATAGGTATTTTTTTTTTATATATTAATGGCGTTGGCGTACGTACGCTCAGCCAATGACTAGACATAGGTAACTTAACTCCGCGCGTTGCCATTCTGGTATCTAACAGTATATACAAATGTATTCCGTGCTGGTATCCATGTCACAGAGTTCTTGGGTGCGTTCTACGTAACGCTCAAAACACAGAGTACATTATTATATAGGTCAGAACGTCCAAAATGTACCATAAGCCGTTTCACAAGACGATCGCGGTCCTTGTGGTCGCGACGAAAACGTAATTAATGACGTCATTATTTTCGCTCACGCCGGGCTCCCAACGATCCATGTCGAGAGGTGGGTCGAAGTGGGCGTTGAAAAAATTGGTGCATGTTATAAAGTTTAAAAAAGGGCGACTTAAAAAATTACGTATGATTCGGAAAATTATATTTTAGTGGAAGGTTTTATATTTTATATTTCTCCCGCAGAAGATCAACATGCGACTTCAGGTAAATATAATTAAAATAAATAAATTTTTGATAGTTTTATTTATAATTAAAATAAGGTTCAAATTAAGTTTTATTCTAGAATCAAGTAATAAAACAACTGTATCATCGTTACTGGGAAAAATATTGAAGCAAAGAGATGAGCATGAGATAAATAAAATGAAGAGGCACAAAGAACGAATGGAAATGGACCAAAAATTACTTCAAGTATTAGAAAAGTTAGCTGACATAATACAAGTTTTATTATTACGATTACGAGTATTATTACGATGCATTAACAAATATCCAACTGTCTCCATAACAGACATTTTAATTATATTTATCGTATAAATCAATTTATAAAAGTAAAATATAAAAAAATTAATACTGTTTTCTTTCAGTATGAAGTAAGTTAAGGAATAATACTTAAAGTTGATGGAATTACAAGGTAACCTCTTAAGTTTTGGATTTAATTTCTAATCCACCATTTATGATTTTAAAGCAACACATAAAACACCTCACAACCCATTCCACTTGGGTTTATGATGGGAACGTTTACAAGCTAGTGGAACGGGAAAAATTATGGTCGTGAGCGTGGTCGCTGTGAGCGCGTAGTAGAACGCACTACTTATATATCCACGTGACAAATACGCTATTATTAATTGTATCTATTTTGCGGAATTTTAGTACGAATATATGAAGTTTGGTAACGTCACATGTTACTATAATTCGTGTTGTGATTCTACAGAGAGTTAGTGAAAACAATGCAATTTATTTCTATATACTCTATATAAAAGTAAAATCTCATTAATTGACTGTATATGAGAGTAAAATCTAAAATATGCCTTATCTAGATAAGTATTGTTCATTCAAAACAACGAAAAGATCGAAATATATACAATAGTATTGTCAATACAAATACGTTATTTTAAACAATATTCTATATATATTCAAGATTTACATGCTCTAGTATCTTTCAGATTTTTTAATTTTATAAAATAAAATTTTATAAAATACATTTATTTCTTTAAATTGTATCACAGATATATTGAGGCACATAAATTTGGCTACAAATATTTTAATAAAGTTTCAGAAGGCAAGCCTATATCTCTTGTACAATAAGTTGATCTTTTTCGTAATTTAAATGTTGCTCATGTAAATAAATTACATGTTCTTATAAGAAAAAATAATTAATCTAAAACTATACATTCATGGTTTTATCGGTTCGTAATAATATAAAATACGATATATAAAGATAATTAATATATGGCGAATTTGGAGAAATTTTTTTAGGTACTTTTCTTAGAGAAATATTTCGTTACTAAAAATTAATAATTGTTTAAGTATGGTATGTAATTATGTACAATAAGTAAACTTACGACTACATGTTGGTGATCCACAAATATTAGGATCTTTCAGCGCATCTGTGAACAAAAGGAATTAGTTTTTACTAGGGGTACAACTATAACACTTCTTTATTGACCTATACAAGTACATTGATAATGTATCAATTTAAAATACACTATACTATTTAAATATCCGAGAATTAATAATCTTAAATATTAAATTGTTGTTATCGTCTCCCCAATACGATATATAAGAGCTACAGTAAGCTTAAAGTTAGAAACTTGAATTTTTATTAGTATGTTTACTTTTTATGAGGCAGATACAATTTTTGAGAATTTTACCCATAAGGAGGTAAAATACGGAATCTATGATTGTTTGTAAGTATGTCTATTTTGAAGTTAATTTGAGAATGTTTGTTTAGCCTGTATGAATGTAGGGGTCTATTTTGTAATGTCAGTCAGAGGATGAGCGTTGAAACTTCCATGTTTACCTTTGTAATTAGATCTAAACGCGGCTTGGGTACTTTTTGTAATAAAACCATATATTAAGAAATTTATTTCCAGATTTTTCTCTTTACAATGTTAAACGGGGGATGTAAGTTGGTATGCAAATCCAAACCTTATACAAGACATTTAATATGGAAAAAATAATGGTATGGTAAAATATTTCGTAATATCGAACCAATTTTGTAGAATACGTGTTTAATGATAAGACTTAGTATAAACTGAGTCAACCCATATTGCCTTTGATATATAGATGTACAAATAGGTTTAGATATAATAAAGGCAATAAACTGATTATGCTGTTATTATTTATTAATATTAAATGTTTAAGTTGTAAGCAACGCATCTAACAACGTCTCAATGTATCATAAGGATTTATATATTACAGACGGAAAAAGATTCCTGTTTTGTTAAAAAGAGCACGTAAGGTGCGCAAATCAAGTTATAGCCGTTCTGCGTCTGCTAGTAAAGTTATTAAAATACTCATGTAATAAGTGAAAATAATAACCAAGTATTTCTTAAATTTGAATTATATCCTAAACATATGTAGTGAATTCACTTATCTCTATGCCTTAATATAATATGAGTATCACAATTTTTATTAAACACAAATCAACTATAAGCAGACAATACTTTATTATCTTGTATGTCCATTAGTATAAAACACAATACATTATTTGGAATCCGTAAAAACAAGGGTCTGATGTATGATTTGTTATTGGCACGCATCCCGAACATTTGTCAGGGAAAAGTTCGGAAACGACATCTACCTGGCGTGCGGGTCACCAGTCAGTGATATATTGGTGCCAACGATTTTGACAAATGGTTAAGATGACCAAGCTTTATAAATATTTAGGATAAAAATGGAAAATTACTTGGCTGTCTGTACAAATGTTTTATCTCCTGAAAAAGGCATTTCAATACTGTCTATCTAATATTGTTGTGTATACGATATATAATTAAGTATTGAATTTGTAATGGAACTTGGTGGGAAACTGCAGGGCCGAGATATGGTCGGTTTCTCGTAATGAAACTGTCTTGTACCCGGTATCAACCTTATTTCTTCATTTAAACTAGCAGTAATGAATATTACATAGGTATTATAATTTTATCATATAGCCATGATGATCATGATACTCCTATCACGGGGAATCCTGATGTGGGGTTGTGAGTATATGATCGTTAATTTACAAGCAGTTCGCGTATACTAACGCGTATAGTGGATACATGATTTGACAACCGAATTACGTTCAGAACAATCTTTACTAATATTATAAGGCGAGAGTGCGAATTTTGTGAGTTTGTGTATATGTTGAAATTATGTGTATCTCCGGATCCTGGCGCCGATTTGAAAAATTCACGATGGACACAGGCTATGCAATATTTGTTTTACAAGGACGGGCGGGACGCTAGTACATGAATAAAATTAATACAGGAACGTCTCGAAACAATTTTGGCCACCTTACTAATGGTGTATGTTTTATCTGGTTCCCGGCAGAGAATCGACGCGTGTAAATATCACGTGAGCGAAAATAGTATGATTGAGTAGAGAAATTCAATGACGCGGCATTATATAAATGAAACGTTGTCCAGGGATTATGTTGAAATTCTTCATCTTTACATATGTAAAGTTACATTGCTCATATATCCTTCACGTACATACATGAAGGATATATGAGAAAAACTATTATAAGAGACCTCTATTAACGCAATATAACCCAAAACAATAGTTAGAAATTGTGTCTGTTTGTTTGTGCGTGTGTGCGCGCTAATCTCAGCGACAACCGATTTCATTACGGTTTCACTGATGCATTGCAGAAAGCATCACTTAACATTCAAAGTTTGTTTCGTTTCGATCCGTTCATGAGTTATAAGTTAATATAAAAAAATTCAGATGCTATGGTTTGCTATGGATGACATATCGTTTATCATTGATTATAGGTACATGTGTCACAAGTGCTTTTATTTAGAAATTACATCCTTATAAATCCGCTGGTATATTATTCAAATAGCCATTGTATAGTAGATAAATAGTACAAAGTACGCGATGAATCATTAAGGAATGACATGATATTTCACTTAGTAAATCATACATGAAACATGAGTATTTAAGTCGTGATAATTGGCTTGTAGCCAATTCTATGTGGTTCAGAGCGTTAGATAATCTATACTACTATATAAATCTGTGATGTCTATCTGTAAAATTTCATGATGAATATTCGTTTTATGACTCATTGGCATAAATTTGACCATTTTGGAATTTTTTATCTGTCTCTGTCTGACTGTATGTCCCGTTATAACTCAAGAAGGGCTTGACCGATTTGAATAAAAATTGGTGTGCGGTGAGAACACGTGGTTGCGCAGATGATATGCTGTATAAAATATCAGTAAACCTAATGATGTATAATCAAGGCCAAAAAATATGAAATTTTCAACAATAATAATTAATAGACCAACTCGAACTAAGTCGGACGGCGTCGCTCGTGTTCAGTAAAGTTATAGGCACTTTCAATTATACAGTGGATAAATACCAGCTGCACGAATAACTTGTAGCTATGTTAAAACAAGTTTAACTATGTTATTTAGCCTAATTTGAAATAGTTTTTGCACACGTTCATGTCAGTGCAATATCAGATGACGAATGAATGAAACGAATGAAATATAGAGTGAAGTAATATTTATTCAAAGTTGGTTTTTAAAAACAGTTTTCGAACGTCAAACTACGCCATCGCTCCAACAAATCCCTAACGTGATTGGTCCCGGAAGAAGCGGCAAGAAACTCCAAAGGGTTTTTTTTCTATTCACAGTTACAGAAAACACTTGCTTCCACTTATGGCTATATATTGAATTCACGTCTGTGCAGTCCTATATTTTAAGTAGAGATTGATTAAGGTATTTTATTTAAAATATTAAAATAAACTACGAGTACTTTGTATGGGGATTAAATAAAACTATTGTTTACCCGCGACTTCGTTCCCATTAGCTTTTAAATTAGGTCCAAAGAGAAACGAAATGTGTGAGTAACCAAAAAAGCAATAATCTCATCTCTTATGACACTTGCGCTACAAAATGACATTGAATTTTACGGGATAAAAGTATCCTATCTTTTAATCCAAGCAATAAACTATGTGTGTGCCAAATTTTAAATTCAAATTAGTTTAGCCGTTTTTGCGTATTTACACACACGTTTACACAGTCACAACCCGGCACTAGGATTCCCTGTGTTGCAGATGGCATGGACATACACAATTATAACGTCACAAACACCCATGACCCGAGAACAAATATTTATCTGTCACATGAATGTGTGCCCCGGCCGAGACCAACCATCGACGGGATCGAATCAGGAACCCCTCGCTCGGCAGGCCGGGTCACTACCAACTGGGCTATGGGGTCATCAAATTGAGCAACAAACATCCAAACATACAAATTGTCACAATTATAATATTATTAGCCTAACAGTATATAAAAGAAGTAACACAGTAAGTATTATAATTACTTACTTAATTATAAAGCTCGACTTAATTATAAATTAATTATAAAGTGTTAAAAGGCCAAACGGATATAGAATCTGTTTATCTAATAATTCTAAGAATCCGGGAGTTATAAACAATTTCAATGCAAATTCCTAATGTACATTAAAGATAACGATGGGGCATTGTAACGCGAGTGTAAATTATCGTAAAAGGCAAAAACATAAATACAATTGTGATAACTTTTGTCATGTACGTTTAGAAACGATAAATTAATTTATGTTTGGAATAGAACAGACAAATGATTTTAATTTAAGAAGTTAAAATGTTGTCTTAGAAAATTACAATGGAACTTTAGTTAAGATTCAATCCCTGTGCTGGTTTTTTATAAAAATATTTTCTTTGCTAAAGTATGCTAAATTTCTGTCGACCTAAATTAAAAGGAGACGACGAAAACGACTTAAGGCAGTTTCATTATTTACAGTACAAACATAGATTACACATTGTTTTTGTCGCCCTTAATACGGCTATTTATTAATTTATGGGTGTTTTATAATTTAAATAATTAGTAATATACAGAATATATAATGTAAAAGTTTGAAAATAGTACATAATTCTACAACAAAGAGAATTTCAGTTTGTTTTAGTCGACATAACAAAAGTCTTTGTTCGTGTATGTGTTAATAAATAAAATTGCACTAACTATATTTAATATTACATATTTTGGAAGTTTGTATAGTTGTTTAAGTAGTTCTAACACTTTTTATGGTGAAAGAAAATGAGAAATGTTTGAATAATTATGAATAAAATGTAAAAATTACTCAGCGATAGATTTAAAAATAAGAAACAAAAGACATACTTCTGAGCCCACGCACAGCATTAAAGATGCACAAACACACAAAAATCACACACCAATTCATTTTAACGTTCACAGCACCCATTCCATGATTGACCGTCGCGATTTGCACGCCCAGAACTAAATGACGAAATTCCCATCCGTTATCAGAGGTCGAACGCTGGGGTCAAAGTAAATAATATTATCTCTTAATTATCTGTTTAGCGGAACTGTTAACTGGAGTGGGACGTATTGGTAATAATTTGTAGTAAGATAGACATGATTTAGTTGCGCTGTAGGGTCCGCAGGGAAGTCGGCGGAAATCGTGCGGGGATATGTTGATGTGTTCCAGCTCCATGCAATATGATCCCGACGAATGTTGCGCGAGCGCCATTGGATCGATGTTATTATTATGCCCGGCACACACTTGTATAACTCGTTACAATTTTTTTTATGTTAATAGCCGACAAACGATCAGACGAGCCACCTGATGGTAAGTGGTCAACGTCGCCCATGGACATCAGCAAGACCACAGGTATCATTGATGCGTTGTCGGCAAGGAAATGAGAAGAAAGTAAGAAATAAAGGTTTAGTTCGAAAGCGTTTTAGTTTACACATAACTTAGATTTTATTTTATTTTTCGTTACTAAACTAAATTCCGAAATTTATTTAATTTCAAAGGATTTCAACTGTATTTGTTAGATACACAAACCGTTTTTTAGATCTCGAAATGTATACATGTCTAAGTAAATTGTTAATTAAAATATTACATTATTTGAATACAGGTACATTTCTATGTCAAATTAGTGTCTGTACTGCTTCGAACGATGCTTCCTATGAATAGATATGGTGAATACTTAAAATGGGTATAATGGTATAATTAGTTTGTCTTTAGTATTAAAATTATGTTATAAAAGCAAACTTCCCTTGTTTCGCTTCAGAAAAACTAACTTTACGTTTAAAAATAGCTGCATTGTTTTAAAACTGGGTTTTTCTCATTCTATGAATTATAAATATATTTATTAATATCTTTTTTATTTATGGACGCATTGAAATGAAACGAACTTTAAATAATAAGTGATGGTTACTGCAATACATCAATGAAAACCATAACCAAAATTGGTTAAGCCGTTTCTGAGATTAGCGCGCGCAAACGCACCGACAAACTGACAAAAATTCTAACAACTATTGTTTTTGGTTTTATTGCGTTAATAAAGGTCCCTAATAATGATTTATTTTATATATCGTTCATGCGATCAGCTAGAATTTTAATATATGTATAGATTAGATTAGATTAATACAGATGAAAAATTACATCACAGATATCAAGTAGCGTTATCAAACATTGGTTATAAGTATGAATTAAAATCGTCGATAGTCTGTGCCCGACATTACTATGATATGTGAATGAATGTGTAAGCACTCGTTATACGATCTTGATTGTTTCATCCTTGGCCTACGCTAACTTTTTATGCTGTTGTTTGTATAATACAATCTGTACTTTTTAAATATTATATACTTATATATAAAACACTTTATCAAAACAATATGACACAGAGTAATGACATAAAATAAAAGAGTAATATTTATACTGATAAGTAACGGCCCGCACCGACTTTTAGGATTCAACATTTAGTTAATATACATGATAAAGTCTATGTTAATTCGGAATAATTATCGGTATCATTAAAATGGACATACGCTGTACGGTAAAAAAATATTCCCCGTCTGTCTCTGAATGAAACAATCTCAAAGACTAAAATAAAATAGCAATGAAAATTTGATTACCTACAGTTTGTGAACGTAAAAATCGATTTTCCCAAAATTAAACGAAGGCGGGTTAATAGTTAAGTGGCGAAAGTTTTTAAATGTATATAATTTCTTTCTGTTTTTCAGGATAGCGCAAATTAATGATACACAAATGAGACGTCATAAAGATATTAATGTATTTGTCACAAAAGTTATCTGTTCCGACTGGGAATCGAAACTGGAACTCCTCGCTCGACGGTCTCATTATCAATTTGGTTGTCTGTTACTGTTTCAACACCTCAAAATTTAATATAATGCATGTCCTTTGATTCCTGAACCAATATACAGAGTTTAATTTACTAGTTTTTTTTTTATTTCCTCATCGGAAGCTGCCCTATTTTGCCTGGATAGCAAATCATTTGTAACACACACATCATACCGTTAGGTTGTCGTTTTTAATGTATGGTTTAGCAAACCGGACTCTAGTGGAAAGGAAATTCGTATAGACGAAGAAATTCCAATATGTCCAAAATTATTTCCAACTTTAAATTAAAGGACTGGATTTTTTGTTTTCTTTAATATACAATTGAATATTAATAACACGTAATTTTTAATTGTAAGCCATGTTTTAGGATATTATTTGAAATTATTTATTTATTAGTTACTATATTATTAAAAAAACTAGTTATTTCACACATTCAAATTAACTTGCGAAGCCCAAGTGTTCATATTTTTATCTAAACGTAACACCAGTTTTCATGGAACTGATAAGCGGTGGTAATTCGAACGTAACAAATGTCATATGTAATTATTCATAGTAGATTATGGTCCTTCATGTTTATGTAAGCACGAAAAGGATTCTAAGTTTGAATTCGAATTTAGTTTAAGAGTAAACCTGAAGCAGTGCTAGTCCGTAGAGATTGGATTCTAAGTTTGAATTATACGTACATTTTCTAAAACTTTTCTATCCGTATTAGACATTTAAAAAGTTTGAAGTCTTTGAAGTCCATAGCCCAGTTGCTAGTGAACCTGCCTGCCGAGCGAGGGGTTCCGGGTTCGATCTCGGCCGGGGCAGACATTTATGTGACAGATAAATATTTGTTATCGGGTCATGGGTGTTTGTGATGTCTTAATGTGTATGTCCATGCCATCCGCAACACAGGGAATCCTAAGGCGAGGGTGTGAGTGTGTAAACGTTTGAAATAAACCTTATAAATGGAGTCAGCTTCTTGATATTTGGATCTATGGTTCGCTTAGCTAATTCACATAATTTGTGTAAGCAGACTGTTCTATCACCATGAAATTCAGATTTAATTCAATTGACAAAGTATTTATCAGGGAATGTAAATTTAAAATTCTGTGAGAACTTTTTATCATAAAACATCAGGGTTTTTGTTCTCGCTTTGAATGTATGTAAACAGGGCCTACTAAACTGATTTATTCATAATATGACAATCAACTAAGTGTACAAAATGGGTTGCAACGATCAAATAAACAATATAATAGTCTTCGTTATCTATACTTAACGTTTATTTTACCATTCGTATACTGATACAAGCCGCGACTCGAGGGCATATCGTCAATTTGCGGCGAATTGAACTGTATCCGACTCTTGATTGGAGTTCCGATGAGACAAAAAGCTTTGTAAATATTTCGGAATGATAATATTCAATATGAAACAATTTAATCAATTGAATATAAATGAATGTAGTTAGGTACCAATAATAGCTTTTGTGTATCTACAACTTATTAAATTTTCAATTTGTTTTCAGTGAGTTTAGACAAAATAATAATTAATACTAAATAAGGATTTTGGTTAATCACACATTACAATATATTAATTTTTGTGAAGAAATGGTGATTATATTCTCTGTGGACGTATGTTATTTGCGCGTCAACTTGTCGTTTCTAGAGTTAGGCGCAATCCCCACTTACCTATTGTACGTCAGATGGTAGGAATCATTCGATAGTTTCTTTATATTTATAACTAGCGGCCCGCTCCGGCTTCACACGGGTGTACTTTATCAATAGTTTCCGCAGCGTAGGTATACAATGAAAGAAATTTTGAAGCAAATTTTTTTACACCTTGGTTCACGTTATTGTAGTTTTAGCAAGAATCCCTTATTTTTTTGTAGTAATAAATGTATTTTATGTTACTCAGAGATAATGTAGCATTCTAATGTTGAAAGAATTTTTAAAATCGGTTCAGTAGTTTTTGACTTTATTCGTTACAAACGTTCAAAATACAAAGCTTTCCTCTTTATAATATTAGAATAGATTATAAAGCGTCAAAAATCTACTTTACGATCTCAATTTCAAAATCCTATCTAGTCATTGCTTAAAAACTGAATAAAGTCCTGCAAAGCAATGTGCATTTAATTGATTTATTGCTATGCAAAAAATAATAGACTATTTCCTACAACGAAGGTAACGTATCCGATCAATTGGATGGTGAAGATCGAATTTAAGGTAACTGTATAACACATTCATTAAGCCTTACTTGCAATTCTCAGAACAGATGATACAGTAAAATACAGATGTAGTGGAAAAAGCGTCATACTTTCACAATAAATGAGAGGCTGTCAAAGGCAGATGACGTAAAAGTTGCAGGGTAAAGTTTAAGGCATGGTATCGAGAGCATGGGTATATACATGCTAAATGACTGGCATTGTTATATAAAATGATGATAGGTAAGTTCTTAATACGGATGACGATTAGAGTCAAGATGTTATTTGTAAGTCATTATTATTTCCTTTTTGTTAATGACCATATTATGTCTTAATGAACAATATTCAGTGTAATATCTTTTACAAATGTTATTATGTAATTGATAATTATTATAATCGGTCATAATGAATGATATTTTTTAACCCGGGAAATGGATCTATTCTTGCGGAATCTACATAAAAAACAATTAATAGTTGTATGTGTGAAAGATTATAAGAGAAAACGTTTCGATTGATTTGACGGAATTTATTTGGTGTGTTGTGTTCGTAATCGGTATGATTGGGTTTGCATTGATTTTTATTATTTTTTTCGTATAAAAATCAATTTTGTAGGAAAAATTCAATAAAAAGAACGAAGATCAGTTCATCGAAATATTTGGTTGAATATTTTTTTAGCCCATAAATAAGTAAATGATAGACAGCGCACGATCTGAGCCACTGGAGATTGGGCATGTTATAAAATAAATATAATTATTTACTTACGATTTTTTTTGCCAACCGCTCTTCTCATTTGCTTTATCAGTAAGTGACACGCGTGCAAGCCTGAGCGGTGTGTTAGTATGAAATAAAACATACGATGGATGTTCTCTAGAAGAAACTCGTACTATACAAAGGTTTGTCTGGTTATCTGCAGCTATTGCAATAAATTCATACGTTTTTAATTAATAAAACTGGCAAAATTTTGTGGTTTTAGGGGCTCCATCCATCCTTGAGTCCAAGACAACTGACTCTGCGCTTGGTGCACCCTGCAGAACAACGGACGAGGCTATGGTAAAAGGCCGTTGCTGTTGCAAGTCGCCGGGATCTGTACCACGGAACTTAATCCCGACGGTATATGCAGGGTGGTAGGTATTTTAGGTGGTAGGGTATGATATAAAAAAAAAACGATCAATACATTAAAAAAGAGCAAATATAAAATTTATTGAATGCCAGACAAAGATTAATTACAACTGAGTGTGTTTAAGATGGGAAATAGTAATAACAAAATAATAATAAATAGTGAATAGGCTTTTAAAAGTTAGTGCGTTCAATATTAAGGTGGTCTTCATTATCACTTACTATCAGGTGGGATCGTTGTCGAGCATTAATTTATCTTATGTAGTATTAAGTTATTTTTGACGTATCCTACATTAATTTAATAACATAAATACAGTCCACTAGATTACCTACATATTTTGACAACATATATATTGATATATATATATATATATATATATATAACGATAACTGATATTGGAGATCTTGTGTGTTATTAATCTGGCTTCGTTAATATTATCTTAAGTAAAAAATGTGGGTTATACTCGAAGTAAAATATATTTAGAAACTCTGCGTAGGCAGACACTGACGTTATATTTTGTTGGCAATGACGAAATTCGAAAACTCAGTACGTGTGGAGTAACTCAATTCATTAAATAGTCACTTTGTCATCGTCGTATATGTTGAAATTTTCGAATTATGTCATACTCACGAAACAATAACTTAAGAAAGTCATCGCTTAGAAAATGTTGCATTGTTTTACGCCCAGGATCAACATCTTGCATGATAACTTTATAAAGAATTTTTTTACTAATATTTCTTGGTTTTGTTTGGTGTTTTGGTATGTCATCGCGTTGACATCAATATATTATAGCTACATGAATTTTCACATTGCCCTATACATATAGGGCAATATGAAAATTGATCAGATATACCTTGACTTAGGTTTCGAAGGAGTGTAAAGAACCGGCTTGACTTATAGTTCTGGGAAGGGAGCTCCAGAAACGTCCGATGGTAATTGTAAAGACATTTTGAAAGTTATGGATACAGTTGTGCTTAACCAAGTTTTTGGTTGAACAGAGGGATCGGTCGTGAACCAATTGGGAATTTGTATTATTTTTTCGGTAGGAACATATATTTGTACGTTGAAGAAGAATGTACAGGTGTTATTAAGATAATGCAATTACTGTCTCACACTTCATCCTCATTTACCATCTGGTGAGGTTGTGATCAATAAATAATTTATTCTAGTATCACATTATGATATAAAATCCTTTGATAAGAATTGCGTATACTTATCTAATTAACATACCATCAGGTACTACCATATCATCACCACACAATGATCCCTGCGTTCATCACTCTTACTACACCACCGTCACTCAACCTACAGCATCCTCATCATAATAATGGTTACTGTCTGTTAATGTGTGTACTGCTGGTATTATGGTTTGATTAGTTTTGAGTTCCCTACAAACCCCTCCACCAATTGACACTGGAGCACCATGGTGAAGTATATTCTATGCCTACTCAATTTCACAATTCAATTATTTATTAAAAAAAAAATTGTTAGTCAGAATTAGTACAGGAACTTAGCGACAGTAGTCTTAATCAAAATCTTTATATTTTGTAAACCATATCTTCGACTTTTTAGTTGTTATTGCAACGAAAGTTTTTTAAAACTACAATGTATTTTTATGAGAGCCGAAATTTGTGCGTCTCTAATATAAAACATATAAGTTTTTTGTTAAGGAACCACATATCCTACGCCTTCCCGCATACTAAGTAGTACTGTATGCCGGTAATTCATCCAAAACTTTGTTGAACATACGAATTTAAGTGCAATATACAAATAGCTATTTTATTATAATATATAAAATGCATTCACCGCCTAGCAGTAATAACCGAGCACTGTACGACTCCCGCGTATTTCCTTTAATCTGCTAACACTAGTTACTCAGGTACATCGATAATTAGTATTTATAATTTGACTATATTTTTCCTTTCATATCATAGTTCAATAAATTCAGAAAAGTTATTCATCAGTGAATAGGTAGCATTTTAATTTCAATAACTAATAGTGCAAGATTTTTGTAATACATAAATATGTGAGCGTAAAATATGTGTTGATTTTACTATTACTTTATATGTCAACAAACTGCAGAGGCGCGCGCGCGCGTTTTTATGTGGTAATTTTAGAATTGTAAACGCGGGTAAGTCAGTTTGTTTTTGAATGCGACTAGCGTGTTAGCGCACATCTATATTCTCCAGTTTTCTCTAACTTTTTTCACAGTTGTGTTTTGAATGTTTCGTGTGTAAGCAAACTGTATATTCTGTATTAACTGTATCTTCACTGCGTGGAATTTTAACTGTGAATTTCACATCGGATATAGAAGTAGAATATATCTGCAAATGATAAGTTGGGGTTTTCGGATGGGTCACCGATAGCGGTAAAGTTTCAGGAGCGGTTTTGTTCTTCGGTGAGCATGCAAAGTTGTGGGTCTCGGTTATAATCGTTCAACAGCAATCGTTAAGGTACATCGTAGAACTTTCGGCGGCATAAGATTACTCGATGTCGTGGATTGGACGCTAGCCGCTCTACCAGTTTAAGTTCTAATAGAAAATTAAAAATGTTCTATTAGAACTTAAACTTGTAGAGGAATTTCTGGATACTTTCTTAGGTAGAAACCCACCCAAAAATTTATGAAAAAATTTCCGATGAATTTTAACGATGCAGTAAGTTACACATAATAATTTTCATAATTTTACCAGAATATTATGTGGCATATGAGGAGGCGATCAGATTGGTCAGTAATAGTTAATAATATATGTTAACATATGGATTTATGACTCATTTCATTGTATTCAGTTCATGACTCACCCAGATCATATGCTAGGTCATCATCCTACATACTGAAGAAATGTGACACCGATCAATTTTTACCTTATTTTGTTAACCTTTAATCAATTTTAGCTATGTCCTTATCAGACATTAATTATATTTTGCTTCACTGAAGTTAAATAGAGTTCATCGTGGAACATAAACAGTAATAAATAAATGCTGAAACACTTACATCCCCATATAAGGATCCTATGTTACATGGACATATGACATGGACATACAGAAATTAGATATCACAAACACCTAGTAGTGAACATTCGTTTACTTGTATCCGTCACGTTATTTCTGGTTCGGCCGGGAATCAAACTCGGGAGCCCTCGCTCGGGAGGATCACTACAAATTGGACATATATGACAGACTATCTTCTTATATATGTTTACATATAACTATATGCTTAATTTAGTGCTATTCACGTCATTTGAATAAGCGAAAATTAAAGATAATTTTGCATGAATTTGGTGAGACCTATTTGGCAAGCGCGCACGAGTCACCAGGACGCTTTGTCCTATTCCGTACTAATTTAAAAATTATATTCATGTATTACAATTAATTATATTTATCTTATTACAAACGGCCGGAATAGGACAGGGTAGACAGGGGAGACAGGACTCGATCAAAATCTAGTGTCATTCCCATTAGTGTATTTACTTGTATAATACCGGGTACGAATAAGAAACGAGCGTATATTCTAATTACTTTAAGAAACAAGTAAATGTCATCAGGTATTTTGTTCACTTTTGTGATATTAATTTGAAAGTTTGTTATTCATTGTAGTTCTGCGAGTGCGTTGTGTTGTATCTCGCTCAGTACTCAAGCTTAATATATACTTTGTCATTAGTGATATGAGATAACAATAATATCGGTGGATTCGTCATTTACGTGACACCACCATCAAGATAAAAATGATTTGATTTGTATAAGAAAGGTAGGTGTTTTATGTCTTATCACGTGCGGTGATTTCCCTTTCACTCCTTGCGATCGCGATCCTTAATCATGCCTATGAAATATGACTCCATAAGCACGTGTATTTTTACATAATGTCTTTCGCGAATCTTCGTACATCGTCAACGGAAACGAAGAATAGGACGAGAAACGAAGGTTTGCCGAGAGCCATTTATAAACAAAACGCATTGTTTATTGTAAGTTGTTATAACCCAATGAATTAAGTTTTTTTTAGGTAACTAGTCGACAAACGAACAAACAAGTAATTAGTTATTATCATCACATTGGTAATTTGAATTACATAGCTCGCAAATAGCTCTCTCGAGAATATTATTTTGTTAATGTTTGTATTCATTAGTAATTAGTAACTTACCGTCTAAACAGAAAAATATATTCGCATCTAAACTAGATAAACTTTTTATTGAAACCTTCCTCTTGTTTATACAAAACCGTTGAATAATGCTCTGTACTATGACAATACATAGTAATTTCGTAATAGATAAAACAAGTTTGATATTTGTTGTTTTTTATTTGTTTTGTGAAAAGTAGAATAGGTCTCGATACACTATTATCTGGGTAGTAAGAGCTTATCGATTGCTTAAACTCTTAAAGATCTGGCTTTGAAACATGCCTGAATTTGAAGTTTTTGAACGTATGTAAAAATTTTATACTTATTAGAAAATAATTATTGAGTTCTTTGAGGAAGAAAAACCTGTTTTGTTATGCAAGTTTGTGTTTTTGTTATGCAAGTTTATAATTAATATAATCCAAACTAAGAATCATCACTTTAGACGACTCCATAGCCCAATTGGTAATGACATGTGGCAGATAAATGTTGGTTCTCGGGTCATGGGTGTTTGTGACGTCATAATTGTGTATGTCCATGCCACCCGCAACAAAGGGTATCCTACAGCGGGGGTGTGAGTGTGTAAACGTTTAAAAAAAATTAAAAAAAAAAAACTTTAAATAATGTTTGGATCGACTCTATAAAATAATATAATAACTATCGATAGATGTCTTACGTCACCACCACGCGGAACTGTGCGGTTTGGGAGCGGGCCATTTGTTGTATCTATACAAAATGTTGAAAATTATATAGTTAATTCTATTTTCTTATTCTATTAGCTTACATAGTTCTTAAATACTCGATGGTTACTTTCAATAGAAAGATATAATAATTACACCAATATCTATTCATTCGTATCTTCCCAAAGTATATGGAACTTCTCAAAGCGAATCGTATTTTAAACTAATCCGTACTAAGCGCTGCTTAGCTCCAGAAGACGTCTAATTAGGACTCGAGAGTGCGGCGACGATTTCATTACGAATGTATGAAGCTTGAACCGAGACGTGGTTTGCAAGCACACGACCTGTACGTACAATGCTCCTTCCACGGCACGAAGTCACCAGTCTTCCAAGATACTCACTAGTCCTTTTGTTACTTACTTACCATACTCATTTCCTATCCGCCTGAGGGGCGAAGAGTGTCAACGTACGTTGGGCGAAGATGTCCCTAGCGCTTTCCTGCAACGTACGGCAAAAAGTCGAAACGTGTGGGACTGCAGACGAACTCGTTTCTCCATACAAGGCCCTCCTCGACAAGTCGATTCCCAACGCACCAGCTCACATAATATTGTTAGCCGACGATAGCTTTTTATGTACAATGCATTATTCGATACTCATTTAAAATTCTAACATGAGCTTATAAAGAAAACTCGCCATTTTCATGCGGTCCCCTGCTGTCGTCGGTTGTCTGTTGTGAACGGAACGGTGGGTTAGGAGCGTAGCGGACACTGTTGGTTGGAAGACGAGTTTATCGAAGGTGCTTTATTAACTAAATATATTACGCAAATTCACTTTAGGAGGCGGTTGCGCCGGTCTGTTTGCGCCCACGCCTCAAAAATTGCGGGGGCGATCGGAGGCTCCATGCGTTCAAACGTGCGCGCGCGGCGGCTGACACACACGCGCCTTAATAACTTAAAACGAAAAAAGTAAGACAATAAATTCGAATATCGAATCAGCCCTTTGGAAGCCGGTTAATTGATTATTTGTGTCCGTGTCGTTTAAAGTAACTTATTCGAAGATTGAATTTTTGAAGGCTAGTGCTGCCAGTGAGGAGAATCGGATCTAGTTTATGAATGGAGAGTAGGAAGTGACGTCATGCATAGTGTTGTGACCGGCGTTCGCTGCGGCCCGGTGGGTGCCTGTTTACTGACAATGGGAAATCATTAGACCGGAAAGGTGAGTGCGACGACGCGAGCGGTTCAACTCATTTGTTGAGTCAACATTAATATAAATAATCACGTGGTTAAGCCTACTTCTACTCGTAGGAGTAGGCGGGATTTTTTGTAAAGACATATGGTTGACTAGCTTGTATTCTAACAAGCTTCTATTGTTTTATACGAATTGTAGAAATAATATTTGATTGTTTTTTAATGTATGTTCACTCATGTTAGTTTACTCCTTCAACTCCGTAAATCATCATCTTGAAAAGCCAAGGTAGCTCAGTTGGTGACCCCACTTTCCGATTATTCGGTCCTGGGTTTAAACCCTGGCAGGTACAAATTTACGACGAAGATGAATTTTGCTCAGGGTTTATTTATTTATTTATGATTGTGTATACCAATTGTGGGAGTTTACGTCACAAGGAAATTAAATTTAGTGTTTGCAGGCAAGTTGTTGCTGTAATGCTTTTTCATTGCATTATTATTTTATTAATAAAAATATAAATGTAATTAAGTTACGGACAAACTTACGTATTTTTAAAAATGTTAAATTAAAAAGATTTGCTGTACAAATGTACCTGAATAGGTAATAAGTAATCAAAGAGGTGTAACGTCTTCTGTAGTGAACCAGAAATAAAAACGTCTATCACAAGAGAACAGAAAGTCAGAGAAAACAAAACCAAACTAAAACAAGTAAAGTGATACATTGTCCGCAACAAATAATGTATTGGAGAAATAAACTGTACGTTCCATGCAACGAACGAGCGGATACAAAGAGCGACAATTTGAAAATGGTAGAGTTACTTTGAAAAAGGAAAAGTAACATTTCAAAGGAAAGTTAATGAACCAGCGCTGACATCTCCAATCGCTAATAATTTATACAGCTTGAACAAAAACGATTTTAATTTTAATATTTATCGTAATTAGTTTCCATTAATGCTACCCGCTCTTAAGTCATCGTTGAAACTGGATATTATTATATATTAACATGTAATTACTGGGGTGAAGTACATTACCATTCTGCCTTATTCCGCGATTATGTTTGCTCGTACCATATGGATTCATATAAAGATACCTTTTGACGAAAATAAATATACGTATATAGAATCACACCTCTGCACTAAATTCCGTTATGGGTGGTATAGACGTACTCAAATATAATATAGCAAACCTATGACCCGTGAACAATCATTTAGGCGTTGCATAAATATATACCCGGCCGGGAATTTAACCCGCCACCCAACCGGGGGGCTCTACAGACAAAATCACTATCAACTGCGCAACGAGGTCTTCACTGTCATCGATGTTAGTTTATTTTTGATTTACAATAATTGATTTACATTTAGTTCCTAAATGATTTCGTTTCGTATTCCTTTGCGTATTAAATGCGTCTTAACTTTCGAAGACTGAAGCTCGCTTGACGGTTGGACTACTCTCAAGGCTTGATCTAAGCATCCGCTGGATTTATGTGGGCATTTCGACAACTGTGCAATCCCATGTACAAACAGAATCACCCTAGCATGCTTGTACATGGTGATCTGCACCATTTTTCTCAAGGTCTACTTGGGTTTAACTTCAAGCGGATCGGCAGAATGTATTGTGGCTATCGTTAACTGTAAAAACTCATAAAGTTCTGTTTACCTCTTACACATCAACATCAACTTATTTGTTTTTATAATCTGTTAATAACATGACTACAGCGCCATCTGTGTGTTGTTCATGTGACCCGCTAACCAATAGGTGCACTAACGATTTACGTGAAACACTAAGAAAGTTTAGCAAATCTAAAAAGATTAGATCCTTTGATTGAAGTTTTTATCATTGAATCAAACCTCCAGCACTTATTTAAATTGTAAAAATTTCCGAGAATTCCTTACAATCTATATAGTTATAGGCATCTATACCAATTTGCGAAACAATTATTTTCAGTCCTCCATAGACACTTTTGCAGCCTTCTTGCACGCTTTCAGTCTATCTTTTGTCCGAGATAGTAAAGATAGTAAAAATTCCATGTAATATTTCTCATAACGTTTATTCTTACGACTAAAAATAAAGAAATCGCCAAAAGTATTAAAGGATAGCGACGTAAAGTATTTTATGGAAATTCTTGTAGTTATTAATGCTAATCGTACTGGTATGGTTGGATACAAAACATTTGAATGAGTGCGTGGGTGAAAATAATAGACCGAATGTCATTTCGAAATTTAACATTCTCTCGTATAGTTAACAATTAAATTTGTAGCGTATTACACAGGCTTAAGGTATATTATTAAATGAACAAAAACTAAAGTTTTAAATTTGTGTTCCCACGTTTCATTCTTAGATAAAAGTGCCATAACACTTATACATAATTAGGTTAGTATTTCGAACGCTGTGACTTAATTTAAATCTCATGTTGTGACCAGTTTTCTAATAAAAATTGATAGCTAATAAGTATAAAAAGCACCCAGTAATTACATTAACATACTCTACTCGTATGATAACTGTTTTATGACAAAGATTAACTAAAATATAATTATAACGGACGATTTTACACACGCGCACATGCACACACATTCCCTCTTTATAATAATTGTTAAAAAAGTATGTATAAATTATAAAGTATATCTCATAAACATATATACAACCACTTAAATTTCCTACTTCCGAGGGTAGGCTGTTAATAACTATATAACAGAGGTTTATTTTACTTTAGATACTTATTATTGCATTACATGTTAGTACTTAAATTATAATAATTGATAAACATAACATTATATTTGTAAAATAATACTTTCGTTATGGTTGAATAACGATTTTTTTACATTTAATAAGTAAGTACAATCCCACCTAATGATAGGTGGTAATGAAGTTTAAGATGTTCGACGCGCTAACTTATAAAAGCCGATTCACTCTTCTCTGGAAGCCCACATCATAAGTAGGAGGGAACGCCGACGTGGGTAAGCTATTCCAGTCCTTTGCAGCGCGATAACGAATGACGACGCAAACTGCGTCGTCTTCATAGGGGGGATCTTCACTACATAAGGATGGATACCCGCCCTACATCGGGTTGTTCGATGGACGGTGGGTATGTGGCCGTATTGGGGCTGCCTAGAATACTCCTTGCAAGTCCATCGTGGCGGAACAGGGTGTCGTAAGTGGCGACAGAAGCCAGCCTGCGCGCCTGGTCTTCGCCTGGTCTTCGCGTAAGGATTATATTATCAGTATTATTATTAAGCCATTAATATTACAACTGGCATCCTTCCGTGAAGTCTACCTGGCTAGCTTCCTGCCTGAGTCAGCCGTCAAACGACTCGTCGTGTTCCGGCCGGGGGCTTAAGAGCCAGTACTTTGTTACCTTCTTCTCATTTCCGTGCCGACAACACATCAGTGATGCCTTTGGTCTTGCTCATGTCTATGAGCGACGGTTACCTCAGGTGGCTGTCTGTTCGTTTGTCGGCTATTAACATAAAAAAAGAACGTTGAATATATACATATATTTATGACGGACATACTACTAAAGCCTGGAAACATTTATGTGTTTCATAACTGTGTATCTCAGTAGGAGACGTTCATTGAATGTTTAATTGTTAAAACTATATTTTGAAATATATTGGATCGACGACAATATTTTTTCAAGAAATATTTACCCTATTACTGACTTAAAATCATCTAATTATTTAATTCTTACACCTATTAATAATAGTATATGTTTCCTCGGTTATGAAAATCAGACTCGGTATCACAGTTTAATGGTTTATAGATAATTCAACAACCTTTCCTTTGAGTATATTTTAATGTAACCTATATACTCATTTTAACATTCGAAATACAGGTGATCAATGTGAGTAGGGTTGACCCAAATGAAAGATATTACAACATCAGAGGCAAAAGCGAAGCACGAGCCTCCATCGCCATCTTACGGATATTTATGGTTAAAAATTGACCGTGCGTAAACCCGTTATTACATGAGTGTTTGGGCGTAAATTACTGGTAATCTTTAGGTAGGATTTTAGTTCTGATGTTTTTATTTTAAAACCCAACCCAACTAAACCCAAAAAAACTTTAATGAAGCTATTAAAAAGGTAACCTAGTCCGTTTCTTTGGAGATAGATTCGTCTCTTTAAGCGAGTCTCTAAATTACAATAGTAGCCGAGCCTTTATTTACTGATACTAAATCTTTCCAACATATATGCAGCGTTAAAGCGATTCTGAAAGACGTTTGAAATTTGATTCCAACACAAAACAGATTAGATTACATTCGCATTGTGACAGAGTTGCTAAGGTGTGAATTACAATCACACAACGCGATCTCCCGTTCTCATTATCCATCGAATACATGAAACAGTTTGACTGATTTGTTAAACCAAACTAAGGCAATAATAAAAATGGTCAAGTAAAAATTGTAGTAAAGATGTATTATGGAGTAGGATATTGTTTCGGTTATTTTGTTATATGTTTTTCTATAGACCATCGTTTAATAGCCGGAGTACGAGTAGTCCAGTGATTTTAACGACGGTCTCCCGTACGTGGGACGCGAGTTTAAATCTTGCATGCACCTGTAATTTTTCAAGTGATGTGCGTATTACAAATTAATTATCACTTCCTTTGGTGAAAGCAAAACATCGGGAGGAAATCTGCATACCTGGGAGTTCCTTAAAATGTTCTCAAAGGTATTTTTTTAAATTATCTAATTTTTTTTAAATCCATAATCAGAATTATTTTGCGTGTTGTATATTACTTATCTATTTTAGTAAATAAGTCCGTTATTGAGACGCCAAAGTCACAAAGTCGGCCATTACATGTAATTCTTTGAGATGCAAATTTCGGCGTAAAAATTATTGTTAAAATGTTTCTCGAATTCCATCTAATACTTATGTAATGTTAATAAAATATTATAAAGGCTACGTGCATTTTAAAGTGTAATTTGTCATTAAAGATAACGTTATCCTTTAAATATACTTTTAAAATAATAAACTTCTATATTTATTATCAAAGAGGCGTCAGTACGAAACCGTTAGTGAGTCTCAGTTTGACAATTTTAATTCAGTGATTAAATATTTATCTCACTGATTTTTAAAAGTAAGCACTAGCTCTTAGCGGGCACACTACGGTTTGCTAGTGACCCTGGTACTTATTTTTGGTACAATTTTTCTTTAAACTTTGAATTGCCACAACCAAGATGTCGTAACCAAGGTGATAAATTACTTTGAAACTGAACGCATGTTGCATAGTCTGAGCGTATTTTTAATAAAATATCACATTCCAGTATTTTAAAAGGTTTTAATGAACGAGACTACGGCGCCATATCCTTCCTAACGGATGTCGCTGTGCTGTGGGACCCTATGTGAATTATATTAGAATTTTTTACCTTTTATTTATCTGTGGTGCAGAGCCTAGTGACATCGAATTCGAGAAACTTCGTGCCATCGCTTCATCCTTTACTTAACATCGTACTCTACTAGCTGGGTAGGTTGCACGGAACTTCCAAAATAGTAGTTTCATTTAGTATACTTAAAGATACCCACACAAAACAACATATCCGATTCTATTAAGATTAGAAAATTGATGTGGTTTTTATTGAAATGAAGTTCTTGTTAAGCTTGATTGAGTTCGAAAATTGTTCGATCGTGGGTTTCATTGTGAATACACTGAATGAAGTATGTTATCAGATCTTCACAAATTCTTTATAGACTAATGTGCGGAATGAGTCAAGTGTCAATGATAGAGGTTAAGCGCTGAGTCTGCCGGCTCTCCAAGCGCCGGGCGTTGGTATTGAAAGACAATATCTACACCAAACATCAAAGTTTTTTAACACACGCAATAACACGACCAGTGTCAGTTGTAGAACGAGACCAAAAATATAAGGTCTGTGTGTGAGCAATGTTTTTTGTGTGTTAGTTAAATGTGTCGCGTGTTATATTAATATCAGAAATGTAATGCGTGGTATATGAGGATAATTACTGGGTTCTAGGAATATATATTTAGACATGAGAAATAAAAGTAATTAATCATATATTTTCTTTATTTGATGTCGAACTGTTATACGTAGTTTACTTTAGAGCAGTCAAGATATTCGTGGAATCATTTTTGGTTCATACAAATTTTCATCCTTTATTTTACTATCATTTTTACTGAATATTTATGGTAAAAGTACCTATTGTTTAAACTCGAAGTACCTATTTCGCCGTTTTGACCTTTTGGCCTTTTGGCTGGGCATTGATGAATCTGTCAATAAGGATGCAGAGATTTATGTAAGATAACAAATGAAGGGAAAATTTAAAGCTCACCAGTGTGATATATAAATAAGCAGGTGCCTATTGCAATCCGTTTACCTAATAACGCTGACAAGTCATTACCATTTACTGAAGCACCGTTAATATTGAATTTTACAAACAAAACGGCAAAGTTTTATTGTAAATGTTTGTGAAACAAAAACATTATGCATGTGTTGAACAATAAAGTGCAACACATTTAAAATCAAGAATATTTTAGAAACGACGTCGGAAGCTCGCCAGTGACTACGAGTATACAGATTATTAACAATTTCACCTCTCCCGGGACTCAAGTTGATTGGATGCATTGCGGTGCGAACGCGATAAAAGCTATTTATAACATGATAAAAGCTATTGTTAATGGTTGTTTGTCAGGGAAGTATGGATGTACTTATACTGTGTCACAGAATAATGGTCACGGTTAAAAGGTTTTGCTGATAAACGCGTTCGTTAATTACTGATACTGTAAACCCTCTGGATAGCTAACCCTCGATTCAGGAGCAATAACGGTAAATTATATTGAAGGCTGTTATATCGGCCAGATAATATTCATTGTTAACAAGCGCGCTCAGCTGTCTCTGTCAATAACCGACTAGAAGCATAAAAAACTGTTATGTATTTATTCTTAGGCAGTTCTTATGATCTGGGTCACGATAATAGTCTGACAAAATTCTATAAAGAGTTTTTTTATGTTTGTTACGGATAAACAAAAAAAAAATACTAGACCAATTTTAAAAATTGTTTCACTTGTCAAAAGCTACATTTTTAACTAGTAACTTGGGCCATATTTTATTTAAAAAAAATCGCGGGGGAAGCCGCGACATGTTTGCTAGTAGAGGATAAGTATTGTCAGTGTCACACACTACCAAAACTACGTTCTGACTCGTCGAAACTGGTTTAACTCACCGAAACGCAAACATACGTAAACATAAGTGATATTCGAG
This sequence comes from Megathymus violae, assembly GCA_003671415.1. Lineage (NCBI taxonomy): Eukaryota > Metazoa > Arthropoda > Insecta > Lepidoptera > Hesperiidae > Megathymus > Megathymus violae. Next base: position 255,209 of record PDGT01000106.1, on the reverse strand, counting down.
AAATTAAGTGTTGATTAAATAAATCAAGACTCCTTTTATACAAGGAAAGTATACATTAGCTATAATCGGGAATCGCCAAGCCGTGAAACTTCCCAGTAAACGAACCGAACTAAGCTAAAACGTTAACCAAACAACTTAAATTACCAAACCAACATTGATATTGATTCAACACAACAACGATGCATTTAAACTACACGGCAGTATATAATTTTAGCCGTTATTCAGCCTACGCTACGCTGAGTGCGTGGGTGCTACTGACCAATGCCTTCATTGACAACTTTCTAGTGTGCTACGTCATGGGAAAATGTTCATATGAATTTTTAACACAAAATTTCGTTTAGTAATATGATTCATCATTCATTATCACTGCTACGCTCGAACGTCCCTTTCCAATCCTCTTCATAGAGGTTAAGGTTATAAACGACCACGCCGGCCAATTGCGGATGTGCAGAATTCACACATGTTTGAGAACGTCATAGAGATATGTCAGGTTTCCTCACGATGTTTTATCGCAGCAAGTGATAATTCATTTGTAATTAGCGTATAATGTTAAAAATTCATTGTATTCTGACTAGTTCCGTTGGATGTGCTCTTCCACATTCCGACAGAACAAATTTTGTGCCAACATCACAGTACACCGCAGCGTACGACAGGCAGAAGAAGAAGAAAAGATGTGCCTGCGCCGCAGCATGCACTACTCTTAACATGTTATGTTTTAAAATTTGTCTTATTCAGTGGTAGGAGGCGCGCGTCGCTTGTGATCCATATTAACCCAAACATGGCGGGCTGTTTGGAGCTGTTATTTGAAACAGACTCAAACATATTGAGTTTGTTCATTGTAAAATTGAATTCTTGTTGTAAGCGATGCTTTTGTTAATAACTTGATTACGTACTTTTAGAGACCTAGTTATACATTTGTTTTATGTATATGGCAATGAAACGGTGGCTATGCGCACACCGTAGAAATAACTGAAATAAAAAACGGGAATGTTTCGAGTGTGCTTTCGCGTTTTTGTCTTTTTCCAAGTTTCCATTGTTTTCATGTTTTTATAAAACTATTTGATTTTTTTCTGTTAACATATTAAAAAAGGTCGTTTAGTAATTGGCAAAATTGTGACATCCCTTTACCGTGGTAAATAAAGTTTGGTATTCGGTCCGAGCTGGTGCAGATCTAAACAGAAACTCACTAATTGACTAACAAAGATGAGAAATATTTGCAACAAACTTGTTTTTAATTTAATTTCTAGCTGAGAGACTGTGTCTAGCCTGGGATTCAATGTTGAAAAAAGCTTCAAGTAAGCCAAAATATAAATTCTTACTCCAAACTCAAAGTTGAAGTCATTATCTACCGTCATCTACACGATTGTCGTTTGTCTATTCGTTCGCTAGTTTGTTAAAAAACTTAATCCTTATAGTATCTATCACGTGCGTGTCTGTTTGCACGATTGTCAAATTAGATTTTCACGAAATCTAGCAACAACAGATTTTTAGGATTAACTTATAGGACAATGAGACATATCAAATGAAAGGACTAGTGATCTAAATTTCTTTAACGTATAGAAAACGGTCGAAAATTGACCATTTCTATCCATTGTTGCAGAAAATACTTAATTCCAAGATTCTTTGCAACATTTCAATCGTACTCCGATTGAATCAGGTTAAAAATATAACTTTAATCCCATTTGGCGATTCAACATTCTACATTCGATGGGAATTGAGACATGATTAAAAATCGTGCTATCGACTAATGTACTTTTTGGCAGAGGCGAGCTTTAACTAATCTCTATCTCAAATCTCTATACCAAAACTAGTACGGTGTGTTGATGGATAGAATTCTCTTCATATAACTATATTTTCCTATCGCTTCGAATGCCTATATTTATCTATTTATTGCATATAAATATTCCTCTTCGTTTGATGTGTTATGTAAATAATATAACTAATAAATTAATTTGAAGTTAAGAAAAGTATTTATTAAGTGCGTCTGTTTGAAAAGTATGTTTTATCATGTTTTTTTTTATTAACTCGCTTTCTTGTATGTCTGTACGGGTGGAATTTTGTAATTAATTTTAAACTAACTTCCCGATGATTGATACTTGAAATTTGGACCCTACGAGCAGCTCAGAAGTGGATGACAATTCATAAAAATGTGAAAAAAGAAGAATTACAATAAAATGAAAAGAATAATTAAATCCATTATAAAAAGTACCATGATTTTATAATGGACTAAATTAAATTTTTTTTAATACGTAATTAGTATTTTGAAAACGAGACTGAAGCAGAAATAATTTATATTATTTTGTGTACAGTGTGTCAATTTTTTAAGTGCAAAGTTGCAATCTCCACCATATAATTTATCAATATATCACAATAGGTCCAATTTAGAGAAAAATACAAAGCGAAATAAATTTCTTTTAATAAAATTCTGGCCACACAGTTTTGCGAAAAACACATTTTATGTACACTTTGCCGTTAGAATTTATTTTGAAATCATTGAATTGAATTGTATCATGAAATTGTAAATTGTCATTACACATTTTTATTTGAAAACTAATAAACCACTGGTTTTCTTCACTTCGCTTCAGAAAAACTACGCCTTACCCTCAAAAATAGCACCTGCTTTGTATTATTACTGAGTTTTTCTCGTTCTATGAATTAGAAACATATTAATTTATATCCTTACTAGCTGACGCGGCAAAGTTGTTTTGCCATTTAAATTATTAGTGATTTATATCCCTAGTTGTAATAATTTTACTAAAAAAACAATATCAATCCTTTAACGTAATAGTGTACAATATTTTTGTTATCCCATCTTTAGCTAACACAAACAAACTGGATGGTTTGCCCACTCGGATAATTATGCCACGTATAATTATCCGCGTGAAAAACATATGAATGATATGAATTAATGATAAATTTATTTTAAAATAACACTGAAATAGTAAAATGATAATTGTAAACGTCACTATTACGATTGATGCACAAACAATAATAATAATGGCCGAAAACAGTAGGTAGTGAGAAAAGAGATCTCATCCCTACTGCTTGATGCTTACTGGGTCAGAAGTGACAGCGGTAGACGCCTGGCGGGGATAACTGATCAAGTGATAATTAAACAGTTATTATTATTACTAATATCGCTATAAAAAAATAGGGGTTGATGGTAGAAGAGTGAAAATTTAGGGTTGTATGTATTTCTAATGCCACATCATTATAAAAAAAATTGTCCAGAAAATAAAAAAAATAATTTTTTGGTGGACTACACTTATCTTTTCGGGGTATAAAAATGATAACCACCTATTCTCAGACCTACTGAATATACATATAAAATTTCATCAAAATCGGTCAAGCCGTTTCGCAGGAATATGGTAACAAAAACTGTGACACTAGAATTTTATATATTAGATTATTTATCGACGGATTCCAATGATACAAACTATAAATTAGGTGATGTTTACTGGAAGGCGTTAGTGAAAACGATAACGAAATCGGGTAACTCGATGCTGAGATTAGCGCGATCAAACCACAGACAAACGAACAAACAAACAAACAAACAAAACTTCTAATAAAGACCGGTAATAATAGTTATTCTAGTATAGCCTTTATCTACAGAAAGTGATCAGTTAGAATTTTGTTTATATAGATTATATGGCTCTTTGAATCGCCACTAAACAACGCTGAAGTAATATTTGATTATTTATTTATGACCGAAAGTTAATATACGTTTTAAATTGGAAGTTGCTTCCGTAGTAAAATGCATGCACCTCCATTTGAATAGCAAATAAACAAACTTCTTGAGCGCAATTCTGTTCACAAGGCGCGTGTACCTACCAATCAGAAACTGATTTGAATTGTAATGGACTCTTGGCACAGATATAGAGAAGTTTAATGTATTTTAAATGTGATAGTTGTAATCTTTGTCTTTGGACCCATGAGACTAAAATAATGGCATCGTAAAAGGTTTTATTCATTCATCAGCCTTTGTACGTATCGCTGGATTTATTATTTACTAGTAAACTGCAACAGACAAACCACGTCTTACGCTTCGAAATAGCACCTTAATTGTTTTAAGACTGGGTTTTTCTCTATATAACTTTTATATTTGTAGACGAATTGCAATGAAACGAACTTAGAATATTAAGTGATGCTTACTGCAATGCATTGGTGAAAACCGTAAAGAAATCGGTTAACCCATTTCGGAGATTAGTGCGAACAAACACATAGACAAGCAGAAAAAGAAGACAAAAATTCTAACAACAATTTTTTCTTATGTAACCTTCATGTATAGAAAGCGATCAGTTACAATTTTATTATATGTATAGTAATTTGTGCTTATGCCTCAATGTCCTCATTGAGGTTAGTCAGTGGGTTCTAATTAGTGCCACTTTGACCGTTTCTGAGACTTTTATTCAACTGACGTTTTTTCCACAGACTATCCGTTCACTTGATCAGGATGCTCAGATACTTCTTTAAACAATCACCATTTGATGATAATTGTTTATTCACCGACGGTGAAACTAACAGAATTTCTTGCATTTGTATAATTCATAACAATTCTTCAGCACGTCAACCAAGATCGACTAGATATATATTTTATGGACTTAGGATATAAATTGTAATATTCGGTGTTTAAAGTATATTTTATGCACTCACTACTACAGAGTGTACGGACTCACGCACACGTCTGATCCGTACCATGTCCGTCACAAGACTGCCTCTGTTCGTCATTAGAATCCTCACTCGAAAACTACTTCCTCCACCTACTGACCTGTTGAAAACTACCTTTTCTACCGGTATATACAAGATCTATTATGTTCTATCTTTATCGAATAGGTATATACGAGTATACTACAGTGTCCTTACAATAAGACTGGTGATATATCCACATTTACGAACAACAGGAAAAAATGTCACCTACGCAGGTTTCCTGCCTGTTATCATTTACCAAGAAAAGTGTTAATTTATTTGTTTTACGTATATAGTTTAAACAATTATCAGTGTGTGTGTATTGTAAACAGTTTAATTTCAATATAAATCAACCAAATTGTCTGTTACTATAACGTTCGTTGCCACTCAAACTAGATTTGATTCATGTGTGCATTGCTCTCTACAGAAACTTGATCAACCTCCATTGTTAGAACCACACAGTATAGAGTATTAAAACTCAAGCCTATGCACTAAAGTTAATGTTCGCGAATGAACAATCTCCGCAATATATCATAGAGTTGGAGCAAGTTAGTCCACTAGGGGTTCGAACTTGTCATGCTATGGATAATATATGTTTAGTGGTATATAGGTAGGTATGTTAAGTTGGGACAAACTTCGTTGTTTGCTAGTTATCTGTTTACCGTGTTCTTTAAGATTATAACTAGTTTGATTTTATGCTTACCGAGTTCGTGGGAGTTGTCGATGACATTCGAAACTAAATAGTTTGTGAGTATTGATCCTAAATGTAGAATTTGTAATGTAAGTAGGTAGGTTTTCTCATCAAGTCATCATGAGATTAAGGCATGTATACAATGTTGGTCAATTGTGCGTTGGAAAGTTTCATAATATTTTGGGATCATATTTGGAAACTCGTTGTTATGCAGGTTGCCTATACGATGTTTTCTGCACCGAAGCAGTTGAAAATTATTTTCAATGGTTCAGGTAACTACGAAAATTTAGAGTTTAATGGAAATTTTGATCTTAGGTCTCTTGGTCAATTTTCAAACTACTATTTTCTTACAAATGAGGCTACAAAAATAAGTTGTTGCGGCTTACACTACCAGTCGTTTGGTGGCTGACTCAAGCAGGAAGGTGGTAATTAGCCAGGCAGGCGCCACGGAAAAATAATAATACCAGTAATAATATTAATGACTTAATAATAATATTGGTAGTAAAATCCTTACGCCTAGCCCTATCCCCAAGTTGGCTGGTTCTGTCGCCTCTTACGATATCTTGTTTTGCCAGCATGGAATCAAGGTGAGCATTGTAAGCTGCCCCAATACGGCCAGAACTCATATATATCTGTGCTATCGTTGTACATCGATGACGGCGAGGCGCCTCTTGCCATAAAAATACTCAGCGAAATTCTAAGCCGCGCGCACACACAGACGAAAAATCACTACAATTTGATAGGATTTTGTCAGTTTATGTCAAAACCTAAAAGTTTTATAGTTATGTGTTAATGTTGAGTGTCCAATATTAAAATATGAGTTTTTATACACATTTAAAATGCATGAAAATGGAGTTTGTACTATTTAAAAACTTATTTTGATCGTTCACGGCCATATTGTTAACACGCCAATATCAAATCAGACTCGGTAAAATAACTTTTTCAAAAGTCTATTTTCATCAATTTAAAATATAGGTTTAATTTTAATTCAATTTTCAATTTAAAATTCAAAATTCAATTTAAAATATACTTTAAATTCACGAAAAATACGTTTAATTTCTCAAAAACTCTATGAAACAAAAGCTTGAATTTTGACGATATATTCGCCTAGTCTCAAATTTTGGACAAATTATCGTATAACATTTTACGGCGCGATACTGTGCAAGGTGGCATGCCAAGTCTTAGTGGTCTGGCCAAGCCCTCGCGCTTAGGTAGGAGGGTTGGTAATCTATCAGAGAATTATTGTTCACAATGAGACACATAATAAGTGTTTGTATCGATTGCAAGTCGTGGGCGCTCAGATGATTTGGTGACCGCTTGTGGGTAAATCATTACACAGTATAAAATGTCTGGCTGTCTGTTCAAAGATAGACACATAGATTTCAATTGAGTTTTCTAAGTTTTATTTCTTAGAAAGTTAGCTCTTATCTTTAAAAATAAAAATTGCTATATATTCATTCAATATAAAGTTATTAAAAATTAAGGAAACGACGATTTTTATAATCAAAACGTGTTCAGTGATGTGTGTTATTTGTATGTTTTTTTCTCTGCGCATAAAATACATTGTCAATATAATACGCAACTCAGGCGAAGTTGCGGATATGAGGTAGTATCTTAAACAGGTGGAGAGATAAAATTGTTGAAATATTTGTAGTACTCTCAAATGGCGGGTTCATCTATTCCATCGTTAATCCTATCTATTTGAGACACTTATTTATTCTATCAAAACAATTCACGAGTGAAATCATATAAGAAAAATGACCAGGACGAAAATTTTTATGACATCTAATTTTAATGACATACACAGCTATTTGGATGCACAGAAAACCTTAATTATTGGATGAGATGATTTATATTATTGAGGAATAATAAGATCTTTAATTTGTGTAGGCACCACTAATAAACTGTTGCTAAATTCATGAATCTAAATTAATAATAAAATATTTTGTTTTAAGTTACAAGTATAGTGTGTTTTAAGTTTTACGACATTTTAATGGAAAATATTAAATTAACATAGTTTAGTTTACTTAGTCGAAACACTAAAATAAATGAAAAGTACACAAAGTCATCGGCAGATTATATCCTAATTATATAGATTCAGCGTCATAATTTTTTATTATGTGTATGGAAGTAATCAGTGAATGAGTGAGTGAGTCGGTTCACTGTCATCACACAGCTTATCGCATCACCTTCGAGGTACTGTGTAAGGAATGCATTCCCATTATTTTAAATGATGGGTCCCAAGTAAGCCCAAACATTTCTTTGCAATAATATTGTTCACAAAATTATCTAATATTTTTGAATCTTTCGAGAACGATTATTTATTATTTACATGGCAATCGCCAACATTAAATTGAGAACATGTTTCTTAATTAATTATTATCAAAGTCGATAAAATTATAACGATCCAAGCTTTATAAGGATAAGAATTTATCTATAGGTAGATATAAAAACGCAGCGACGATGAAAAAATCTGCACATAAAATACTTAAAAAATATACACACATAATAATACAATATACTTTATGTGCAAAACATCAATATAGTACAATATATAACGAGAATGTGTCAATATAACCTTATAATATAAATTTAGAAATTTTGATGTAGGTAGATATTTCTATCGAAAGGCTTGACATATTTTTTTGGAATTTCTGTCTGTCTTTCTGATAACGTGTACATCTAAATTCATCGAGGAATTTAAATGATTCTTAGTATATTTGTACTTATATCGTGGTTTATAATCTGGAGTACTTTCCATCCCGGGAAACAGATCTGTTCCCGCGGAATTTTCTAGTGTTACCAAAGCGGGTTACTAGTTGTAAATAATGTGTGCTCCATTAGTGGATAATATTTACCGTTAAAACTATGAAGTTTATTTTGGACACGGTTATAATATTAGAAATTTCTTCTGTTCGGTGAAACAAGACTTATATTGAGGCTTCACTGATATAATTGATGGGTTTCGGATTGTTGATCTTTCACGGTTAACTATTGTACATTACAAATATTTGGGTTAACCTAAATACCTTGAAGCGAAGGAGGCTTTCATAGTATTTAGGGCCAACGCTCGTGGTCGTGGGCGGCCCGGCTACGGCTCTCCGCCATCCATCATAGAACATTACGAACGGAGGCGGTGGAGAAACATTTTGAAATTTGTTATCCGTGATATGAAATCCTTACACAACCTCTTCTTAATTAGAATGGTTTATAATCAATATTACTTGTTGAAATTACGTTTCGGTATTTACAATTGTTTTAACGACAATCTTAGATACAGGAATCTTAATTTTGAATCCTACACGCACTTATACATTCTCAGATTACGTGCGTATTACAATTTAATTATGTTTTGCTTCGGTGAATAGGTGATATATATATATATATAGGTGGCTTATGTAATGTGTAATTAAATTTAACTGATAAACCAACCTAACCAAAGGTAACCGAATACCACTGAAGCAACAATTCATAAAGGATTAACATTTCTTTACTTAACTCTCGTCATACATCTACATTTACATCTACCTTGTATCGTATCGTCTACATCTCGTCGTGTTCACGCCGCACATGTGTGCGTGACTCGTCGCATCGAGCGGCAAAATACCTAATGGCGTGCCACGGCTTTTGGATTAAATGCTTTACAATCAAGCTATTAGTGCTAGTTCAATATACTCAACAAATCAGTAAAATATAAGAAATCAAAATCACGTTAAACCGCGTTAAAGAGTCCATGTTTGTGTTTACAAAAAGCTATCACACAATGCAATTTAATACATTTCAATTTAATTATTTAATTTTTAATTTAATACATTTAATTTAATTTAAGTTTAAATCTATACTAATATTATAAGAGTGAGTGGGAACATTGTGAATTTGTGTATATGGGGAAAGTAATCTACGGAACCACGAAATTTATCCGAAAAATTATATAATTATATAAATAAATTAATGTTATTTTATGTAAATATAACTAATTTTTCAATCTGAACAAAGTCCGGACGGGCCGCTCGTGTATATATAAAATTCTAAATAATAAATTCTACAATTTTAAAAAGGTGATTACGAATACTTATTAATTGTCATATTGGTTAATTGAGAATTGAATTAATGCCCTAATAGTAATGTCTGATTTTCACATGATTTTCTCAATTTAAATATTTATTTGTAGTTCTAACGTAGATAACAAATATAGTTCTAACATACATAACGATACCCTACGGAACAAAATAGAAATATATACAAAAGTTAATTTAACACCATCCATTAATAATTTTACAACACATTTCTTGATAAGATAATAATTCACCTTCAAATCTATATTTATTAACGCAGTAGAACCCAAAACAATAGTTTTTAGAATTTATGTCTGTTTGTCTGTGCGTTTGATAGCGCTAACCTCAGAAACAGCTTATCCTATTTCGTTTCGGTTTTCATCAATGTATTGCAGTAAGCGCCACTTAATATTTTTTGTTTTATTTCAATCTGTCCTTAAATAAAGAGGTTACATATGAATATATGTATTTATAAATAACAGAATGAGAAAAACCCAGTCCTAAAACAATGCAGGTGCATTTGCTTTGTAAGAAATAATAACTTAAGACAATTAACAGATTCTGGTAAATCAGTAAGCATACGTACAAAAAAAATATGAAAAAAACATGCAACCTCATTTTTGGGATACAAAAAAGTGTGAAAAATAAAATATAAATGAAATATATAATGAAATGAAAAAAAAAATGTTTATTCGTAATGTAAAATGTCGCAGCTGAACATAGTAAAATACACAAAAAAGAGAGAAAAAAAATCACAACTAATACAAAAACGATAACGTTACAGCCTAAGTATATGCTAAACTAAACCTAAATACAATATTAAATGTCCGTAATGCAGCGTAACGAGCTACGAATGGGCCCAGCCTCATATATATATATATATAAATCTCCTCATTTTTTCAAAAATGTAACTCAACCAAATCTCTTCAGCGTCGGCCTGATTCAAACAGGAGAAAACGAGTTATTGCATTACGTTATTAACACCCCTGTGTTAAATACCTATATTATGTATGTAATATATTATTATATAATTATATACTATATTATAATGAAATCAAAATTTACAACGAACTGCAATCGTATCGTAGAACAAGAATCAGCTGTTAATTAATTGGCAAATAAGTTCCAACTGTGGATTTAAACCAACACGGTAATAAAATAACAGCTCCTAATTGGTTTCTCATAATTTATAGATAAGTAATTGTTAAACTTTACTCATTAAAACGCCCCATTAATTTAGAATTCACGTTTAAAAGTCAAGGTAATCTATTTATTTTAACAGAATTAAAATTTAACGCCAGTTTGTACTGTTAGGATTTTGAATTTTAGACCAAACTGAACTCCAACTTAAAAAGATTGTCCAATAATTATATATGTTAAGTTATATTGAGGTTATGTACCTTCAATTTATCTATTATATATATGAATGGTATTCAAGTGTCTATAATATAAATTAGAGCTATTCAGGTAGTGAACAATCAGCTGTTTTAAAAAAGTTTAAGTATAAGTGGCTTTGTACGCCTTTGAAAACAAGCCAAGTTTCTGGCTGACGATAAATAAATAATAATTAAATATACACACACTGACACCTCCCCACTGGGATTGTCTGTGTTGTGGGTGATATGTACATACACAAATATAGCATCATGAACACCCATTTCCCACATCACACAAAATGTTCACATTTCCCTACAACTACTTCCCTCTTCATGAAAATCTACTGAAAAATGTTTGTAACGTATGTCACTTAAAATGTCGGCGAACCAGTCACCATATCCGGCAACGCTCATCATGTTACTAATAAAAAAGCTTACTATCTACAAATTGAAACCAAGGTCCGAGGAGGGTTGTAGTGGTCTTGACTGACGTTTTCAATCCAAATCGTTCACATCAAGTCGACAAAACTCATAAAATTGGATAACTTATATCTAATATTTAATAGGTGGTATCAAAAACGGTTTTTGTTCTTATGGAATTATCACAACCGTATTAATGATTGTCTCTGATAAATCCATGTTGTTTATCGCAGTGTGGTTTCTAACTTTGCAATTTGCGTATTGAACAGGTACTGTTTCCCGAAGCTAAGCGAGGTGGGGTGGTTAGATCTAATGAGAAAATTAGGTCAAAATATTTATATATTCCGAATATTAAATTTAATCAATACTCAACATAGATAAGATGTGCTTGAGCTTATTTATCTATCGTATCCTATTTCTCTCTCTTTCTGTTTTGTCATAAGGAATTTTACAAAACATAATAATAATTTATTTACTATACAAAATCATGGAAACGTATCTATTGCTGCAATATCTAATTGTGAAGTTCGAATGCTAATTTCAGCGCGATGGCTCAATATTTACGGAAGCTTGTTCAATGAGTTATACCGCTCCGATTTCAACCAATCAATATTTAATGCAATTTCGAAGACTAACATTAGTTAGAGCGTAATGCATTTAATTATGTTTCTGTTTGTCGCTGTTTGTTGGCTATTGGTCTGAGAAATGAAGAAATAATAAATAATAAATAATTTGTTAACTATATGCCATGCAAAGGGTTCCGGGGTCAACACTCGGCCGGGGTATACATTTATGTGGTAGATAAATGTTTGTTTTCGGGTCATAGGTGTTTGTGATGTTCTGTGTACGTCTACGCCATCCGCAACACATGAAATCATAGAGCGGGGGTGTGTGTCTGAACGGTGTCGTTGTTGTTGGTGTCAAATCTATCTAGTGTTTACTTTCACTTACATAGTTTAGTTCGATTATCAACAGTCGAATAAAATTGTCAAAATAGGACGTTTGATGTCTGATGTATTGGAAGGTGAGTTTGAAAAACAAGGATACGTGATTTGTTCATGGTTTTGTACACGTGTTTTCTTATTTTAACCACTGTAATGAACTGTACTTTACCACGTTTTGTTTTATTAACTCGCTTTCTTATTTGTCTTTCCGGGTGCAATTTTGTAATTGTTTTTAAGCTAACTTCCCGCTGAGCTAGATACTTGAAATTTGGACCATACGAGCGACTCAGAAGTTGATGACAATGCATGAAAATGTAAAAAAAAGAAGAAGAAAAACCTTATCATTTTTAGTCCGTTATAAAAACATGGTACAGTAAAAAAATATTTGTAAATTATTTATAATGCATTTTATTTCTTGGTGTAGGTTTTCTTTCTATTGCCGTGAATTTGTTTGTTATCTTTTTAGGATTTCACTTTACTAATTACTAAAACTAGTAATACCTTGTTGAGTAATAACTAAAACTGCAAGTATAAGTCGTCCACTAATGTCTTAGGCTATGTATTGACCGAGCGCTTACGGTATCGCATCCGATTCGGTAGTGGACATACGATAGCAACGCCTAGTGTAACTACTGTGTGTTACTACTACAAGTACTACTCTACTACTAGAGTCTACCGAGATATAATTATTTATTTTACACAAAAAGATACCCATAAGGTGACATGAAGCGAAATACTGTTTTGGTGGTGCTAACAAACGGACGAGATCATGCCTTCTGTCGGGGAAATCCTACACGACCCAGCATAGTCCTGATAACATTCACAGTAACTGATTAGTAAGTTTGTTACCGATATCTTCTATTTTAAAAATCGTGAAATATTGTAACGTGATTCGGTTGTAGTATTGGCGGGTCAGCCGAAAATCGTTTCAGACATCGTTCGAAAAAACTTCACGTCGTCTATCCGTAGTCTTACCATGGCATGGTCGCCCACGTATGTACATAACATACAAATTACATTTATTAATGTATTAATTAGTCATGGTATTCAGGTTAAACTGCCTACGTCTCAGGAATTTAAATAACACTGTTTTAAATCTTAATTAATTTGCATTTTACACACGTAACAAGTCGTCGGGTCTATCGTAAATGAAGGAAGTTTGATGACAGTTAACTAATATCAAAATTTGTGACTGCTTTAAAGCTTCGAAAGATACTAGAGTTTAGTAATAAATAAACGGTTACACACTTGCACTCCAACACTAGGATTCCCTGTATTGCGGATGACATGGACATGTACAAACACATATAACATTACAAACACTCATGTCTCGAGAACAAACATTTATCTGTCACATAAATGTCTGCCCTGGCCCGAGCATCGAACTCGGGTTCCCTCGTTCGGTAGGCAGAGTCAATACCAACTGGTCCATAGAGTCGTTAATAGCTCGGTTAAGGTTAAGACTTAAGTTGACAGCCTCTTGTGTCATGTCATTGGTGTCTATGTAGTGTCAACTGTCAAGAGTTTCTCCCGCCATTATCGTAGTTCCGCCGTCATCATGATCCATATAATTGGTTCAAATATCAAGTCTTGCTGGAGATCTAGTAGAGGTATAAAGATATTTGATACTTTGGTAAGTTCGTCCATTAATCCGCGATGGAAAATGGTGGTTGAGTATGTGGCCTTCTTGATTGTAAGGAGATATATATGTGTAGTGCTTTTGTTTTCGCGTTGGACTAATGACAGTTACAACTCAGTTATTTACTCATCTCAATGCACGGGAGTAGCAATGCATTTGCGAATGATTTCGAATAGTTTATGTTTGCTTATAGATAAACGACGAAAGATTTCGGTGACTATTCAATATAAGCCGGACGGCATGCAGCTTTGTCATTTCACATCCACAAGAAAATACATTTCATTTTAAACATTTATCCTTTATATAAGTAATAAATAAAAAAATCTACATAGATCAAAAAAAATATTAGTTAATTTTTATTAAATAATTACAATTAATTTACATATTTATATCCATTTATATGTTGCTAAATATCTTAAATAAGCGATGTTTTTTTCCATACAAAACTAAAATTAATTAGTTAAACTTAAATAATAAATTTCTATTTTAAAAAACTGTATTAATATGAAGTGTCGTCCACTACAAGTTTAAAAAAATGTATTTGAACTTGAATGGATAAATAAAAAGTAAATTATAAAGGATTGCAAATTTGAACAATATGTATAGGGAGAGTGTAAACTAATGTGTAGTAGGAATTTTAAAAACGCCTTCTAAGATTCGGAAGAGAAATATTTGAAACCTAACTTTTCTAGATATTAACGTTCAACCTTTTATTTAATATCTTAAGCAGCTCAGCTCAGCAAAAGCGAAGACTTTTCGAAAAATTCACCATCCTCTCTCACGAAATAAAGTGAAGTATAACGCAATAATTTAAAAAATGTTCTGGAATTCTTGAAAATTTTGGCTAATGCGTTTAAGAGTTAATACTGTTAGAAATGAAGCTATTTATATAGATTTAAATCTCAGGCTGCCTACTCCTTTAACACCATAACTTATTGTAGCTATGAGCTAAGCGTGCTCTTACCAAAATCATGAAATCAGGGGTCTGCCAAGTTGGACATGCAACGGAAGTTTTGACCTTACGTTGTAGGTGCTACGGTTTGAGTTATATAGACGTATTTTGGGAGAACAACCCGGGGATTATTGGATAATGAATGGCTCTGAGGTCAGATCAATCAGGCGGTCAGCGGAGAATTATGTTCGGACTGTGACAGATTTCACAGGTAATGACCGACCAGGTAATCCTGCGCTAACAGTGGAAGTAAAGCGACGCAGCCTCTTGAAATAATCATGAGGAATGGATTGTGTCGAATATTGTTGTAATTGGTAATAAGCGAAGTTTTATGGAACGTGTAATCAATATGATTATCTCTATAATCAGTATGATTATGTCAATTCGGATGCGGTTGTCAGTACGTTTTTGCTTCTCGTGTTCAGTCATATAATTATTACCGATTGTTTTAATTGAAACATTTATTGTGTTTCACGACCCAAGCCCGGTTAATAGCGACCTTGCCTGTGGCGTGATAGGTCCCGGATTCGAATCTCGGCCGGGGTAGACAAAGGCCGCAGATAAATTTTGATAGGTGATAGATAAATTTGTGATGCCATAATTATGTAATCAGTTAATTCTAACGCGGTGGTGTGACTGTACGAATGGCAATAATTTTTATTGACAGTAAATTATAAGGCAGTTTCGGGTTTTTAAATTCGTGCTGAAATTTATTGGAATGAAATTGGATGTAAACAAAATTTTAAGTGTCCACTTTTAAGGCTATCGCCGATCTTAATTGTGTAACCTACTTTTTTTTACCTCACATGACTTCAATTGGTTTAATACATTTAGGGTACACTATCTTCCGAAGTGTTTCAAATTAATTAATCGATTGTAGTTACATTCACGTGATATTGGTTTCGTAGAGACGACTATGAATATTGCTGTGGAAGGCCGACATATTTATACTGTAGACAATTCCTTGCTAAATTACATGTTAATAAAACTAAATGATACTTATTAAAATATATACTAGTGTTCATTCATAAAATAACATTGTTTCCAAAATTTTTCATTGCTAACCCTTGACGTGGCTCCATCCATCCTTGAATCCAATCCAAACTCCCCTGCTCGTGTATTACGTGCAAAAAAAGGGACGAGACTATGGCATACAATCCCTCCTGTTGCAGGTAACGAGGTTTTGTACGACCCAGTTTAATCCCAACGGTACTTGCGTCGTGGTAAGATATTTTGCCCGTGTGGCGAGCTACCATCCTACTTCTAAAACCGATCATGACACGTTTCATCCGTGTTTACGTCGCAGTGTCAGAGAGCCAGTAATAATACGGGTCTACCGCACATTTATTGGTAAGCAACATTTCGGTGATGCATTTGCGTGTTACTTAATTATATGAGCGATCGTGATTACTTACCATCATCATTAAAATTAAATTTATAGAAAGGGTGCCAAGTTTTTTTTTCACGTAGTAATATATATAGATTCTGGAACTTGTCCCTTTGTCCTATAGTTTCGTTGTTATAACATTATTACATTTGTTTTCTTAATTTTTACTCAGAAGTTGTTTTCTTTGGTAGTACGTTTTGTTGTATTTCGAGTTAAAACTATAAGTATTTTTTATTACATATGTTGATTTGGAGTTGTCATTCATATTAAGGTACAACTTATCAACACATTATTGAGGTAGTCATACATTTTAACATAATCAAGTATCAAGTATTTAATACTACTTTCAGTATAACTAAGCCAATTAATTTTATAGCTGTCACAAATTAATTAGTTCGATGAATAATCTGTATACGATAAAGCTTTTCAACTTGCTCATCTTATACATATATATAGGTACGTTTAATTTTATGCGTTGAGTCAATAACTTAACGAGTACCTATCAAACAGGTACAAGGAGAGCTTTGAGGAACAGGATGTTAGACACTATTCTATGTTTTCAATGGTGAATGACAAGTTGCGAACGTGTCGGCAACGTGTCATAGGCAGCAACGTTAACAATCCAACAGTTTGTAAGTTACTATGTTTAAATATAGTACGTAACTACACCTCATTACATAATTATGTACACGCATGTTTCTCAGAGTTCAGAGGGCTGCTGGAAGAAATTTCTCTAGGAAATTAGTGGTGCTTCTGTGTACAAGAAAGGTTCTGTTAATTGAATTACTTTGTGTACA
Organism: Megathymus violae; assembly: GCA_003671415.1. Lineage (NCBI taxonomy): Eukaryota > Metazoa > Arthropoda > Insecta > Lepidoptera > Hesperiidae > Megathymus > Megathymus violae. Next base: position 238,262 of record PDGT01000106.1, on the reverse strand, counting down.
ATAATAGTACATAAATACAATTATGATATAGTAGGTAAATAGTTGAAGACAAATGTACATATTATCTGAAGAAGCGCGTGCCGCTTTCTATAACTAATATACTGTGGCCGCAAGTTTAAGGGGCCACTGGGTTGTTTCGAAGGACCGTTCTGGAGACTTTTTCCAGATAAAAAAAATTGCAGTTTCTTGATAAATAATTCGTGTAATATTCACATACATTGATTGTATAAAAAAAGGAAGGGAAGCGAATACATAGAAGTAGCTTATGTGGCAACTTAGATATTACGACGAGTAATAATTCACGATTGGGACACCGTGCGAGATCCTATGGGGGTCCGGCGGTCGCGGATTGGTTGCCAGCCGCAATGTTTGATGTGACCAATCCTAGCTGACCACTGGCCTGGTGACGTAAGCCGCTGGATATCGTCCATTGCTCGGACTAGTTTTAATTTCACTGTGGCTCCGACATATACGTATTAACAAAAAGCTATTCCGTCCAACTTCGTTCGGGTTGGACAATTAATTATACTTCCATAATTAATAAAATTTTCATATTTTTTTGCTTTGATTGGACAACATTAGGTTTAATGACATTTTGTATAGCCTTTGTTGTTTCGAGTTTCTACGGAGGAAACCTTCAAAAGGTACCGGGGGGCGTGGGCGCGACTCCGGGTTATGTGGGATTTTTACTGTACTAAAACCAGGG
>PDGT01000106.1:134711-237543 GCA_003671415.1 Megathymus violae | reverse complement strand
TTTCTCCCTGTCCTACCCTTCTATCCTAGCCTATCATCACCGGAATCACGTGTTTTCACTACATACATTTTTCAAGAAAATCGATCAAGCCGTTCTTGAGTTATAACGGGACATACAGACAGATAAAATATTTCAAAATTGTAAATTGATGTCAGTGTGTTATAAAACGAATATTTTTAATGATTGACAAAAAATGGTATGCACAGACAGAGAGACATTGCAAATTTATATAGATAGATTTTACGTAGCCTATCATCTGCGCAATCCCGTGTTCTCACTGAATACCAATTTTTATTAAGATCAGTCAAGCCGTTTTTGGGTTATCTCAAAACATATACAAAAATTTCAACAGATAATAGTACATATACATATACATATGTAGATATGATTATATGAAATTTGCGACAACCCTATATTGTATAATTTATGGTTTATTAATAGCCTATTTCATTATGGCACTAGTATACATTAGGTATGTTACGAATATTAAATTTGGGATCCGGATATAGATACGGATATATGAATAATATTATATCGGTTTCGATTACGGTTATGGATATGAAATTATTTCGGATAATTTCGGTTACGGATATTACATGTTAGACGACTTGGAAAAAAATATAGTGTATTTCCAAACTTTGACTTTGTTCCTAGGTTTTATATGGTATTTTTAATCACAGAAAAAAACAAATTAAATAATAAAAACTGTAACATGAGAACGACACGGCTAATGTATCGGCTCAGTGAGCGTAAACCAGTAATAACGTGCTTTATTTAGACTTCCTCTATCCGAAATTATCCGAGACTTTTTATCGGATACGGTTACGATTTCGGATATATTTTTATTCCGGATAGCCGATACTTTCCGTTACGGTTACGGAGCTCCATAACATCCCTGGTATACTGCATCATACTGTTACCCCAATCAGCCTGTACGGCGAAGACAGTGATGTAATCTAAAATTGGTAACAAAAATTCATTAAAAGCCGCGACAACCGTTTTGACGGTAGTGTATTGGTGTAGGTGACAGTGGGTGTAATCAAGGCCGCGAGGCGATCACCGATACACAGATTAAGGAAGTGATTTATATTCGTTAATAACTTTGTTCATTAAGAGTTTAAACTAATTTTATAACTTAATCTACAAATTTATAAACTGCATACAGTGAAAGAGATGTGTGACGCATTGTAGGAGACGGTATCTGTTAATTTTTATTTATATTTATTTGCCCTTTACTGTTTGTATAATGGGCGGACTATCTGTAGGCGGTATAGAATAAATTTATATAGATTCATATTATAATGTTATTAGAAGTTAAATATTATAAGTACACGACTGTACATAAATCAATAAATGAATATAATTGTTGTTTATAAATAGTACACAGACATTTATGAAAATTGGTTTTCATTTTTGTATCAAACAGCGTTCATGCACGCAAGTTTATTAAACGAATTCTTATTGCGAGCTTTACTAATCTGCTCAGGTAAGAATCAATGTCATGTCGGAAGCTGGGATCGCCATAGCGCTAGCCAGGTAGCGCCCTCTCGGCTTAAAATTGAGAACAAAGAATCAATTTAAATCGCCATATCGTCTACTCCGTTACGTATTATACGATCGAGTGCTTATTTTAATCGGTCATCTTTATTTTTCTCAATTTACCTTGTATTTCTGTTGTCGCGTGCGTAGTCATAAAGATGGTCTATGTCGTATACTTATTAAATGTCTGTACACGATGTTAGTGACTCCCTATTCATCAATGTGGGGTTATGCAAACCACGGAGAATCCTGAACCGTTATAGATGGTTATAGATACTATAGTTTTAAATAATGAAAAATCTGGCTTGCTTATAAACATCGGTAATGTTTAATTACTCTGTATAATTTTTTAATATCGCCGTTACATATCAGGATTTATAAGTTCAATATAACGCCAAAGAAGTTCCGTAAAAACATTATTATACGGTGAGTTAATTAATTCAGTCGCATGCAATATTGAGCATGTAACTATTTCACTCTAAGAGAACTTCGCTTCCGTATTGGAAAACCGAATGAATTGCGTTAGATACTTGTTAAGAAAAAATTCTTACAAAACGAGAGAAAAACTTCGACATTCGCCGTTATGCTCAAAGCGTAAGTAAAAGTCATCGAAATCCTTCTTATTAATTAAATTCAGATTTAAATTTGTCTGAATCTTCGAGAAAATGTTATTTATAGGCACCAAAGACCACAGTTACTATTATTGAATTAATTACTAATTTAATTATAATAATATTTGTACAAATACTATAACGTACTTTTGTAAAATAGCGGGTATATTTATTATGTTATCTCATTCGAAAAATAAATGGTCTGGATCTTTTGACAGGTAGTCGAATCGATATCTTGTAAAGACGAATTTTTACAATGTTGCGCGCGTCGTAGAGTTGTTAATACAAGTAACGAGAGTAAACACTCGTAGGTTACACAACTGAATGTATTTTGTCTTTGCCATTAATTTCTTTAGTTCTTCAGTGGATTATTTTTTAAAATTCCAGAGATTCGTTGTAACGGAAACGCTATAGTATCAGTTGCGTAAATTCATTTATCATATCCAATTATCTCCATATATGCCAAAAAGTTTAAAAGGCGTACAAAATTTGGTATGCCAGTAACGGAAGTTTGTTACAAACCTACGCAAGTCCTTCTCTGTTCGTGCAGTATGACTCTGGAACCAACCGTTCAAGATCGTGAGAGTAAGACAATAATTACCTTCAAATCTAAACTCAAACAGCATCATCTTTCCCTTTCCTAAGTCCTTTCCAATTGTTTCATATATTTGACATTATAATTTTGTTACCACAGAATTTCTGTCTAAAATATATTTATTATATATTTATCCCTTGCTAGCAAACTGTCCTTGCATGGCTTCGGAAAAACTACACCTTACGTTAAGAAATATTACCTACATTTTTTTTTAATTAATTCATAACTTTTTTGTTTGTGGACGGATTTAAATTAAATGAACTGTAAATATTAAGCGATGCTTACTGCAATACATTCGTGGAAACTATAACGAAATCGGATAAGTCGTTTCTGAGATTTTTTAAAACGTTTACACACTCACACCCCCGCACTAGGATTCCCTGTGTTGCAGGTGGCATGGACATACACAAATATGATATTACAAACGCCCATAACCCGAGAACAAACATTTATCTGTCACATAAATGTCTGCCCCGGCCGGGAACCGAACCCGGGTCCCCACGCTCGGCAGGCAGGGTCACTACTAACTCTGCAATGGGATCTTGAAATTTGCGCGAATAAATGCACAGACAAACTAACAAAAATTCTAACAACTATTGTTTTGGATTCTACTGCGTTAATAAAGGTCCCTTATATTAATTTTTCTCATCTATCTTTAATGTACAAAAAGCGATCACTTAGAATTTTATTATATGTAGGTATAGTAGATATATCTATAACAATATTATAAAGAGAGAGTGTTTATTTTGTGTGTTTGTGTATATGCGGAAAATAATCTCCGGAACCACGCCACCTATCTGAAAAATTATTTTACCATTTTCAAGGAAAATTATTCTGGGTGGAGATAGGATATATATATAATTGTATAATAATATTTATTTATTTGTATTTATATGTGTGCATTATACATATGTTTATGTAGTACATTTAATTTCTTTTTATATGCACGCTAAATTGTTGTCAAGCATTAACTTATTTTATGTAAAAAAAAAAAAGAAATTTTATTTTCGAAATAAGCAATCGCTTGTATGGACAATAGTTCTTAGACGACTGTATAATTAAAGTTTATATTCGTGTACACAAAATGAATAAATAAAATAAACGAGTTCTTATTAAGGGAGCAGATTTTAGAGGTGATTATTGAAAATAAAATAAAACATGTCGTGTAATTTTAAAATGCCCTGTTTATAAAATATTTAAGAAAATTTACGAAAATGTATCATTTAAATTGCTAAGCCTTAATGTAATGAAAAATATATACTACTATTTATTTTCAATAATCATGCATATATAATTAATAGTCCAACCCGAACGAAGTCGGACGGGGCCGCTAGTAGGTACATACTCGTATAATATAAAAACTCAACTGCCGTTGGTATGCGAAGATCCAAAAATTTCTTTAAGAAACGAAAAAATAGGATATTCTACCCATACAAAACATTATTTCTCGCAAATAAGTTGTAATTTACCGAGTTTGTATCTCGAAATAGAAACAATACTTGTTATTTGATAATATTGTGATTTTAGCGAACCTACTTCAGCTATTTAGTTTCATCTATTCAATAATAATCAATTTTCATTAAGCTTAGCTTAAAATAATTATTCATTAAGGAATGCTTTAACGAAGATATAACGTTACATCGATTAGAATTTGCAAACTACGAAGTAAACTTATACCAGTATGTTTTGTAAAGCTAAAATTACATAAGCGAGATATGATGATTCACTCTTTGATATCAATATCTTGATTGAAGGGCTTAAGGAGTGTTTTGTGACTAGACTTATATAAAAAAAAAAAAACAATAATTATCATAATGAACTCACGGTATGAAACTTATATATAAAAGGATAAAGAAATTTTACATTAGGATGAGAATCTGAGCGCATGGCGCGGCGGTGCGATAGGCCAAGCCAGGTGTAAATTTAAGTTGATTTTTTTATTCGATGTAGATTTGTTTATACACACATTTTCGACGGTCAAATACGATATCACAAAAAGCGACAATAATTATTTATTTATTTATTTATTTAATCTTTATTATAAGGCCTTATTGCAAAGGGTTATAATGGGCGGACTTAATGCCTTAAGGCATTCTCTACCAGTCAACCGGTGGGCGTTGGTGAAAAAATGTGGTAGGCGTGAATATATATATACATTATACATAAATATATATAGATACACATAATTATATACGCATAAAGACAAATACATAGTTATATATTGCAAATAAATATATATATTATACAGATTAATTCATAAAATAAAATTGAATAAATGATGTCATAATTTCAATAGCGATTTAAGGTGCCCGTTTTAGATAGTGCTGCCGGACTTGTCTCTTAAATGAATTTTTTGACGGTGCCTTTCTGATATTTAAGGGCAAGGAGTTCCAAAGTAGTATACCCTGAATAGTGAAAGAATTTCCGAAAAAATCGGTTTCATGTGGTGGAATCTTGAATCTATGATCTGTTGAGGAACGGAGTATTCTGTCATGTATTGAACAGCCATAATGAAAATTTTCCTTTAAATAAGTAGGAGAAGTAGCTTCATTCAAAATTGAATATAGTAGGACCAGCATTCTGGAGTTACGTCTCTGCCGAATAGGAAGCCATTGAAGCTTTGAACGGTAGTGCGAGATATGATCGTATTTTCGTAAACCGAAGATATACCTGATACAGCAGTTGAGGAGGCGCTCCAGCTTGTTTAGAAGTTCTTCTGTAAGATTTGAGTAACACACATCCGCATAATCTATGATGGGTATTATCAAGCTCTGTATTAACATTATCTTTGTTTTGATTGGCAAAAAATGCTTTAATCGATATAAAGCTTGCAGGGAGCTAGTTACCTCCCGGCTAAGCTCAATGATGTGCGGTCGCCAGCTGAGGGTGGAGTCAATAATGAGGCCAAGGTTTCTAATATTGTTGGACAATGGTATGACTGTCCCATTATAAGAAATGGGTGGCAGATTAGAATTGTCAATCTTGGCTAACATTCCTGAACTGCCAACCAACATCGCCTGGCACTTCGCGGGATTAACCAAAATAATCTGTTACAGATAATATTAATTCGAATATTTAACTATACCTCATATCTAAATCCTTTTTTTCCCAAATTGTTATCTAGCGTATAGTCATTTTTCGTCATAAAATTACTTTTGAATCTGAACTTTAAGTTTTCTTTAAATCAGATGCTTATATATTACATAGTTTTACAGACTACCCTTGAGTGGGAGACTAGTTTTACTAAGTCTATAATTTGGAAATATGAGTTTAGCCTGAAAATTGTGAACGTCACTTCGTTTAGCAAATTATTATTTTAAATAAATGTGAGGATTGGAGCAATGACACGCAGTTTGGCCACAGTGAAACGCTTAATAGCCTCTTCCCTAACTTTACAAAATTACTTCTATGCCTTAATATATTATATTTGATTCACATCTTGAAAGTCTGCAGCGATCAGAACGAACAGAACATCTTCAGTCATCATGCACTCCGTATCTTATTCCACATATCGTTACGATCATTCTTCACAATGTATCAATCAGCTTGCATGCACTTACTCCTTACCACTATTCATCTTTCTCAGATATTCGTAGATACAACATTACATTTTTTCAGATAATATGGCTTTAATTTTATAACGTAATTAGCGGCGCCCTCCGATTTGGTTCGCGTTTATTCAAAACTTTATTTTCTGCCTTGATTAGACATAATTAGGTTTCCTAGCGTATCATCTGCGCAATCACGCGTTCTCACTACATACCAATTTTCATTAAGATTGGTCCAGCCGTTCTTGAGATATAACGGAACATACAAACAGACATACGGAGAGACGAAAATTTACAAAACGGTCAAATTGATGTCAGTGAGTTATAAAATGAATATTTATCATGAAATTGACAAAACAATGGAATGAACAGACAGACAGACACTATAGATTTATAAAGTGGTACAGATATCTAAATACATATATTATATCATTTTTCATTAAATTGCTCTGTTCTGAAATATGAATATAGATTCAATGAAGGCCGCAGAAATTTAGTGCAACAGACCACACACATAGCGTTATGAAATTAGCAAAAATATTAATTAGTTCAATAATAAATATTGTTGCTTCTGCGTTAGTTAAAATTGACAGTGCAACAAAGTGTATTTATGTGTATCTTTGTCGAATCATTTCACTCGAGTGTGTATTTTACTCCCTCGTATCTTTGCTTTCATTAAGAGACAAGCTCAAGGAATTAACGAGAATTAAGACTGATAGATGTAGGAAATTAAGAGTGCTTAAGATTATATAATGAAACAGATTAACTAAAGAATTAAAAATTTTCAACTGAATATATAAGTTGAAAGTTTGACATTTTTGTATCTGATTAACTCTCATTGTGCTTTAACACTATGGGGCACTACTCTTATAAATGTAAATGTATACCCGAATAAAATAAAAATTTTACTAGTCATGTCAAAACAATAAATTAAATAGAACATAGATGTTAGCGTGTAATGAAAAATATATTCCAATTTGAAATTTTTCAACAAAGAGTACCTGTCAATGCAAGACCCAAGTTACCTAGATCAAATTTACAGTCCATTTACTCGTAAAAACTGGTTTAATTAGATCAGCCAACCTACGTTGTTTATCGTTTTTTACTTAATCAGTTTGATGAAATGGGTATACGTTGGCGGTCCTCTAAAGATTTATGGAATGCGCGGTATTCACGAATTTATAGCGCTCATGTCAAATATCCATCCATAAGCCTTTAGAAGTCTACTTTGATGTCGGCAGAAAAGCCGACGCTGTCTAAGCATTCCGTCATTTCCGCAGGGCTATCACATGATATAAAATGTCATTATATTAATCAAATGTAGCGTGGGTGATGTGTAAAATGCTTAAATACGATTAACCTCAAAGCTCTTCTCCGAACGCTGTTTAGAGATTCACTGATAGTCGTTTCACTCTGCAAGTCCCACGCGATTGACGTCAAAAGATTACGTAAAGGATTCATAGCCTGAGATAGCCTGGTGTACACTAAGGTGTACTGGTGTAATAGATAAGACTCACTTATTGGATTGGTTTATACGCAATAGCCTAAGAAATCCACTTTAAATCTTTACCAGGTCCTGAGTCTACCCGCCGCCACAGATATAGTGGGTTTTTAGAAATGAGCTGTTTTAATAGATGTATTTAGACGTCTGAGGAGTCCCCATGTTTCGTGTCTCGTGTTTGATGATTGAGCTCAAAAATGTTGTTAGAATAATTACCTAACTTTGCTATTTTACTTGCATGAGTGTGTGGGCGGCGACATGACACTCATGATGAAACGTTCCATCTACTCTCAACTCCGACGTGTGACATTATCATCTATAATCACTAGTTAATTAGAAAGGTGACTTGTTTACTTGTAACCTCGATCGATGTTTGAACAAATTCTGATGACAGATATTATTTGTTTTTTTTTCATATTTACATTAGGTGACAATCCGATGCAATGCGGTTCATCATAGATTAACGAGGTAGATGGGCTTCGAAAAATAACAATCGAGATATATATATCTAACTCATACTATTATAAGAATGGTTGTTAGAAAGAAAGAGTGTGATCTAGTGAAATTTTTCTTGATTGACTTGCAAATTATATTAAAAAAATTATATTAAAATACAAACGCTTGTTTCATATAGTTAACTAGAATTTTCCAAATGAGAAAATAATGAGCGACTGTTGAAAGTATCTCAGGTGAAGCTATTTCATGGTATTAACGTATTTTGATTATTAAAAATACCATATTGGATCCATACCATACCATACATATCCACATCCATATCCAACACCATACCATATTACCAAAACTCCTTGGCTAGTCTGTATAACGATGGACAGTAAGTTGCGTAGAAAAATGCAAATTTTCAGGCCAAGTTGCGAGCAGCTTCTATATAGTATTGTACTAGTATATTTAATATCTGTCAAAGTACGCGCAGATGGCTTGTTGTGTAATTATCATAAATGCCAGAGTTGAGTGCGACCCACGACCTTTGTTTCAACACGGAGGCGAAGTAGACATGTTGCGAGTGAAATAATTGTACTTTCATTTAATTTGAAACGTGGTTCAACTGAACCTGATTTTACGGGCCGGTTGAAAACGAACTCTGCACGCTTAATTGCGTGTTTGACTGTCTATCCATGTGTCACATCCTATTTTCTATTAATGTACTATTTGCAGAATATGAATTTTATTAAAAAATTCAATAATTATCGGACAATTGTTATAGAAGTTCCGAGCATAACATAAAGTGAATATTGTTGTATACTTTTATACCTTCTGATCTAAGGGTTAGTAGCCTCTTGTCGGTCTAGCCGATGGAGATCTTTACATTTCTCTCGATCGTGAATATCTCTTTTACCTCCTTGAATGACATGATACTCATTCAAAATCATTATCGGAGGCAAAGTAAGAGAAGAGAGGGAGAAGCATGCTATGAATAAGTTATATAAAGCAGATAAAAGACAGTTATTGCATAAGAACATAATTAGGCAAGGGTTCGAAAAAGTTTTAAAACAATAAGTAATAATGGTCACAAAGTACGTAAAGGTTTATATTGACAAATATGAGTTACTGTCATTATTAACGTGAATTGTAGTAGGAATACAAGGATTGAACTTTGTTATAAGACCGCTTACATCTATTGAAAGATCCATATGAATTAAAGGCGACTGCCAGCTATATTATATTTGATATTTAATTGCCTTTTTATTCATAAGCATAGATAATTTCACTCTTCTCTGTTCCTTTCAATGGTTCGTGTTATTTTTAGAATACCTTAGTAAATTTCAATATGTTTAAGCTCACGAGCCTCAGCTTCGTTCTATTGATTCTTGCTTATCGTCTTCATTAATAAGTTTACATTTTAATGATCTATTTTGTGTGGAACTCTTTTATCAATATAGTCAAATTTTACTCCAAATTTTTTCCTATACTTATTTCATAGTCTTTGACTTCTAGGTCAACGTAAAGCTCGCAATGTATCGATTATCTTTTTGCCGTCTTTACGTTCTTTGTATGTACCAACGTCGACTGTTAAATAATGTTAGTTAACAATAAGGATAGCAATGATAGCTTAGTGGTTTGAAGCTCGGCAGCAGTTGTTTCTGGGAAGGAAAAAACCGTGCGGAAACCTACATACCTAAGAGTTTTCTATTATGTTATCTAAGGTGTGTGAAGTCTGGCGGAATATGATCTTAACACTTTTCATTGTGAGTAAAGACCTGTGCCGAGCAGTAGTACAATTATGGGTTGTAACAATGATTTAACATTAAGGTTACGTGTTAATCAGTAAAAATCTATACAAATAATAAAATTCTAACTGATCGCTTTCTGTACATGAAGGATATATGAGAAGAAACATTATTAGGGGCCTTTATTAACGCAATAGAACACAAAACAATAGTTGTTAGAATTTTTGTCTGTTTGTCCGTGCGTCCTTCCGCCGTCCGTAAATAAAAAAGTTATAAATTAATTTAAAATAATGCGGGGGTACAACTTCTTAACGTAATACGTAGTTTTCCCGAAGCGAAGCGAGGGCAGTTGGCTAGTAATATATAAATAAATAAATTCACCTTGTAGGTACACTGGTATTGATGTGGATTAAAAACTCAATATAAACTCGTTAACAGTCAAAATGCGGAAGTATATGATAAAATTCATTCATACCTCGGCTGTTGAGCGTAGGCTCGCCCGCGGCTTTTGTGAGCGCAGGGCCCACAGAAGCATAATAATTACACAGCTTAGAAACTAAAGTAGTAATCGAGGTAATAGAAGCAAAAAAATGACGTGCATGAGTGTATTTACGGAGTACCTAAATGATTTTGAATTGATTTGAAAGCTTGTATCCATGTTGCTTTGCAATAAAATTTAAACTTATTGTTTATTTGTTGGTGTGTTTACATAGGATAGGTAACCATCCCCAATTTGTGTTTTGATAGATTAAAATGTACCGCAAATATTATCATATGTCGTGGTTCAATAGTAGTAGAAGTAATTTCATAAAACTACTTCTTATAATAAACAAATAATATAAAATTAAATATTTTTTTTGTATATTAATAAATGATTAAAACGATTGTTGAGTTTATTAAATGATTCAGCACGAATAAAGTTGAGTAGGGTGGAGGGCTTAAAGTGCAATATTTGTTATTGTTAGCTGCCATTTTAATAAATTGCTTGAACATTAACAACCAAAGCGCCTCTAGCTTAAGTCTCACAATTTAGATGTGTTGCAAACCTAATTATCTCCGTACTGCATGATACCTATCTTTGTATTTATTATCTACGTATCTTTGATCGTATTGGTATGGCCTAGAATACTCTCCCCAATCCCATGCTGGCAGAACAGGGTGTCGTAAGAGGCGACAGAAGCCAGCCTGCTTTGTGGTAGGGCTTTGCGTAAGGAATATAGTATGTCTTCTCATTTCCTGGCCGACAACGCATCAGTGATACCCATGGTCTTGGTGATGTCCATGAGCGACGGTGACCACTTACCATCAGGTGGCTCGTTGCTCGTTTGTCGGGTATTAACGTAAAAAAATTTTTTATGTTTTTTGTAATATTGGTACTGGATCCTATTCATGTGAAATAGATAACATTTAATTTAAAATTTTGTAAAAAAAAGTCATGTTATTAAATATATTCTGAAAAAGTCATAAACGGATGGATGGTGGAGGCAACATGAATAACAATAAATATTTATGGCATTTAAATGTCCGTTCTTTGTGAAACTTGTGGCGTATTTTTTAGTTATAAAAGTCAATGAATCAATAAAACATATGTTTTTTTTTCATGTTTATGCTTACTTCTATGAAAGTTTCAATTCGGTATCTAAATTTAAAAGGCATTTAATGGTAAATTTATATTTAATGGGAGTTTGTATTATGTTTGCAGTCACATAAAATATATATGCAAATTTGTCTACACATGGTATCAAACTTCATAACGGCCTCGGGGTATAGAATGTATAAATTAGTTTTACTGGTATATTAAATAAATGTCACTTAATTTTAAATAATTCCCAGTGAATAAATTGATATTGATTAGGGCTATGAATATATTAAGTGGCGGAAAGCGGAAAGCGCTATAAAACAGTGGGTTTCACTAACACAGGTATGGTAATGCTTTTCAATCGTAACTCGCATACATTACTATTTATTTTTTATAATATTAGTATAGATATAGACTAAGTATAACCATAGTTTTGTGTTGAACATACATTATTTGTGGTTACAAATAAAGCATATCATTTGACAGACCTCACTAATATCCCTATTTAAATAAATGTCTTTTTAAAATCATTAAAATATTAAAGAGTACTTTTTTATTTTGTTTATGTGCTTTATGAAGTTATCGATCGATACGATTAATCACTGTAAAGCTATCGGGTATGATCGATTTAATAAATAAAAGTAGTCTAATTTCTAAAATAATATAAAAATTTGTATTTGTGTTCTGTCAAATAATTTGATAAGCAAAAGTATATTTTAAGTGTTTTGGGGGTTACATAATTTTAATTTAATTTAATAGCAAATTTCAACTTGTCCAACGAGTACATTCATAGTAAATCAGGTGTGACAGACAAAAATTTAGACAAGCAATTTATCATACATTATAAGGGTTTTGATATATAATGTAATATATGAAATCCAAAAATTTTTTATTTCAGAAATTTTATTTCTTTATTGAACTTTTACATTTATATTAATTAATTTAAAAGTAAAATATAGCTTATATTCAAAGCATATTATAGTACATAGATGAATATAATGACAAGGTCGCCTGGAAATAATAGTGTCGAAACCAGTTCCGTACAGGTTTAAACTTTTGTAATTACCATGTGTTGTTTTAAAAAAGATGTGCTGAGGAATTTTTTTCGCCGTTTCTTCTCCTCAATGTTAAATCATAAATCACCTTTTCAAAACGGTAGTAGAAGCAAAAAATGACGTGCATAAGTGTATTTCCAGAAAACTTATATGTTTAAATGATGTTGAAATTGAATTTAAATATAACACCATAAAACTTGGTTTAACGATAAGCTGTCATCATATCCAATCTTCTTCTTCTTCTTTTGATTTAAGGGCTAGGCCCTTGTCGGCGCAGCTGACGAAGCTCTCGTCACCTTTCACGATTGAGAGTTACCTCCTTTACTTCCTTGTACGAAATAACACCAACTTTCTCCTTTATCCGGTTCACGTAACTGATTCTTGGCCTGCCTCTTCCTCTCTTCCCTTCTACCTTGTCTTCGATCATGTTTTTTATAAAATTCAATCAGATGATCTATTATTGTTTGATAGAAAGTTCATGAATGTTATAATCAGTTATAACGATTCCATCTTTAAGGATCAATGCTTCTATTAATTAATTACTTTATCATGATTAATTTATCTAGTATTCAAAGATCAATTAAGACTAGGTGAACAAGTATTTTTATGGACTAAGACTAGATATATTTCCTCTCAGATAAGACTAAAACAACTCACGTTTTTATACAATTACTTTTACATCATATTAATTATTAACCGTTCACGACTCAAACGCATTACGTATATAAGCGTTACAGACTTATATGTATAGTTAAGTAATAAAAATGATGAACGATTGGTTTTAACCTAATTAATACAGTGAAATAGGCAACAATAGGTTAGTTAATTCTTCGGTCGTTTGTTTTGAAGGGTCACCATATATCAATTCTAAAGCCTTTATTCGCTTAGAAGGCTCTAATTTTACAGCGATTTTTTGGTAAAAATAGTAAGTGTTATTTAATGTTTTATAATACCTTCAGTATATGTATATATCAATGTAATAGTCTTTAAATTCGAACTAAAATCAACTGTTACATGTTAAAATTACATTTTAGATCCGATGACAATACAATAATTGTATAGTAACATTAATTTTCACTAAGACATTCAGTTATCATAAATGATAATCTGACGGTTAAACCAATCAATTCATTTAATCGTCAGGTTACAGACGTTGATACGGTACATTTTTCTGAACGACTATTATTAAGTATTTAATAGTCTACTAGTAGAATAATAATAGACTATTATTAAGTATTAATCAAGTGTTATTATATTATAAGCAATTGTATATAAAGCTCGTTTTAAAAAACGCTTCCGTTACCTCGCCTCTTATGACAGTTCGCTTGCCACAGGGTTTAAAAGCCCGTGTCATTGTGGATTCGTTCGGGCCCACGCGCGAGTGGGTGTGAGTATGGTGTAGTTTTATTCTCCAACTTTAGACCACTGTGTGACATACCGCTGATAAACTAACGGCTCGTTGAAGGTTCGAGGTGCGACAACTAGTGGAGTGGGTGTTGATTATTAATTATCTATTACGTTATTCATATTGAGAAGTTTTTTTATTGTTGAAAACGTCTAACATCGCGAACAGATCCTTTATATGAGATATAAAGGTACATATATATATACGGGAGTCTGCGAGAGGAGAGCAATTAGGCTTTTATATGTTAATGCGTTCAATATCTTAGACTTCGTCGCTTCATTACCATCAGGTCGGATTTTAGTCAAGCATTAACTTATGTAAAAAACCTTAATCCGTTTATTGGGTATAAAAACCAAAAATAAACAAAATTCTTTATATCAATAGCAAGTAACTGCATTAAACTTTTCGTAAATGTCGAAAAATTCGGTTTGGGCTCCATTGAAGTTTTATTATTAACTTGATTCAGCTTCGCTTCGGGAGATGGTGACTGTGCAGCATTATAAACGTATTTATTGATTTTTATCGAAAAGCCGATGTTCATGATTAACTACAACATGATTCCACGCCGAGATATGAGTATGTATAGGTAATAACTAGGGATGTTGTGCAGCTCCGTAACCGTAACCGAAACTATCGGATATCCGAAATATAAATACATCCGAAACAGTAATCGAATCCGATAAAAAAATTTCGAATAATTTCCAATAGGGACTGAGACTAAATAAAAGCCAAATGATATGCCAAGTTTTCGCTGGCCGAGCCGATACACTAGCCGCGTCATTCTCAGTTTAGACAGTTTTAATTTTTTAATTTTTAGGGCTGTTGTTTTATTCTGTGATTATAATATCACACAATACCTAGAAATATGGGTAGTCAAACATTATAACATTTAATTTCGTTATGACGAGATTCCTTTAAAAGTCTTGGCAGACACTTATAATGTGAGCCTTCGACAAACGAGACGGACTCCTCAGTCTAGTTGGAAGGAGGAAGGTTTCCACGTTTTACTTATATTTATCTTGCTCATGTGAAGTTCTCTTTACAATTTTTAAGCCATGTCCCCACATTCGACTGATCTGATCATCGCATGTGTATCGCCGATGCGAAGCCTGATTACATTCGTGGACGGGTGGACATGCAAAATGATGAAACGCGCCCTTCATACGCTGCTCTAATACGTTACGCAATGCGGCCCATTCCATTTCCAGTAGGTATCTGTCCGATCAACAAAGAAGATATGGATATGGTCCGTTTTCAGACGAACGTGTTCAAACTCGATACGATGAATGATATAGTGATTGTATTTAGAAAACGATACGAGAGTAGATCCTGCTTTACAGAGCTTTCCGTATCTACTAAAAATCATGATTTGCTATGTTCATATCATTTAAAACTTTAATATCTTATGCAGAAAGGTTATCACAAATTTAATTACTACTTTAAGACTGCGGAATGAGTTTAATGTATATTGTATGCCATAAGTGGTCACTGTAACTGTGAGTAGGAAACAATCTCCTTGGGAGTTTCTTGCCGCTTCTTTTTCCAGGACCGCTCACGGAAGCGTTTTATTTGTAGTGATGGTGTAGTTTGACTTTCGAAAAGTGTTTGTAATAACCAACGTCGAATAAATAATATTTTATTCATTCATTCATTACATCTGTCGTGTTTCCATCGTAGAGTTATCCGATTCTCCAACTGTCAGTTGACAGTAACATGTGTTAGTATCGTGAACGATATTGTCGACAACGTTATATCTTATTTTATTTGTTTCATTTGTTTTGTAAGTTAAGTGTTGTTATAAAAATTTAAGTAATGCGGTGTTTTAAATGGTTTCAAATAGTCGGTAAATTTCTCTTTTCTTGTAAGTGCCGTATTGGGCGGCCTAGAATACTGTTCCCAATTCCATATTGGCTAAACAGGGTGTCGCAAGAGGCAACAGAAGCCAGCCTGCTTGGTGGTAGGGTTTCCGGTAAAGATTATTTTATTAATATTATTTTTAAGTCATTAATATTATTACTGGTATTATGTATCCGTGAAGCCTGCCTGGCTAGCCGCCCTCCTGGTTGAGTCAGCCGCCAAGCGACTCATCGTTTTCCAGCACACGATAACACTTCTGCCTAATGGTAATAATGATGCAGTGCAAGATATTATGGCATGGTATGGCTTACAAACTGTAACGGGTACTCTCCATTTATGTACTTTATACTGCTGTTTTATATATATATATATGTATATATAGAGTCATGATGATATCCGTTAACCATGTATCAATTTGTGTTAATTTAGATCTTTATTTGTTTGTTTAATTCAACAAACAAATTCTCCGTCTCTCTGTCTGGAGGTGGTATTGTAAACGATCCGTCCTGGTTAAGGTTAGCTACCACCCTCCTGTATTCCTTCCCTCTTTTATACATGTTTGGGTCGGCAACGCATCTGTGACGCCTTTATTGTCACTGACGTCCACGGGCGGCGATGACCACTTGCTACCAGTTGGTTCGTCTGCTAGTTTGTCGAACACTTACACAAAAAATGTTTTATACAATGTTATATTTTTAATGGTAGTTGCAACACCATATTTTATGATTTTGTTCGAATTCGAAATCGATTTTTTGTTGTATTTCATCTCCTTATTAATCCTACAAACGTTTTTATCAATACTCGTGTGATTATATGCAGTATGGGTATACATGATGTCCGCTGCAGGTCGGCCCCTCCCGTTATGGCAGAGATACAATGCGACGACCGCCTCTGATCGCGGAATATTGATAAGCTGAACACATATTTGGACTACCATACCGGTTATATTAAAAATGTGAATGCGATCTGGAATTATGAATTAGACGTAGAAGGTTATATTTCAATATGTTGCGTCTTTTGAAATTGAATTCGATATTACAAAGTCTAGTTATTCGAATCTTTCGAATGTAGTCTCGCTGAGAATTTATGTTGTAGTTTAATGAGGAAAAAACCAGGTAACGATGCCAGAAGAAAATAGGTTTGCGTAATAAATTTATCCACGAAATATTTCTCGTTTTTGATAGATTTTTATTCAATTAGATTTTACATTTATATTTTCACTTTGTACGAAAAATCACATAAATTGTCTCATTTAAGAAATTGTGTTATTGGCATTCGTTTATTCCAATATTAAAAAAATAAAAAATATTCCAGTACGAATATAAAATTGTAAACAGTATTACAAACACTAATAATAAAAACAGGTCAAGAGTTACCGGCTTGTGCTAAGATCTTGAACGGAATGAAAATAGTAAAAAAAGATTGTGAAATCATGGCGCTGTATAGAATATTAGATAAAAGTGTTGTTTATATATGAATACTAGGTACTGTATGAGTTATGTTTTGTATGAATAAGATTTGTCGGTTTTCTACTATTCTTACATAAATTGTATGAGGGCACATTGACAGATTACAAACGAAGATTGATAAATAAAAGTTCAATTGTGAAGGCCAGTTCGAAGGCAGGTGGTTACATGTTCGATCCCTAACACGCTGGATGGACTTAATTAAAGCTACTACACAAAACTCTATTATCGAATGCTTCAGCAATACCATCAACTGCACCCAAAGAGAAACAACCTGAGAGTCGTAATAGCCAGGGAATGCAATAAAAATTTGCCACCGGGAAACGACACTGCCTGTGAGTGTACGATTGATGAAACCAGAAATAGAAATCCTTAATCGTTATGTGTAGTTATAGCAGATAAAATAGCTTTATTATAAGGACTATGGAAAATACGACAGGCGCTCATAAATGTAGGGGTATCTGCTCGGTCCGAGGTGAGCTAATCGAGAGGCTCCGGTTTCATTCATAGGTCTAATAATATGAATTATAATTGAACAGTACATTAAAGGATTGTAACACGAATAATAACATACCTCTAACCCTACAAGCAGCAATCCGGCCGGCTATTGGCGGTTTTCCAATTGGCTTATTCTCGGAGGGTCTCTTAAAAGTCCGCTTAATTTGCCTTCCTTCCGAGGAACTACACCGCGTAGCAACGCCAATATAAATTGTTCTCATGATTGCAAAAAAATAGGCCAGGAACTCAAACTCTGTCTGCTAGTTACTACTTTTGGGATAATTATTTAGAAATGGATATGAAAGATGTTTTCCAAATTGTTGCGGGTTCAGAGGCAAGGCTAGAAAGTAGTCTTCGCCGCAGCGTTCTTTGCCTGCAATAGTAGCAACTATGAAAGTTCTTTCCCGTTCCATTGCATCAAGATGCTTTGCAGATCTCCACGCACAACAACCCCTAAGCTTAAGTTAAGTGACTCAGTTTTCACTATCAAAACCATCGGTCGATTCGTGGGATTTGAGTTTGAACTTGGTACGCACATTTAATTTTGTAAAGTTATGTGTATATTCGAAATTAAATCACCTGTCTTTGTTAAACAAAAAGCCGCGTGAGAAGATGCATAGATATCTGGGAGAGCGCTTCACGTTTTTCGTATCTGTGTATGGTTTTAATAAATAAGCATATGGTTAAGAATATTGTCAAAGTGCTAAGTACAAATTCTATATATGTTTTAGTCCATTTAAAAAACGTACATTTAAAAAGTTCATATAAACATCTTATACAGTTTCAATTCAAACAAACACTATTTTTTTAATGAAGATTTGCCAATCGGTTAAAAATGTAATTAGTTTGCTTCTTCTACTATAATTTTAGCAATTGAGCAGCAAAAATAGCGAAAGATAAACTTCGAAACATGTTTTAAAAACAATTCCAACTATAAAATAATTTGTTTGTAAATCTAATTTGAACTGAATTAGATACGCTACCGTTTATTTTGAAGCGTATTTGCCTTTTATGTATTCATCAAGAATAGTAATAATTGATATTCTTCACCTGTAAGTTGTGTTTTTATACGATCTTTAGTCATTTCTAGAAGCAAATCAAGAAGCGCCTGGTATTTTCAGATAATCATGTTAAGGCGATCACTATAAGGTGGTAAACTTATTATTTTTTATATACGCTCCGTGATACAAAATCATTTTCAACCCGTTGCTATCGAAGAAAGCACATCTCTTAATACTGTCTCTCCGATACTATTACCGAATCACGTTAAAACAAAGGTGTACAAAATTGAATTTCAATTTATTCGATTTAAAACTCGCTTTTGAAACTTGACTCTCAAATAATCTTCTCTTAAGAAAAGAACATACAATGACATGTTCTGTATTTAATTTATAGATATAAAATATCAAGCTACAAATAAATTTAATTCAATACAACGCAACGCAAACAACTTAGCTTCAATACAACGCAAACAGTTTGGCACGTTAGATATTCGACCTTCCTACCCAACCCCTGTTCTTGTACCGAATACCTTTGTCCTCGTGCTGAACGTGGGCACCTATTACATCGACATGGCTCATCGACGTACCAGATACCGACGGGCTGTAACCGACGTCCTTCAAGGCATTCCAATAAACGAAGCGGCTCGTCGCTCCATCTCACATCACGGGAATCGGTGACAAAAACAGCCTCCAATCGATCGTGTGTCAACGACCCATCCGACGTGGGAATCCGACCACGGATGACATTACCTTCGCATTGTTAGTTTTTTACATAACAAACCTGCGGTTTATTTCGTTTAAAGTATTAAGTCACTAATTTAATTAAATATTTAAGTTTTATGTGAACATTCCGTGCTTTGTACATTGTTCTTAATTAATAGTAATTAACACACAAACCAAGTGATAAAGCTGGAACGCATCGTAACCAAACCTTACCTAATTTTTGCTGTTGTGTAAGTTGTCACCTGAAAAACAACTGTGCAATAAGATCAATTTGAACAATAAAATTGTATTACCTAATAAGGGTACACACAAATAATACAACATTTGAATAATAAATATAACACGGTCAAACATCCTCACTTTATAACCCCCGGTGATGTTATTGGCCAGATCGAACGAAATCCAAAAAATCCACTATACAAACATAAATATAATTAATTATTTTAAAATACTTATAGTTGTCAATTACGAGTAAGTACATACTCGTAAGAATAGATTATAATCTTGAAAACTAAAGAATTGTTTTATGAATATGTAAATATTTTTATATTCATCTTCTTTAAGTCTTTATTTATAGAATTGTTATTACGATGTTGTAATATTCGGTTTTGTTTGAATCACCAGCAAGTCTTATAGCAGCGAGCTTGAGTAAACCATGTCCATTCGGGCTCTGTCTATAAATAGGCTCATTTCGTAATTTCATGGTACGTACCAATTGGAGTATGGTAACCGTGTAATTTTTGTATTATGGATAAACCTTACTTAAAAATAAGGTATCAACCCTGTGTTACAGTACAGCATACATAAATTACATTTATTACACAAGGAAACACCACCACTGGATGCTAAAGGCGCCAGTACTTTCAGAAATAAGGCAGGTGAGTTCTAATAGTTTTAGTAGGTTAACATAGCAAACATTTTGGAAACTATTTGAAAGGATTGCCAGATATTTCTTTTGTCCACTTTTCACTCTCAAACGACCCGGCTGCAAAGACCCAATCATCCTTCCGTCGTAAATATTGCGTTGGCCTGGACGACGCGGTTTGCTTCGACTTTTGCCTGGATGGCTTTTCTACCCTATATGTGTGTCTTCAAGAAAGACTGAATAGTATTTTCCTAATCGTGGATATATAATTATATCGTAATTTGCATTTGTGTTGCATTACGTTGTGGACTTATTATCATCAGAATCATAACTAATTATCATCATATCATAAATAAGCTCATTCAATATAAAAAACGTAACTGACCAAATTTTGCCTAAAACGATTTTGTTCAAAAAAAATGTATTCTTATCAGTATCGTCAACAAGATGTCAACCATATTATTAATATTTTTTAGGAGTTCATAGTTTCATATTTTATATTTGTATTCGATGACATTAAAATATCATTGTCATCCTACACGGGAGAGTGGCGTCCCTGTCGCAGTTACGAGTAGTGTGGAACAATATCCGTCGGCTCTTGGAGGCTGTTCATCGCCGCCTCTTATCTCAACAGCCGTTCAACGCCTATAGGTTTTCCTTTATTTATTACTTTCAATGGTTTCAATTTTTGCGGCGCTAGTGGCTCCGGCGCGGCAGTCAGAACTCACAGCGGAATGACATTGAAAAGGAGAATTTGTCAAGTTCGGAACGTACTTGTGTGGGATAGGATTCCATATTGCATTCTGAAATATTTTTCGTTTGGTGTTGAAATTTAATTGATTTTTACTTGTTCTCATATAAACCATGCGTGAGGTTATTCTTTATATTTAATCTTATTCACTATCGAGGATGAAAGGGTTGGGGTCAATATTAGTGGATTTCCTTAAATATCTTCTGTGCTTTGGAACCGTAAAAATATATAAATAAGCAGTACAATTTTTCCTTTTATTTGATAGCTACTATTGAACTTGAGTGTGAATAAAAAAATTGGGACGGAACGGTATTTAATATCTATACTAATATTAAAATTGTACCGCCGGCGAATTTGTAAATTTAGTGGTTGTGTGAAATTTTAACGTAGTTGCTATCGATACAGAGGTGAAAACATATTTTGGAATTTTTGTTTACCCATATGTTCAACTAAAACCACAACAGATTTGGATGATACTTGGCATATTAGTAACTTATATTATAGGCCATAATACAGAATATTTTTAATCCCGGGAAATGAATTTCTTCTCACAGAATAGGAAATAAAAGTTAATATCAAGAGAGAAATAAATTTTTTTACCCATTTGCTGCAGATACTTTAATAAATTAATATATTTCTAATTCATAGATGGTTCTATGAATTACAAGTTTTTGTTAAGTACATTTTGTTAGTACAAACGCATTCCTACAACAATGCGGGTGCTATTTCTAAACGTAAGGCGTAGGTTTACTGAAGCGAAGCGCGGGTGGGTTAGTAGTCAATTATATAATTATGGTTGAATCTTCATCACCGAGTTATAAATAATACACACTAGTATGAGCTAGGGCTTCATTTATTCTTGAGTTCAAGTCGATTTCTTCTGCTCGTGGTGCATCCTGTTGTAAAATGAACTGTGTCTCTGGTCTTGTTTCAGGTTCTTGGGTTCTTTACAGCCCAATTAAACAGTATGTTAGTCGTGCATGTTGGTGGGGTTCCTTACCTTCGGCCAACTATCATCCTCCTGGAATCGGATCGGTCACGTTATAAAGTGTAGAAGGAGGCGTATATATTTTTGACGACCCCGTAGCCCAGTTGGTAGTGACCCTGCCTGCCGAGCGTGGGGTCCCGGGTTCGATTTCCGGCCGGGGCAGATATTTATGTGACAGATAAATGTTTGTTCTCGGGTCATGGGTGTTTGTGATGTGATAATTGTGTATGTCCATGCCACCCGCAACACAGGGAATCCTAGTGCGGGGGTGTGAGTGTGTGAACGTTTATTTTTATTTATTTTATTTTATTTTATATACCCCTCTGTTGCACACGACTAAAGATCTGTGACGGAAATTTATCAAATTCAATCATAAATCAATTCAGTGTGTTCAGATGCGTATGATTTCTTTAGAGCAAAAATAGATAAGTTTCTTCAATAAGTCAGATATCGGCTATTCCACCGGATTGCGGCAATAGCCCGGCTTATCCGTGAGTTAGCCAGCCTGAATAACAATATCCGGCGTCATCTGGGCAACAAGTTACGGATATTTGCCGGCCAATAGGTACAGCTTACAGCGAAGAGCTTAGTTTCATGATCCAGACATAAATGTGTTACGGCATTGAATTTCATGGTTTTTTTTGAATGTAGGTAGGCTTTATTACCGATATAGAGATAATTTTTGAGTAATTTTCCTGGATGTTTTCCCAGTTCGTTACGGTGTCATATAAAAAAAAAAGAACTGATTAAGTCGAAATTTGGAATATCTATAACTTATATTATGGGTCAGTATTTAAGATACTTTGTATCCCAGGAAACATGTCTACCCGCGAGATTACATACATAAGACAGTATAGTTCTGTTAAGAAATAAGTATAACTTTTTTTTACGTATATATCCGCGAAACGAGCAGACGAGTAGATGAGCCAAAATTAGTAACAACAAAGGCGTCAACGATGCGTTGTCGGCTAAGAAAGAAGAAGAAAGAAAGTACTGGCCCTGAAGCCCCCAATTGGAATACGATGAGTTCATTGGCGGCTGAAACAAGCAGGTGGGTGGTAGCTAGCCAAGCAGGGTTTACAGAAAGATAATAATACCAGTAATAATATTTATTAATAACTTAATAGTAATTTTGATATAATCCTTACGCGGAAACCATACTGTAAAATAGCCAGCTTCTATCATCTTTTATGTTAAACTGCAGCGGGAGATTTGGGTCACCATTCTAAGCTACGGCCTAAATTAATACCATAATATTATTCGAACTTTTATACCTGATATTAAAAAGTTAACGAAGGTGTAATTTTTTTGTGATCAAAAGAGTATTGTTATATATTTTTACATGCTTTCTTACTAGCTAAGGTAATCTGACGCATTAAATCAACCTGAATCTGCAGCTCCATTACAAAAACCGGTCGACTCCATACGGTATCAATATTGCGAACAAGTAAAATAAATTAATGGCCATTATCTCTGCTCAGTTACCCTCATTATCGCCCATTAGACTCAATTTAAAACAATGCTGACGATGGAAGTCTTTCCTGGCAAAATGTAGACATTTAAATTACTGAATAGAGTGTGTTAAAGTTTCCAACAGGTGAAAATATTTAACAATTGATTCTCAATTTACTGGCTCTGACGAATGAATATTTCTGCGTTGGAACGCAGTGAGCAATTGATTTGAATTACAATTTCATAATTGATTTTGGATAGAGAATTTTTTATGTAAATAGCCAATAAACGAACTTATGGACATCCGGAACACCAAAGTCGTCATAGCCGCAATGTCGGCCATAATGCCAGCAGTTCCGACGCTGCAACGGAAGCACGTAAAAATATTTCACGGTGGGATCAAGAAAGAAGGCAAAAGCCAGACAGGAAGATAGCAAACTAACTCCACGCACAGGTAACGTCAAATATTAAATTGCGTGTTGACGTGCAGCAAACTTCAACAAGAGAGACCATTTGCTTAAGGCTCATCCATTGTTTAGCAGGCTCAAGAAGGAGGAACTTTATAACCCAAACAAGAACTAGGCAGATAAAAAGCCTTATCTAATATAGTAAGAACATAGTCTGTTCAGCTTACATAACCAATAACTTCTCAATAAGCAATAAGAGAATAAGAGCCTAGCAGGCTTATATTTTAACTGTGACAGATTAGTTTCAGGAAATAGCAACATATCGATGTTTAACTTTGATAGTGTGTGCTTGTACTCGAACATGCTTTAGTTACAAGTTTATCATATCCAGTAGTATATCCACACCCTGTAGAACTTCTACCACTAAACAATAATGAAAGGCGAGGTACTAATACTTTTTGGTGATTACAATATAAAAAATATCAGAGTTTATCCTACTAAAGGAAAGAGTTTCAAATCTCTAGTGAATTTAAAATATTTCGCCGGTTTGCTGTTTCTTCGACGTCACTGAAACTGCTATCCGCCAGGTGGGATCGCGTCGCGTCGGGGCAATACGAGATCCGCTCCTTTGAAATACGTAACAACTGTGGCGAGTTTCGCCTCAATTTAAACTCGTATTTGAGATACATTTGAGATAGTCTTAACCGTTGTACCATAGCCAAAGAAATTCTTTTACACAGTTACATAGACAATGAAGTTGTTTAGATGTAGGTTATCTTATTGTAAAGTTATACACTATTCGCACTGTAACTTATTTACTTACTATGTTAGTAACCTATTCTCACTTTGTTTTCGAAAAGTTCCGACGTAAGTCAACCTCACCGGAAACAATTATATATATATATATATATATGAATATTAATAATTTTCACGTTTTCCGAATTTAACTGGTTTAGGAGTAAAGTTGTTACTTTTATGGACATGAATATGCATGTGCTCCAAGTACTAGTTGTACGAAAATAGTTAAATAATTAATAACTTCTTTGATAAGAGAAAACAAGCAGATCTATTTCGCGATATGAAAAATGTCTTAGATTATGTGTAAGAACATAAATTATAAATATGCCAAGTATCATTTAAATCAGTTCACTGATTTCAGTGTGATACGTGGTTAGAGAGAAAAATGAACAAAAAAAAATTGTAAAAAAAAATACTTATGACCACTGCAACAAAGCCTACGTAATTAAAATATTCAAATAATATTTAATATTCAGATTCGGCTCCGTTACAATTTTATTTTAATTTGCAGTTCTCTAGAGCCAACAATAGTTAAGAGGTGGTTTCATTCAGAACTCCTTTTGTCCGGCAACGTATCACTGATCCTGGTCTTACACATAAGCATGGGCCAGGGCCGAATTTAGAGGCTTGGAGGTCCTAGGACGACAAAGGAGTGAAGGCCCCCTGGACCTTAGTAATTATCCAAATAAAACGCACAATTCTTTTCAGTCAAGTTTTTCAATAAATAACTTATTGTGAAACCAAGTAAATTCTTTTAACAAACAAAAAAAAAAATATCAAAGCGAAAGTTGTTTACTAGTATTTATTTTGTTGAAATTTGGAAGATATTTTTTTTTAAGTGTCTTTTGTGGGGCCTCTCTTTTGTGGAAGCCCCGCAGCTCTAGCCCCAGATGCCCTCTTAATCCGGCCTTGGCAGGGGCAACACTATTTTATTACTATTACCTGTTTCATCTTCGTTTGCTGGTTTACTATAAAACATGTGTTACCTACTAAAAAATGAAAAGTATTTTAATTGCGTATTGATTTCGTGTCTATACTTTGCTATTTCCGCGCCGTAGGTTCAAACGTAAACGACAGCTGAAGTCGCATCGCGGCAATATGCGCTCCATGCAAATACGTAACGAATGTGCCAAAGTCTGTTTAAATTCAATTCTCACATTTGAGGTGCTCGCATTTGTGGAAGAAGTATTGTTTTTGCTTTGACTTTAAGTAATACTCAAAGTAAAGTATACTGTAATATTACTTATTGATTTTGGTATTATAACTCACAGATATTAGTCACATGAGAGATTTAGAGAAGATTAAATTTGGTGCTTCAACAGTTAAATAGAAAAAAGATTTGTGGGTGTGTGGGTAAATAATAATCAAAACAAAGGGCTCCAAATCTGCCAACAATATTTTTAATGGCTGTTGAACATTTCAGCACTAAAATATTGTAAATTGACAGTTTAATGTCATTAAACGTGACTGTTAGATATAAGTGGTTAGAATAAAGATGTAAGACCCGACAACGATGAGGTTTTGACGACTTGTGAAAAAAATACATTTTTTAATATGACTTTCGCATTTTTACAAATAAGTACCCGGTAAAGTTTAACAATTCCATTAACTAGTCAGATTTGTTACAAAAGAGTTTCTTGATAAACTAGAGATTTCATTATAAATTGTATGGTTCTTAAGTTCACAAATAGCAACCGCACCCGAAACAAATGTTAAACGATTTTGTCAATTTTGTCAAGCAAACA
The DNA here is from genome assembly GCA_003671415.1 of Megathymus violae. Lineage (NCBI taxonomy): Eukaryota > Metazoa > Arthropoda > Insecta > Lepidoptera > Hesperiidae > Megathymus > Megathymus violae. The sequence continues at coordinate 210,973 of PDGT01000106.1, read as the reverse complement.
ATTTGATTTATTCTGTGACCTGTACTGAACCCGGGACCCTGATTTCAACAAATAGTGTCAACAGATATTGCGCTATATTATCAACAAATAACAAAACAATTATCAAATAATAGATGATACTGAGAGTATATTTGAATTTAATACACCGTTATCCTTATCGAAGTATGTCGTAATTAGCGATGCTTCGGCAGTAGAATAGACATCGAAGCAAGCGTATGTATTTTTATGTCCCCGGATAAATCTGTAGCCGCAACCTAATTACACCCCACATTCCGATGCACACCGCACTCAGACACAGACTTACAACTATTTAGAAATGTCTTGTTCAGTTTAGATAATTTTCATATATTTGGAGCAGATGGCCGATTTTCAACTATGTTGTTTTGTGTCACTGATTTTCAATTGAAAGCACTACATGGTTCTTTATTATAATTATGTATTTATATAATACTCTCGTATGATGCGTCAGAGATAGTGATTTCTGTATGAGTTAAAAGTATGTTTTATATATTACTAACAATGAAGAAACTTGCGTACAAGTACATAAACGTATTGAACATTTTTAAATTATAATTGGGTATACATAGGTGAATAAAAGTTGATTAAAAATTCTTCTGTATGTATATCATCTTGTATAATATGAAGGTAGGGATGAAACATACTGTCTATGTGTGCAGAGGTGGGCCATAAACGTTTGCGACACAGTACAGATAGTTTATTTGTTCTATAAAATGTATGACTCAAACAGATGTACATTTATAAAAGTGATCTGTAGTCCATAGTTTACTAAATATCGTATTTACCTCAATAGAAACACTACGAAAGTCAAAAAATAGAAGAACGAAGATTATCTGATGCTTTTTTAAAGACGGTCTGTATATATAAATCATTAAAAAAAAATCTTTAGTTACCTATATTACATAAACAACATCTATACTAGTTATGCTTCTAGAAATCTACATCGATATTATCCGTACTTCAATCAGTATCAGAATATTATTAAGTACGCGACAACATTCATTTCTGTACATTAGCATGTCTACATGCTTAACGCCTGGCAGAATTTGTTCTGTTAAATTAACCCGGATGCACTACGTTACTATAGCTATACGTGCAGGTGCTTCTCGCCTTAGATCTTTCAGTTCCCCTAGATACTGGATAAGTATATGTTACTCGTCTCTACGACGTGTTTGATGAACCGAAAGAAAATGAGTCATCGATTTGAACCGTAAGGATGACTTACGATTTTTGTGCTTTAATCGATACGGTCATGGCCATGATTCATGTGATTCGGTCGAAAGTTTAACATTGTTAGTCATGGATTGATTTTAATACAATATATTATGTTACTGATCTACCGATTGCCATTTATTTTGAGTCCAAACTAACTTCTCTCGTGGGTGGTTATATTGCTGAGTTGCACCTCAAGTTCAATCTCTACGGTACTCGTGCACGATGGTAGGATTTATTATGTACCACCAAGTTCTTTCTAGAATCAAACCTGGTTTTGTTGTTTCATTTACTAAGTCGAGTAGCCAGAATATTTCCTGCTTCTACTAAACCAAAACGTCAGTGAGGACTCGGTTATATGACTTCTTGCACGAGTGACTTGAAGTCTGCAGGCATGTCAAGTATTTTCAAATTCCATAATATGTGTGTGTATATACATTATTGCAAAATATTAACATTTGTATCGCTGTAGGAAAACTTCTCGAGGAAATAAATCTGTGAGTATATTCGTTCTCCATAACTCGGTAGGTACGAGTATATCACAGAAAGTAGGTTTGCCTGGATTCAACAGTGATGCCATTAATTTTACTTCAAACACAAAGTGGACCGTATGCTTAAATAATAATATAATATTAATCAAAAACCCTTATTCTAGACATTCTTAGGTGGAAGTCAGAAATTGATAGGTTGATACCTTTTGATCCTTAAAACTACGTCACTTTACGAGTTCTACACTCCCTCTAATTTCGGTCCTAATTATCTTTTAGGTATTTTACTGCTTTCAATGGAAACACTGTACGTAATTGATAGACATTAGTATTATTATTACGAAAGTCGTTATATGCGTCGGAGTAATTATAAGCGTAATTAAGTCAATAACGCGTATGGATTTACACATAACATAATATAATTTATTGTAATAATATTTTATAAAGGGCTTTTGTGTATGTAATGAGCTGAGTGAATAATATTACCTTATCAATTTACGCACCGACGTGTGAGATGTACGTACTTTGTTATTGGTAATGGAGGGTCTGTAGGTAAGTAGGTAGGTAATGAATGGTCTGTAATTCGGAACGAATATTGTAGCTAAAGTAATTCTAGTTTATTTTTGAGGGTTATACATATAGTAAAATTTTAACTGATCGCATTCTGTATATGAAGGATATATGTGAAAATCTACTATTAGGGGCCTTTAATAACGCAATAGAATCCAAAGCAGTAGTTGTTAGAATTTGTATCGATTTGTCTGTGCGTTTATGCACGCTAATCTCAGTAACGACTTAACCAATTTCGTTACGGTTTTCACTCAGTATTTAAAGTTCGTTTATTTACAATCCGTCCATAAATAAACAAGTTATAAATTAATAAATTTCTTATTAATAAAATTTTCCAATGGTTATACCGGTCGCAAAGTGTATTTATATCGAAACCTATGGAGCGTAGAAATTTGTGATTCCAATTATACTCGCAATCAAATAGAACTCTGATTGTGAATTATCGAGACGTAAATTAGATTACATTTGTTTGTTCTTCACGTTTAGTTGCTAGATAACCGTGTAGGAGTGTGAACACTTACATGAATAGATAATTAAAACACAATTGCCCCATTACTACGCTGGGTTTCCTCTCACAATGAGAAAGGCTAAGGTTATAGTGGCCAAGTGGTGATTGGCAGACTTCATCTTTGATAACATCATGGAGAACTTTCAGGTATGCAAGTTTTTGTCACGAGAATTTTTTTCTTCACCGAAGTGAATTTTTTATTCATTTCAAATGAACATATAATGTGAAAAATTAAATGTACGCGCAGGATTCCAACAACAGGAGATCGAGGATTAAATAATTAGGCTATAACTCTTAGTACTGCAGTGCTGCACTCACCAGTAGATAATATTCATTAAGTTCATAATCTACACACTCTCCTGTAACTTAAAAGGCATCCACGCACTCCATTTGTTCGGATTAGTCATTGAGCTCATCCAATCCGAATATCGGAAGAGTTTGTCGACCGTCGACGGGAAGAACTGTTGACTGTTATTATTAATTATAGGCTGACGACAACTTCAGAGTCAATCGGTTAAAGCCATACTTAGGGTTGGTCAATGCGTAGTAACAGTATAAGCCACAACTCATTGCGAGTTCCGTAGAGTCGTTCCAGTGTGTTTGAGATTGCCGTTTTCAAAAGCCGTTGGAATATGTGCCTTAGAAAATACAATGGATAAAAAAATTGTGAGTGTTTTTTATGTGAATAGCCGACGAAGGAGCAGATGTGCCACACATTGTAAATGGGCATTCAGTCCATGGACATCAGTGACAACAAAGGCAATGATGCCGTTATCTATGAAGACGCATTGATGGCTAAGGAGAAGCGGGATTCTGCCGGCTTCCTGTCTTTGCAACTAAAATATTTGATATTTCATGGTCGTATAAATACCGACGGATGGTAATTAGCCAGGTAGGTCAATGTCACAATACAAGAATACCATCGGGATGTAGAGTGATTTCTGAGGTTATTTAAGAAAGCTTTAATATTTTTCTATTAGGGTAATAATAAGTTCATTCTAGCATCCACACCTCCGCACTAGGATTCCCTGTATTGCGGATGGCATGGATGCGAGCGCCTTATAATAGACACATAAATGATTATCCTTGTCGGGAATTGCACCAGGAACCCTCGCTGAGAAGGCAGTGTTAGGGCAGGGTTGCAAAGAGGTCGCCAAAACCTATTAACCATATCAAAAATATCAAAATATGTCGGAATCTTGAAATAAAATGCAAATCAATTATTAAATGAGTTAATTTTATTTCATAATATTCATATTAAAATACACATATGAAGTTATTAAAAAATATTTGCAATATAATTCATTCAACACCATAGATCGATTCATGCATGGCTATGAATATAACTGAATTTATTAAAATTCGACAAATTACAACTACTAAATATAAAAAAAAATATTAACGAAATTAACCTTACTTCAATTTTATATCAATTGATAAAGGTTAATTCCATTTTATGTCTTAAAACTACGAGTATATTGAGGTGTCGATTATGAAAGTCGACATAAACTATACTATAAACTATAACCAAATTTATTAACAATAATTATTGAAATATTCTAGTAATTATAACAATAACAAACGAATTTTGAACAATGTATCACTGCGACAAATATTTTTTTGTGGATTTTTATACTCTGTAGTATGTCAAACCCAGGGATTCAATGCTTGGTGAAATCACTATGTTGTATTTATAGTTATTTATGTAATAACTTTATTTATTAATCTGAATATATGTCATATGTATATATGTCAGTGAACTCGTCTCAAATGGCTGCACCGATTTTGATGAAATTTTTGTGCATGTTTACATAGTTCCCTGGACATGATAATAAGTGGCGCTGCGACCGCACAACGTTTGCCGGATTCGCTATTTCAAATATAGAATGACAATTTGGATCACGATCGCTGTGATGGCTGTAACAGATTTGTTGGTGTTTTTTGTAGAAAATGCTGAAGATAAAAGCATACGCGGGATCTGATATTAAGTGGTCACTGCGTTTGGATATCAAGAGAGTCAGCAGTGCAGCGCCGATCCTGAACGAGAATGGATTTCGTTATTGCTTTATTCTTTGAACGAACTTATAATGTTCAGTGCTTTGATTGTTCACGGAAAAACTCAACAGTAACAAACGGTTAGTGATTTGATTAAATTAACTGATCCCAGAACTGCATGACAACTTAAAAAATTAGAATAGTTTACATTGAATCTTTGGAGCTGAAATAACTCAATTACAGAATATCACTTCTCTTGCCTGCAATGTAAGAGGTAATGGTGCAAATAAATTCGTTACAAATTTAGTAGATGTACTGCTTGTAATTTTACTTTTTTAAGTTAATAATATAAAGGAGGTTTACCAGCCAGAGAACTGTTGACTACATTGCCCGGTTAGTTCTGCCTGCAGACCAGTTCAACTGTCGGAGGAGGCACAGTTATGTGGCAGGTAAAAGATTATCTCGAATCAAGGTTGTATGCAACCTCCTAATCATGTATATGACCGTTCCACCTGCGATAGGGAATCTGAGTGCTGCAGTATGGTTTGGTATGGGTATTTGAAGAGTAAATGTTTAGCAGCGCGACACATCAGGTAGGCTCTTCTCCTTGCAGTAGGCGTACGACGATGGCCAGGCTTTGAACCCGACGCGGTCGTAGATGCGTTTAGCACATCGCACGTCGTCGGCTAGGTCTTCGTTGATGAAATCTGAAACGATACATTATACTTCAAATTAAGGACGATAAATGTTTCAAATGAAACTGTATCACACTTATTATATCTTTATTTATGTTTATGATGACACTATAATGGGGTTGATTATGTATGTCGAACATTTATTTGTTAATTTTAATGTATGTAAAATTATCGATATATATTAGAAGCCAAAGCTTATAAGTTTTTGGAATTTTTGTCTATCTAACACGCATAACCCTGAAACCGCTTAACATATTTAGATGATACATGGCATGAATTAAATTTATGTTACGGGTCATAACCTAGGATACTAATTCATCCCGGAATATAGATCTGTTCCTGTGGAATTTTGGGCGAGGCCCAGATCGGGTTATTAGTAAACAGAGATATATATATATATATATATACGAAATATATACGATATAACGAAATTCTAAAACTTGAAAATGAGGATGACATGGTGACAAGTCGATGATTGACATAACTCCAAACATTTGATCCGTTGCTGAGTTCCCTCATCGCTGATAAAGTATATTTGCCCACCTGTTGTTAGGAAGTTGTTTCGTGAACAACATTTCACATGCGTTTCTTATTTCTCAAGTTTAAAGTGGAAATTAAGTTACAGTTGTAGTAAGAACGTACACCCAGCTCAGATAAGAATCCCGCACGCATCTCCAATCTTTCCAAGTTCTCTATGTCTATTTTATTTCAACTATCACTTCCTTCGCCGAGAGGAAAAATTTCGTGAGAAAATATGTAAACGTGAGATATCTTTGTAAAGTTAATGTGGACTTTATTAGGAATTTTACGAGGAAGATTCCTCTTATCTCACAGACTTCAGCCCAGAAGAAGGATGGCTGCTGTATGTAAAGACAATGTCGCTCAGCATCACCAAACTATTATTGACTGATTTATGATACCATTAATAATTTTTTGTTAGTACCTACTTCGAAAGTGTGGAGAATGCCAACAAGTATAAATAATGTGCGGGGCTAGCCCACTGGGTTAATAAGAGTTGGGATTCAAAAGTGATAGCTCAATCTATTAAGTAAGTTCATACCAGAAAACGAGTAAATATTTTACCAAAAAAAAAAACAATTTCTTTGAAGAAAATGAACTTCTTGGTTTCATCTGGTATTTTTCATCCTTAGAGGTGGTATTTTTCTTCAAATTTAAGTGGGTTACAACAGAAAGTATAACCACTCAAACAAAAAAGGAATCTTCCAAATCGGGTAATAAAATGACACAGTTCTGAGATAATAAACATTAAAAAAATACAAACGAATTGAGAACCTTCTCCTTTTTTAAAGTGGGTTAAAAATTGACCGTCAAAAGTCCTGACTACTATGATGCATACATATGTATACATAGATAATGGTACAAAAAATATTAAATTGTAAGCGACTATTTCTGGGACTCGTGTTATTTTCATGAAAGAAACGAAGTATCACTTAGAATGTGTAGGACTCTTAATAAGTTTTGTGTATGTATTGTTTTGTGTTCTATGTTTCTTAAAAGGAAATTAATTCGAAAAAAGAAGTAAATGCTACTTATTCTTTACCTCAAAACTAATTGAGCATACTTCGTAGAATGTCATCTTGAGAGATAAATTGATTCACAAATGTTAATTCTATTTTTATTTCATTGTTTGTACCAACTAGGTATACTCTACAAATAAGTGAATAGATAATGAATACTTAACTTAGGGTTAGTTAATGCTAACCTATTGAGGTAATCCTCGATTATATATACAAAGTTTATCATAATATTAAGGACATATATGCTATATGTCATTATAATGAAGCTAGGAATAGACATTGAAACAATTATCGCTTAAAGAAAAATAAAAATTATTACACGATACATATACACAGCCCCAGTAGGTTTAGGAGCCCCAATAACAGCAGGTGCAAACACTATTATTTAGGGCGTGTAATTTAATTAGTTACCTTCACATTTCATACTGCAGTGGCCTCCTTTCCTTCCTTTCTTGCACCAGTCTTTGTTGTTGATCTGAGAATTTAAACAGATATATTGTTGAGTATCAGGTGTGCCGAAATAATCGTCGAAAGGTTGTTGGTAAAAGGCGATGATAACATTTACATAATATAAAATTGTTATACAGTGTAGCAGAATTTAGTGAAACATGGTTATGATTTTCTTATGGTACCAGTTAGAAAATTAGTAGATGGGGCATGTCATAATAAGAAGTGATGCCAGCTCATGTTCATTAGCACCCAACTGTGATGACTGAGTCAATGCTGCCAAGAATAATGTGGTAAACTTCTTTGTTCCCTAACACTACGATGCAAGTGATACGCTAGAACATTTCACTGACGGTTTTTAGTTGGAACGTAGTAGGTAAAAAACCCTACCACCAGGCATGAGTGAAGAATATTAAGTAGGGTGGAACAGATCTTAGCGATCGTCGATAGACGACACCAATATCATTGCCTTTCTTTTATATAAATATCCGACAAATGAGCAGCGGAGCCACCCGATAGTAAGTGGTCACCGCCGCCCATGGCCATTAAAAGCACTCAAAGCATCACTGATGCGTTATCGGCCAAGAAAGAAGAAGAAAGAGCGAAAGTCCATCCCGTTTCCTCATCCGTTGTTCTTCAATATATATCGAGCAGGTCAGATAGACTTGGAATGTCTGTGTTCTCGTGACCGCAGAACATTGTTACTTGTAAGTGATATTTACTACTTAGTACTATTATTACTTTAAACTTACTTTGTAACCGCCATGTGTTGTTTTAAAAGATATACCGAGGAGTTTCTTTCACAATTTCTTCTCTTCAATTATAAAGTACCTTTTCGAAACGGTAGTAGAAGTAGAAAATTACGTGCATAAGTGTATTTACAAATGACCTAAATGATTAAATGGTTTTTAATTTTAATTAAGGATGCTCAGAATGTTAATGTAATCCATTGACCACGGGATGGAAATCGAATTGTCTATGTTAGAAATTTTATTAACATTTTGCTCCTAGTCAATAATGTTAGGTTTAAACAATTAGCGACAGATATATCACCGCTTATCATAAAAATAGCTAATAAAACTGGTTATGTCAGTACAATACGTGAAATATAAAAATTAACGAAATTAATTAAAAACATGGTTGCTGAAAAATACAAAATGCAGCGAGTGGTGGCGCGCCACTCAAGCTCGCCGTCCAAATTTGCATTTTTATCGCGTCCCTAATGGAGAAATGCGTATCGGAATTTCGGATATTTTTTTTTGTTTCCAAAATTATTTTTCCGCTACGAGGATTGCAACATAAAAATTTTATTTGGGCAATGGACATGGTGTTGTGAGGCTAAACGCGCTGATTATTAGCATCTTGGTCAACCCTTGTTGGAGTCCTTTTTGCTGTAAAACTATAAAACCATACGTCTCTCTAGCTCACATCAATCCACTGGTAATTTTTCAAGAACTTTTTTTTTATTTTCTTTTTTCTTAATCGTGATTAAACACTGAATATGAGCAATTGATTCTGCTGTGTTATTTATTTCTCGTATAACGTTATTAAATGTTATTAAATGGTATTTTTAAATTCAATGCTCAATCTCCAGATACAGAGACACAGAGTTGAAGCAAAGTAACATTGTGATATTTGATGTTCAGTCATTTAATTTAATTTTGGATTGTCCCTGCTTCATTTTGAATGTGTTTCAGTAAGGATTGAGCTTACAGTAACATGGTCTCGTGGACGCAGGTGCGCAATTCTTCTTCGTTTCTAGTGTGAATCGGTAATACCAAATTATTGTTACGCCAATTGTACGTCTACGCAATAAATACCCTTGGCTCCTGATCATGATAACATGATGAATTATCAATCTTGATGCTTGGAAATTGATGATTATTTTTTAAGTTTATTTTTTCAAGAATCTGCTACAAGTGCGACGTCCGTTTAAACAGCAATTTAAATAAATCGAATTAAAAACCATATTGATTCCTAAGTTTCAAAGTTAACTTAATTTCTTGATTTAACACCCGTATCGATAATAAATAGTTTTGAGTATATTTGTGTTTTTTTTTTGTAAATAGCCGACGAACGAGTTGATGGCCCACCTGATCGCCACTTATACATGACCATAGTTATGAACGACGATTTGCTGACTAAGAAGGAAATTAAGAACTCGGTTTTTAATTGACTCTCCAACATTAATTAGTGTTGATTTGTTTCCTTTGTGATGAAGTAACAGAATATTCGTTGCCAGTGTTTCGATATATCGCACATTTCTGATACATCGTACGCTGCACAGACGCGTCCCCATACAACTCGCTCAATTACTGCGACAATTTTCCGGATGGCGCACTCCTCACAATATGAGAAAATTTTAAATTGGCTGTGTGACGTTTTCTTTTTACGCTCTGTTGCGTACTTACTTTTGTTTCTTGCCATTTGTAATTTCCCTTGATATTGTAGCTAGTGTCTCGTTAATATATTATATTCGTGTTTAAATGTAGTGGTAGTGGTGTGGGAAGAGGGAGAGGAAGCAAGTGTGAGAGGAAAACATTTTCTTCTTTCAAACCAAAGCACATGTTGGCCGACATCCGTTTAATGTTTATCCTCGCTTCACAGGTACAGACAAAATCAGCTCGGCTACAAGATTAATAAACAGTAATACTTCTTTTACTCATTACAAATCCATACGCAGAATCCATCTGACTGTGTGGCTATGTAGCTTTAGATGTTAAAGCGCACTGACTTAGACGAAGCTTACGGAAGCTAACTTTAAGTTATTAGAGGGGAACATAATAATACTTAATAATATACATATGTGCCGGACCTCATGACTAGCGTCACGGTCAGACATCTTCGCCGGCGGATCATTAGTAATTCGAGAAGAGTTATATTATATATTAACAATGATTTCAAAGGAAACTTGTAACCGTTCCAAGTAGAGAAGTACTATTGTCCAGCTCGGTTGAAACACAAGTGAGGCCTGCCGCAACTCGACTTTTAGCTAGGCTCTGTTAAGCACAAGTAGTCGAGTAATCGAGTGACAGCGTCGATGTTGTCAACACTCGGCCCACATGCGCGTTCCATTTAGTAACTGTATTCATGGCTGTATTCGACATATTCATGCGTATTGCCCTTTACATTTAAATAGTACATAATATAAAACCATTAGTAGTAATATAAATAGTAATATAAAACCATAATAGTAATATAAAACCATTGTACATTTAAATAGTAATGGGTATTTTTTATGTTTTTATCGATATTTTGGGCCGATTACATGGATCAGGGTCACGGCGGGGCTATGGTGGCGGGGAGAAACATAAAAATGTCACTTGACAAACACTAATGACAAATAAGCCTGTCAACTTTACGTCCACTTCATTTTACGTTCTTAGTCATCAATGTCTGTCAACTGTCAAGAGCCTGCCATCACAGTTTCGCCGATGTATGATGTAAGTTTAATCAATGATTCAAGTTTAAAATCATAAAAAACATTTTGTTTAAATAACATTCCGAATTACGGAGAAAGAAACGAAAATTGAATTAAAATTTGTAAACAAAAAAAATATATCTTTGTATTCCCAGCACACGTGAAAACGTGGAACAATGCAATGTTCATTGCGGTCAAACTATTAATATCGGCGCCGTACGTTTAATGAGGTACAATAATTTTTCGCGCCATCGAAATCCCGACGCGGCGCGTGGCCATTACTACGGGAAATACCACCCATTCAGCGGCTTGTTAATTTAGCAATATTAAATTCCGCGTTACAACTCTGCGGTCGTAAATTAAACATCTGATTCAATTATATTTGATTGTTTTCTAGCTTTAATTGATTTACATTGAATATGAGGTATTTCTGGTGGCTGTCCGATGAGGTCGGGGTTCTTTGAAATAGTTAAGTTTATTTTTCCACCAAATACCTCCTGTGATGTAGGACCTCTGCTGCGTTAAAGTAATATGAATAATATCATCCTCTTTACTAATAATATTTGTTTTTTCTTTTAATTCTTTTCAGGTTGCACAATAAATTCTCTAGTTACTTCTCGTTTTCGAACATATAACGCTAATCAAAATAAATAGTTACCTATATTTTCATATTAACTTCATACATTAAACCTTCGTTGTAAAACATATTTATCGGTGTAAACGCATGAAAATCAGTGAAATAATTTTTGACAATATCGCTATTTTAATATATATTTAGTGATATAGAATTTAAACTGAAGTGAAATACAAAACTTATTTATAATATAATTTGGTTGCCTATGGGTATATATATCGGCTTTTTATTCGAATGTTTAGATTTGATTCCTGTTCGCTTAACACGTTTCAAATTGTGTATTAGAAGGAAAACATCGCGAGAATAACTGCCCACATAAGAAATCTCGAGAACAGTCTTCTAAGTTGAAAGCTAAGTTTGAACTTCCGCATCTGCCTACTGAATGCTAACATAAGACTGAACTTGGAAGCTTTATAAAACTACAAACACAATAAAATTCACCTTACCCACGAACCCGGGGCAAATAGTTTCATAACTAAATGCTGGAAGTAAAGTTAAGCTTTAAGAATCTTCAACAACCAAGAAAACAATATCATTTATTATTAACAAGAAAAACATATCAATATATGTACGAGTTTTGCAGAAAAAACAATCTAATCTCTCAATAGCGACTATTTCCAGATTATCTTATTCACAACTAGAAGTATCTTATTCTCTTCCATTGTCATCCAACTCTATATTTATAAAATTTCAAGCCTCAAGCTCATCCGAAAACTGTTGGAAAATCCATTACAAAATTTCACTCGACAAAGTACAGTGTTTGAAGGCACACAGCAAAGTAATTTCTATGTCAATACCGACAAATGAGCAGAAATGCCTGCTGATACTGAGTGGTCCTTGAAATCTATGGAAAGTAATACCAAAGGAATCCCCAACGCGTCCACAACCATGGCAGGTAGAGAAACCGATTTTAATATAATGACAGATTTCAATGAATGATCGATACAATAAGTGGTCTTATCTATTTCAGGCAATCTTTAGGTAGAAGATCTAACGAAAAGGAGAAAGTGTGGGGGGTACAACTAAGTGGCGGAAAGAAAATGAAAAATAAGTAAATGTCTCATAATAATGACGGTGAAAAATAAAGAACAATAATTCCATACATATAAATGACAAACATGAAATTAAATACATACTCTCATACATATATTTAAATGTGCACAAATATATGTCATATTATTATTTCATCTACGAATGATATGATTTCATCTTTACCACGTCAAATGGCAGTGATATACGAAATAACAAATACTCAATTTATACTATTTGCCTGCGAAACATTTAAAATGGAAAACTTATTTTCATTCGATCAATAGATGCCAGCTGTTTTCCACAACCCAATTGTTCTATGAAGTGGCATTACAGCCGTGGATTGCACTTTTCCGTGCCGTTACGAAGACAGAACGCGGTTCGAGTGTCGTATAAACGTCGCCCTATCAAAAGCGACAGTCGATTTCATATTGCGCGGAACAATGGCCCGGTTTGTTAGGACAGGTTTAAGCTGAATTCCTTTTCACTGCTCTACGGGCTAGCGAATGTCAATTGTTCAAAGGATTTTTTATACTCGTTTCCGTTCGTGTGACGTTGTAATGGTGAATGTAATTATATTTTAAATTTTTTAGCCCCATTTTAAATTTAAATTATTTAAAAATTTATGTGTCACTTCAGTGATGCATTACTTATTTAGTTATAATACTATAAGCAGGATCCCCGTTGAAATGATAAAACACTGTACCGAGTGAACGTATAAAAGGAGGGTAGGTTGACGTGCTCATTCGCTTTCTTGGCAGTGCCGGAATTAGTACGGTTCGAATAAGTCGGTACACCTGAGCCATTTTTAATCTCTCGTAATTGTGAAACGAATCAGTTTGTTTGTTATTCCGATCTTGGTGAACTGAATCTAAGCTAGGTTATTTTAATCAGTTTTTTTTATAACTTTCGATTTTTTTTCGCAAAGAATACATTAATTTAATAATCGGTAATTTCATGAAATGCAAGTGTTTCATTAAAGTGCAATCTTAACCTTGTAATCCTTCGTGCCATAAATACTCCCATAATGACTCGAAATATAATGCTTTATAAAACTATATTTTAATTGATTTAAAAAATGGAGAAGGTTCTCAATCAGTTTGTATGTTTTTTATATTTGTTATCCCAGAACTCTTTCATTTATTAACCGATTAGAAAAAATATTTTTTTGTTTGAGAGAGCATACTTCCCGATTAAGGTTAAGCGTAAAAAATAAGAGATGAACCCAAGAAATTCAACTTCTTAAAAATGAGAAAGGGCTTTATTTGTTAATTATATATTTACTTATACGATCTTAATTTTCAAATCCTATTAAATCTTTCTTTAGCTCTAAAAAATATGGTTCAATATTCTAACGCACGAAACGCTAGAAATCAAATTTGAATGGCAACTGGCGGTATTATCAATTCCACGAGTAATCCACAACAATTATGAATGGCATTAGACGTGTCAATGAGATCAAACGCGATCAATAGTTATGTCGGTCGTAGTTATTTAACAAGCTACAGAGATATCAGTTGGATATTATTATTGATGAAATATTTTTACATTGTGTATTGCACTAAAAAAGAATTGGTATTATTTGCTATTGTAGGTTTTCTACAACATTTGTTTATATACAGACACGAAATACGTTTTTTTTAATGTATTAGGTTTCTCTACAATGCTGGGCAAGCGCGGATTGGTAAACAACAATGAGCTAAAGCATAATATATATAGTTATAATTTATTATGTGATCATCTATAGAAAAATTCAAAGTAAGATGCTTAAGAAAATAAAGCTGATTTGAAGACCGGCCATTATTTTGGACACAACACAAAACTCTTAGTTTTCTCCGTTTCTCAAGTTATAAATTCTAGAAGCTATCCTTTTAAGATTTAAAAACTTAGCTGCTTTTCTTTACTTTTCATCCGGAGTAAGTTCTGTGAATAATGTATACTTAACTTTGAAGTGAGCTAAATTTGTCGGAGATTCTTATAAATATGTCCGTAGTTAAACACGACCGAGGCTTCGGTTGTTGGTTGCGCCTGAGTTCAATCATGTTTAATATATAGAAATAGAATTATATATATTCATAAAATTGTTCAACAGTTGACCTCGGGCCTTCCTCTCACATTGTGAGGGTTTAAGTCCATTTTTTGTTATATGTCGACAGCTGATCCATGAGCAGACAGCCCACCTAATGGTAAGCGGTCACCACCTCTTTATTCCTTTGCAACGCTGGGTGTCATCAACGCGTTGGTGGCTAACGTGCATCTTGGTTTTTACGCCGTAACCCGTTTCCCTCTGCGTTGGTCAAATGGGCAAACAATTAGGCCAGACAATAGAAAATAGCCAGAGTATATTGTAAATTAAAGTTAAAGGCCGCATAGGAGGCGTTGTTCGGTAATATAATTATACTATTTCTAAAGTTTTCTTTCCATTTTGTGAAAATCACTTTCACGAATCAATAATACACTCTGAAATCACGCGGACGAAGTCGCGAGTAGCGCTAGTATCATATACATCAAAGTGAAGTCTGCCAAGCCGCACTTGGCCAGTGTGATGGACCATGGTCCTAAACCCTCTCACTGTGAGAATAGACCAGAGTCTATCACTGAAACGATAATGATGATGATGTATTTATATTAAAGTATGATATCGAGGATAAAGAACAAAAATATCTAATGACATGATTCATCCTTAATCTATTTTCTGTTTTAATATAACTCTAACAAAATCACATCTCTCATACACTCGCACTATGATGGCGTGAGCAGACGTAGCTTAGACATAAACAACAAAGACGAAATCTGCTCACACGGCAGCCTCACTACCAATGGAACTCATATTCCATAGTGTAAATGAGTATTGATCCATAGATATTTGTGTACTCTGAATGATTCACGTTTGAATCACATACCTTTCATGTTGGTCGAAAATCCAACAACGTCGAATAACATCGCTATTTCGGCAGGGCTGGCACATGTTACAAATATTCATCATAATTATTAGATACTATATATAACTTTGCACAATGAATAACCTTGCTAACCAAAATTATCATATTTTAATCTGAAAACGCGGGCGGTTAAATGCAATACTATATAATATATATAGGGCTGCGCGAGATGGGGGCAGCAGCTTCCAATGATCTGAATGTAGCTTTTGAATTTTAAACTTGATCGTACAAATATAAAAAATACAATTACCTGGGGATGACGTAGACATAAGAATGGTTTAAGCGACATAAGACAAGAATGTTTAAGTAGGTGAGAATGTAGCAGTATTATGAGTATAGTATTCCAATTTAGTCTCAATATTTTCCCCCGATGGTTTTAAATGCTCTTTTAAAAATACACTTGTATAACTAGCAAGCCACTCTCGCTTCGCTTCAGAAAAGCTGGGCTTTATGTTTAGCTTTACGTTGCATTCTTTTAAGACTGGGTTTTTCTCGTTCTATTAATTACAAATATTAATTCATAACTTTTTTATTTATGGACGGATTGAAATGAATCGAACTTTAAATATTAAGCGATGCTTACTGCAACACATTAGTGAAAACCAGGACTAAATCGATTAAGCAATTACTGAGATTAGCGCGATCAAACGCACAGACAAACAGACATAAATTCTAACCACTATTGTTTTGTATTGTATTGCAGTAATAAAGGCCCCTAATAATGTTTTTTCTCATATATCCTCAATGTACAGAAAGCGATAAGTTAGAATTTTATTACATGTATAGATATAGAAGATTGAGAACATTCTGTAAACCCAAATTGCTGGTTCTCTAGACTATAAGTTAAGTTTAAGCATTAAGTTCAACGCAGTCCTTTTAATTATTTTTCAAATTTTCTGATTTTAGTAGTAACAAGATTTCATATTTTACGTTGATAAGTTTATAATATATAGTAATTTTTTATCTTCTATCCTGTCACTTTCTTTAATAATAATCATATGTTACTCTCAACATTCTTTCCAGATCTTTATTGTAGATCTGGGAACGTGTCTTACAACGTAAGATTTTGCTAACAATCTAAAAGAAAGCTTGTTACGCAGTAATAATATATAATTTCAGCTCATGTTTTTAAAATAATATTTTAAAAAAGCCAAAAAACTTCATAATTTAGAAACCATTGATATGATGGTAATGCAAGATATAGGTGATAACAATAGAAACTAATTTATTTTTATGACTCAAAACAAGCAAAGTTAATAATTCAAACACATATCTAAAGTGTCAAGTTTAATATTATCAAGATTCACTTTATACAGGAGCCTTGAAAGAAGCTTATGTCGATTTAGGCAAAGAATAGATACGTGTAAATACTATGAAAATTTTCATTATTTCAGATTATCTAAATCAGTAAAATATAAAATACTTACTTCATTTCACAATTTCAAAGCATTAATGTTTCTTTTATAATGAATTGAAGTGATTGCAATATGCTTCCTTGTTATATTGAAAGTAATTAAACTGAAAAATTAATTTATAAATATTATGACAGTTTATTTTGGTAATACAAGTGTTAATGGTGACGACAACAAGCGACAACAGTGATAATGATTTTCACGTTGGTCTTCGACTCGAGGGGCCCGGGTACGAGTCTTGCAGATCTAATCAATAAACTATGTCCATATTTGAAATTGATTGATTGTCCCTTGTTTTAGATAAGAATAATAGTATTTTACAAGCTGCATACCTGAGAATTCTCCATTAATAAATGTGTGTGTGTAAACACCAATTTGGTGTTGTCATCCTGGGTAAATATGTTTACATAACAAAAAAATTACAATATTAAAATAGGAGCGTATTTTAAAACAATTCGCGTCAATGTCACAAAATATCCGGATCATTATTAATTTAACATTTTTATGATTTTACCATATTTTTAAATGGGTTTGGTTTCCTGCCTGATATATTAAATTTGACAGAATGTTGGTTTAACAATAATTCTACCCTTTTGAATCTAACCGATTATAAATATATGATACGAGATAAATTTTAATAATAAATCTGAGAGAGGGACGCATTTTAAAGTGTGTCTACGGTAAATGGAACTTACCATACTGATACATGAACCGATATTTAATCGATCTGATTAATTAACGAGGAACTATCAGTAATTGCTCTCTATAAATATCCCTTATATTGTAACACAGACAATTTTCTGTCCTCTCTTGAAGAAGTCCTTAAGCACCTGACTCGATAAACAACAATTATCACAGGAGACAGAACTATCGATATAAAAGTTTATTTAACTGCTCCTAAAGCAGAAAAAAATATTAAAAGTTAGTACTCACTAAAGATTTATACAAGCTCATCAGTTTGGAACGCGTTATAAGGCTTGCCTAGGCCACGCCTTGTTCAAAACAAGTTTCCTTGGTCGAGTGCATGTTTACGCTTCAGATATGACTAAACATGTGCGCTCGTTGTTGCAACTTGTCATGCTCAGTATAAATTTAACAAAAGGTTACAATTATGATCAATAAATAAGTTAGATTTTCCAAAGTTAACTAAGACATAGAATTAACAGAACTCCCGTTTACCAAAGCACACATTATCACTTCAGCATTATTTTTTACTGTAAATTAAAAACTCAAACGTACATACAATACTTAAGTTACATAAGGACTAATAAAATGCATTCGTTAGCGTGATGCCCTACATTATTTATCGAAAAATAAAAAAAAAGTTAGTATAAACTTTATCATGATACATGTAATAACATTCTTCAATTTCTGAAGAAACCATAATCAAAATTACTACGGGATATTAAAGGTGGAAATTCTTATTGGAAAATGTTAGAAATGGTTTGTGTACACTCTATGTACAAAGATGATGATCTTAAAATTCCAGGCAATTCCAGGTATATTTCACTGTTGGTCTCTCTCTCAAAAATATTGGCGAAAGTAAATAAACAGAAGACTCTTAGGCTTTCTTGAATGAAAAAAATTCTTAGTAAAAACCAGTTTGGCTTTAAACAAATTAAGTATAGAGAGGATGCTATATAATTTATGATGGAATTTGTCGCTTCTCAGTTGGATAAAGGAAGAAAATATATAGTTATCCTTTTTTGATTTTACACGGGATCCCACGCAATTTTGCTAAAGAAGCTCGAACTTTTGGGAATTTGTGGGATAGCACTGAAATGGTTCAGTTCCTTTCTAACAAAACGAAAACAAAAAGTTTGTGCATATCCCCACGAGAGAGAGCTTTGCAATCAATTGTGGCGTACTACAGGGAAATATTCTTGGCCCAACGCTTTTTCTTATGTGTACATAAATGATCTATCAAACGGTTCGGCCAGAATTTCGTCAATCGATAGCAGATACATATGACGATGGCACTGTCATTATACTACTTGGAGATTCCTAGAAAGATATGATAGTTGCGGCACAAGAAGCTATTACTAAGATATCGTTTTGATTACTGCAATGTTTAATAATGTTACCTGTTAAAAAAACTAACTATGTTTTCTGTAGTGTAACAAAAGTTTAAAAAGACCCAAGTAACTACGTTTTAAAATTGCATGACTGCGACAAATTACATGATAACACTTGCTGTTACCCTCTATTGGAAAGAATCACCATTTAAATACCTGGGGATCATTGTAAATTACAAACTAATGGGAATCTAAATTAGAAAAAACAAATCGACTCACTCGTTATTAGATAAAAAAAATAATTTATACTTTTAATAAAGTTCGTCAAATCGCTGATCCCGCTGTAATAAAAATAGAATATACAGCTTTAGTACACAGTTATTTAAGTGTCTGGATTTAATCTCGAAGTATTGTGGAGCTCTCAAATTTTAAAGTTATAGTGCATCCAGCGAGCTGTCTCATAAGTTTCATTTGATAAATCATGCATATATCCAATACAGACGTTATATGTAGAAAATGGAATCTTGAGACTACGTCAAATATACTATCCTAGCACTGACATAGTGATATAACAGTGCCAATATTTCGGTAATGCCCTTTCCGAAATGTACTAGGGTTTTTTAGTAGAAATTTTTTATATCCAGGTATATTTATATATACATTTTGTATAATTCAAAAATTCATTGATTGAAAGTCATATCTCTGAAACTATTGAGCATTAAATAAATCGTCACCCATAATTACAGGAAAGCCTGTTAAAAATTTCAGGTTAATTTACAATACGGAATCCTGTTTCACGAAAGTTCGTTCTGGCCTAGTCTTGTTGTGGTTATCTGGATATTACGACGAAACGAAACTGCTTAACAGATTTAAATGTAACTCAGCAACTTTGTTACGCAAACTACCAGCTAATAAAGTAGTCAGTAATAGTAGCTAAACTCTTCTTCTTGATCGGTATATGTTTGACAGACTGATCGTGATCGTGACGTTTGTTCGTTGGTGGTGACAGATGTAATGCGTCTCACGACAGTCACTGTTCAACGTCAATCTCGTGAACTCATGCGCAGGATCGCTCACGATTTCATCTGGTCGGTCCAACGCATTGGTGACATTTCGCGTTGCCTATTAACCTAATAAATTTGTTTCGGGATACATTTTTAATTCACCAACAATAACCACGTCCTAAACAATGGTTATTTGGTTTTCATTGTAACATTTATTAATTTATGTTTAACCCATAAGCAAAGTTTCTACGTTAGTTACTTTATCTTTGGTGAAAAACGCAAGAAAATCCGAGCAGTAGTTACTGAGACTGTCGCGTTCGGACAGATAGACATTGTTTTAAACTATGTATGTAGTGATATAAAAGGTCAGGTAAAAATTCATTCTGATTCCAACAAAATGTTAATCCAAGCAAATGAAGTTATTGAGAAAAGGAGTAAGCTATTCCAATTAATTAAATAGAACTTCAAAACACTACATGTACTCGTAAATCAATCAACCTGAAAAATCGTGAGCTTCGTATGCAGCTAACGTTTAAGTATCAAGTTAAACAAAGCGAAGTGAGATAGGGTTGGCAATACATAACCAATATATGACGCGTGTTTGTTGAACAATGACGTTTGCTTTATCTGTAACGCCTCTACAGTGTTTTAGTTGAGTTCATACGTGCATAGATTACCAAAGATATCTATACCGTTTTGTTTATGCAAATTGACTGCTGTGATTTAATAATCACGTTCGCTATAAATACAGATTTTCACACTAGTGATAAATTAAAAACGCAACACTTACAACTAACAGTATTATAGCTTAACCTCCAAACAAAATTTTTATATCTTTAGATCAGTGCTGCCCTCTGTGTGATTCGAGGGAAATATTCAATACAACAGCTAGATTAAACATCTAGTATTTGGATTTGATGTATTTTACTAAAACTAGTAATTTATTTTAATAACAGTAGGAAGATTTGAACTTAAAAATGTTTTCACCTATACATATAATAAAATTATAACAGATGGCTTTCTGTACATGAAGGCTATATAAGAAAAACTATTATTAGCTTATTTACATAATGCAATAGAACAAAAAACAATCGTGTTTGTGCGCGCTAACCTCAAAAACGGCTTAACTGATTTCGTTATGGTTTTCACTAGTGTATTGCAGTAACGATCAATTAACATTTAAAGGTCTTTTAATTTCCAGGCGTCCATAAATAAAAAAGTTATGAATTAATATATTTGTAATTCACAGAACGAGAAAAATCCAGTCCTAAAACTATGTACATGCTATTTCTAAGAGTAAGGCGCAATTTTTTGAAGTGAATTGAGGGCGGTTAGTTATTGTAAAATAAGTCGTATTGCTAGTTGCAGCCATATGACTGTACACAAATAGATATAAAAGATTAATTAAGAAACATTTTACATTACATTACTGTCTGTGTCAGTAATTTTGTATTTGTCAATATAATAGCATGGTTGAATTGTTGTCTATGCATTATTGATGCATGGTAGGTAGGGGAATGTAAACTCAAATTTAATTGAATGCAAAATTTTAATGTAAAATGTAACGTTAAAATTAAAAAAGTAGATAATGATGGAATTAAATTTAAATAAGCGGCTTTTTCGTTTTCTTCTTTGCCACCAAGGCGTCGGTGGTGCATTTCGGATTAAGGACGTGTGTGGGTGGCGGTGACCACTTATAATGAATTGAAATTAAGAGATAATCAAAAATTTTATCACATCCTTGTACTTTCCTAGCTTTTTTATTTGCATAGTTAACTTTAATTTTTTCCCGGAAACTTTATCTAACAGCAAGTTTTAATTTCTTCTAATAGTAATTATACAATCACATTTATTAGTATTCATAAAATATAAGTTTTGTCTCTTGAAATAAGTTTTCTAAATATTATCTCAAAATAACAGTATCGCGTCCAAATGAAATCCTCTAGTGATAAAAATGTAACTATTGCATATTCAAATTTGAATTTTGAATTCAATAAAACGAAAATTGTACACAGACAGAAACATACGGAGATGATTAACGACTTTTGTACAATTTAAAGATATAATACTCAAAGCATACATACTTCAAGTGCATCAGTTATAAATGTAAATCTTTTAATACTCGAAAACCGTTTAACTTACACATTTTTCAGCTACCCGCAAAACGTTTTTTGCTCAAATCACTAAAAACGTTCCAACCCGGAGCGTTTGCGTACAAACCTGCAACGGATATGTTCGTTTTGTACGGTGGCGTACGTACGAGTATTACTAGATTTTCAATCACCGAGGAAATCTCAATCGGAGATCCCACAAAGACGGGAGACGTGCAATCTATTGGCGTGCTAGGGTTGCGTCATACGGGAATTACGATTGAATACCATTTGAGGAGTTTTATAAAACCGACGGTTTTCCGTGCTACGGGGAGTACCTACGTTAAAACCAACAGTATTGGTTGTCATCGTTAGGTAGCAGATGTTGGAAAGGCGAAGGTCCCGAGTTCTTTGTTTGTTGAGTTTTTTTTGTTCCAGAGAAAGTGGATAATACTATATGCTTTTGTAGTTAGTTAGATGAACATCTTAGACGTAAACACCACTTACCATCAAGTGGGATTGTTGTTAAGCATTATTTTAGTTTATATAGAAAAGAAGCATAAACAAAATTAAAGTTGTTTAATAAATTTATTAGTGCAAAACAAGAAGATGAATTTTTAGGTTTCATCTCTTATTTTTATCTGTAGCGATGGTATTTGTTCTTTACATGTAACTGGGACCAAGTATACCCTCTCAAACAAAAAAGGGTTTTTCCAAATCGGTTCATAAATGTATAAGTTCTGAGCTAACTAACGAATCGAAAATCTCCTCCTCTTTGAAGTCAGATAAAAATCCTCATTATTGTACACCAAAATACATAAAAACATCACATACGTAATTTTAAATACAATAGTCTGTCTTGTCACTTAATCAGTGACCATTTCTTGAACACTTGTTAAGTTATATCTGAAAGTAGATAAAAATATTGCAACGATGGTTTCTCAATTATGAAAAAGTTATATGTATCATAATTTGTCAAAACGCTGTGGTGTTTATAAAGATTATTAAAGAAATAAGTAATGAAACTGTGTCGGATGGATTCTTGTCTCTTTATCTGCAAACGTATAACATTAAACTCACTGCTTAGGTTTAGATGATTCTTGGCATATTTGAAACTTATTTATGGGTCTAAATTTAGGATAATCTTCATCCCCGGAAATGGAGCATTTCCCGTGGGATTTTTAAAGGGAAACGAGGGTAGATTACTAGTAAAACAAAGTGTTAGTACTTCAAAAACGTATAAATTACTTGAACCCAACTACATCAAGACAACACATTGTCTAATTTTATGTACTCATAGACGTTTTGTTCAATAAAACGCAAAGATCTATAATTGTGAATCAGTTGCCGGAGTAGCACAATAGTTGTAGATTTTATGTGTTTATATATATAAGTGCAATTTTAAATGTAAAAGGGACATTCAGTATTGTTACTGATAATATATATGAACCATTTATGAACAACGATTTGCAGAATATTGGTTAGTGGTTCCGATGTTCTAGTTACCACAAAACCGAAAATCCTTTAGTCGCAGTTAGTACATTTGATTTATTTACGGACATTTTGAGTTTTTATTAATAAAATTTCAAAGAATTAGAGTTTTTTTAAGTATTATTGTTTAGGGATCAAAATATGTGTGATATACATAGCTGTCAAAAAAGATTTGGGCACAAGTTTTGTTGACATCTTGGTTTCGCTTATATGTATATAAATAAGGTGTACAGCATTTTTGGCGATCAGTGTATTTTTTTTTTCATTATAAAGTTTTTTACTATTGGAATTGTCAAGTGACATGTTGCACAACATGTCATTAAAGAATTATGTAGTGTAGATGAATACATCAATGACAAAGACATCTGGAAATAATAGCACCGCAATCGGTTCTGTGCAGGTTAGAAAGTTACTGTCCAACTGTGTATTATTAAAATTTGTACGGAGTGATTTTTTCGCTGTATCATCTTCTCAATGACCATCAGTCCAGAATGCTAGTAGTAGTAAAACATTTACATTAACAATACTTAAAAGGTTAAATAATTTTGTAGGCTTACTGCTTTAGGCTAGGCTTACGGGCAAACAGGTACGTGAAGCAAACGTTTGCTTAGTTTAAGTAATACCTAATTTACAGATGATGCGTTTTATCAAAATGCTTGTGAGCATCTAATGTTTTTGTTCTAGATAACTAATAAAAACAAATCCATAGCCCGACTAAGGCCATCTTTTCTACAAATCCCCAAAATATTTGTAACCTAAAATTATATGTACTTCTGTGTAAGGTCGTTATCAGAGAGAGGGTTGCGGGGTCCATGTAAATGTCCTGATAAGATGCACTGCATCCCATCACGATTGACTTCTCATTTTAAACTTTTCACCAAAGACTAAAATTTTATGTTTCTAAATAAATTCGTTCAACACCAAGTTAGCTTCCATTAATCAATTTCACTTAATGACATGCCTATTTTCTCCCGTCATTATTACTCATAATTGTCCCAATTCTGGGTCGAGGTCTTTTCACACATTAAGAGAGGTTAAAGTCAAGTTATAATAAATTTCTTATAATCCTTACATGAATAATCAAGAATGGTGCAATATTCAAGCGAAGCTCCGTTGTGTAGGAGATCAACATTCTAACTACTGAATTATTATGACTTCAATTATTTTTGTCAAGTCTTATAATCAATTAAAAAAATGTTGATAAAATTTATATGTACACATTCTCATAGTAGTTTCTACATATGGGTTCGTAATTAAGTTCAAAGAATACTATGATATTACCATCAGTAACTGATTTTTATTATGGTGAATGGTAATGTCACCAGTAACAAATATTAATTTTAGAAGAAAATTTTGTACATATTCACAATGATATGGATATATAAATATTATAAATTATTTTCTTGTATTAAACAAACTCTGCGTTCCATTAGAAGAATCTTTCCAAAACACCTTTCAAAACAGAGGATGCTTAGTGTACCTTTCGTTAAGTTCTTGTAGTATGAACTGGTCAATAGTACCAAGGGCTCTGACAAAGATCAACGATTGATGATATTGGTAACGATTCGAAGCAGCAGTCTGAAGTGCCTCGGAAAGCATGGAAATACACTAATAATTTTGCAACTAACGTTCATTAATTCAGCCACCGATTCCCAAAGTGCCTTAACTCGATCGAGTACTTAATGAAAATATGCAAGGTTGTAGTGACCCTTTAATTTAATGCAACCTTTCCCAACAGCTCCGGTGCACAACGTAGTAACAAACTATTTTATTCACTACAATCACAGATCAACCTTCTAATGACCATGAACGCGGATTACCTATAAGTATCCCAGAGGACAGTGCAGTGGCCTAGTTCGGGGGAATTAACGTGAGCAAATCCACCCTAATGGGTAGCATCCGTCCTCACTTGCAATTGAGACGGGCTTGGGAATGAGTTGCAATTGAAAGCATTTGATTTGATAGCCCTTGCCACATACGAGTTTTTAGGTCACTGGAAAGATCCATAGATGTACAAAAGGTCGTTGAAGACGCACGTGTTGTGTTGCCTTGGCGAAGAGGTACTTGAGTTAGATAAGCATGAAATCAATTTCATCGCTTCTTAAAACGGTTGTGTTACTTGTCAATATTATTACGTATTCTAAATCTTTACTACAAAGCATAAAATGAAATAAAAAAATAATCGTAATCTCGTTAATTCGGAAGTTCTTACAGGGATTTTCAGGTTGTTTTCATCAATATTTTTCACAAGGAAAGTTTATGGACGTGTATTGTGTATGAAAACATTATAAAACACCTTTCATTCAGTAGGATGCACCACAAGCAGCATAGGTTGACTTGTATTAAAAAAAGAGAGCCCTTGTATCCGTATCTTGATTATCCAAGGGAAAATCTGTACAGCTTACAATGAGTTAAGTATTTGTATATATACTAATATTATATAGAGTGAATGCGGAAATAGATATTGTATATATGCGGTAAGTAATCTCCAGAACCACAGCGCCTATCTGAAAAAATATTTTACCATTTGAAAGGTACATTATTCCGAATAGACATAGGCTATATGTCATGTAATTATTAACTTTTCAACCCGAACGAAGTCGGTACGGGCCGCTAGTAAACAATGAAGTATATAGTGTTGAAGTTATGAGCAATACAAGGCTGATATATTTGTACTGTGTGGATAAATCAGAATGACGCCTAATGCGATGTATCATTTGTCAAAATGCCATCGCGATCACTGCGTGATTAATTAGCGTGCTTAATCATGCTAATGATGCATGGAAAAGCTAATTGTTCGACGTGTTCAGATTGGCTTACTGCTCGAGTGACAATTTGGAATGCGTCTTTCCTTACTGTTATGTTGCTTTCTCTTTCTTTCCAATGCTGTGAGAAAGAAACTTAGTAAGTAGGACTACAATTGTTACCCTAAGTTATTGATACAGTATATTGAGCTAGGAGTGCCATGGAAACTGCTGATTCTTTATCAAAAATAATTTTAAATCCAAATAAATACAGTTGTGTTAAAATTCCGAATTCAAATTTGTTTCAAATTAAAAATAAAGAATTTCTGTTTCGAAATATGTAATTCATTTGTTTCTGAATTGTTTGTTCTAATTGATTTTACTTTTGTCAGAATTAATTTTAAGTTGTGAAACACTAAATAACTTGAGTAGATAGAAGCCATAACATAAATTCAGTTAATTTAACAGCAAATTACGTTCGTATGCGTACTGACTGTGATCATCCATTTCACTATCTCGCTGCAAACGAAGCGCGGGCCGAATGTAAATGGCATTTTAATACGCAGCGATCAACGATTGAAGGTGATGTTGCACGTCGGTGTATTTAATTACTCTATGACATTAATATGCATATGTATATATTTGTCTCCAGAAAACGATTTAGATAAAACTAAACGTTACGCCTTCACGCACTCACGCCGCCGGGATTCATTGTGTTGCGGGTGGCAAGATGAGCACAAATACGATATGAATTAGTGTTTCCGTTATACGAAAACAAATATTTGTTTGTCACATAAGTGTCTAACCCACCGGTAATTGAACCAGGGAACCCTCGCTTAGCAGGCACGATCATTATCAAATGGGCTAACGGGTTGGCACCCGTTTGTACATATATAATGGCACAATACTGTTATTGACTTGTAGCAATAATGTTATAAAGTCATAGATGTCTAGTAGCGGAATAATCTATTCAAATATTATAATATTCATTCTTGGAGACATTTTATTAAAGTAGACTGTCTCTATGAGCAGAATTATCATGATTATCACTATGTTGAGTATTATAATGTATTGAGTTTTATTATAGTTTGAAAAGCCTTCGAAAAATAGGGATATTTTATCTATCTATCGGCCTTTCATAGTCTACTGCAGAATATAACCTCCACTAATTGACCCCACTCCGAGCGGTTCTGGGTGCTCTGTATCTAAAGACTCCCCGGCATTTTTTTCAGATTATCAAACTACATGGTGACCTGTGCTAATATTACCAAGACGCGGACTCAATTATTATTTTTGACTGAGGGCTTTTGTTGTCTACCCATTGCCCCTTCAGCCGGGTAATCTTGCGAACTATGTCGATAACTTTTTCATCTACGAAATCACTTAGCGATATATCTAACATGGCTCACTCTATAGCTCGCTGAGTGACTGAGCTTTCGGATGAGACCAACAATAAAAGGCCATGTCTCGCACCCATAGGTCATAATTGGCAACATACATTGCTCAAACACTTTCGACTTGAGGCACTGTGGAATATCGGATGAGAATACGGACGCGATATTAGGTAGACACAAATGACACACTTATTTCTCGAGCAAGCGGCTTTAGCTGCTCTATAAATCCCCGATTTATTTTATGCGGAGACATAAGTCCTAACGAAAAATTTTCTATTTGCCGCCGTGGAATACCGAGCTAGGAGCGCTAGCAGGATTCATACATCACTGTCGATTTTGAAAGATGTTTACGTACTATTTATTCATGTAATAAAATTCTAACTTATCACTTTCTATACATGAAGGATATATTACGAGAAAAACTATTATTAGCTTCTTTTATTCATGTAATAGAATCCAAAGGTATAGTTGTTAAAATTTATGTCTGTTTGTCAGTGGGTTAGTGCGCGCTAGTCTCAGAAACGGCTTAACCGATTTTGTTATGGTTTTCACTAATGTACTGTAACCATTTTATTGCAATCCGTCTGTAAATAAAAAAGTTATAAATTAATATATTTCTAATTTACAGAACAAGAAAAACCCAGTCCTAAGACAATGCAGGTGCTATTTCTTAGCGTACAACGTAGTTTTTTTGAAGCGACTTGATAGTTACTAATATTTGTTTAACTTACTTATAGTTAATTAATATAATTTCATATTATTATTTACTTTGTTTAGTAGTAATACATTTTATCCGTAATGAATACTCATAACTTTTGTATTTATGTATTGTATGTATCTTAAACTTATATCATCGCGAACGCTATCCATGTAATATTGTAATCCAATTACAGTTATGGTCTCGGAGAGACTGCGTGGGGGTAAAACACCTGTCAAGAGACTCTTGACAACTTTTGTCAAAAGATAAAGAAAATCTGAAAAATTTAAAGAAGAGAAGAGAGGCCTTCTAGAGGAGATTGAATAAGCTATTATAAGTTAGTGCGTTCACCATCTTAGACTTCATCACCACTTACCATCAGGTGGGATTGTTGTCGAGCATTAATTTATTTTATGTGAAAAATAGGTGGTTGTAACCAAAACTGAACGAACGTGAAATGCAATGATTAGTTTTTGTCAGGCCAGGAATAAAGATTGTTTTTCATAAACTGATTTATACGAGTGCCAGGTTCAATTTCATTATTCATCACAACTATTTTGAACTAATTTTATATTATTTTATTTTACATATAGTTACATATATGGGTTCGTAAATAACGATCTGAAGTAATCGTAAAACTAACGGAGATGAATCTGTACATAGAATATTTTTTGGAAATTTTAATCTAGGCACACTATTAAATCGAAAAATAGAGGTATTTTTATGGAATTTTTATTCGCACTAAAGCTACTACTAAAAATTCCGGTGAAATCTCCTAAACCGAAGTTTGGGCGAATTTAGTTCTGTATTTTTTGAAACTCCCAAATTATTTTATATTTAAAAAAGAATATCCAGCCAAGAATTAATTTTTTTATATTGTCATGTTGTTTTGTTTCGACATGTACAATGTAATTTAATTTTATTGACTTTATAAATTGTTTGTTAAATATAACTTAAAGAACATTGCAACGGCATTACAAGGTCTTATGCTATTCTAACATAACGTGCAATAATGATTGAACACATATGATTCTGATATTGAACGAGATGTTACTTGTTACAACAGAGCGGCGTTAATATGTAAATTATTAATATATTATAGTACATTTGACTACACCAAAGAGCGGTTCAATATAAGGAGCACTGACGGGCACTCTGCAACTGATCTCCGTGCGCTGCAGGATCAACGATGCTTGAGGAGAATTCTATCGGGCTCTCTCCGGGCAGCCGTTCTTGTTATGTCAGGATTATACTGGAAATTTCATCGGAAGCGAAGCAGAAAAGGGGATAAAATGAAACGGTGAATTTTGGATGCTCAACTCTACGGTCTGATCGGGCGGATAGAAAAATTTAAAGCTCAATTCAGAATTGCTTGGTCGTGTATAATTTTTATTTCGTACTAGCGTCCAGCATGCAGAAAATGTTAAGTGTGTTAATTTTAGAACATTTATTTATCTCTACTCCAATGGTTCAGGCTGCGTGTTGTCCGTCAGTTTGTCTAGATGGGATCTATCCACTCGGAGTTTTCATTGAACAAAACTGTCAGACGCAACATTTCATTTTTATTGGGATTTTTATACAAAAAATCCTGCAAATTTCTGACTTTGGCCTGACACGAACACAATAACGAAATCAACTAAATCATTAGAGGCGTTCTCAATTTTTGGACTTTCACACAAGTGGCAATTGAGTTTTGTTCATACAGATTCCTTTGAATATACGTGACCCATATTTTGTACATTGTAATGTATTGCTGCTGACAAACAATAATACATGTAATTTTTTTTCATAATTGTATACCTGTACCCTGTCTCCAATACCGGATCTACTACAATAGCTAAAAGGCTGTCTGGAATAAATCCCTAATTAAGTGATAAGACCGGATGTTTTTGTCTCAATGTTCTATTGCACATAACGCGTTAAAAATAATCTGTCGTATACTTTCTTCTCTAGATCCCTTACTGCTCTCGGGATCAAACTTAGACCCCTCAAGGAAATTACTTTTTATCCACCTAGTATGTAATCTATTATTTTGTTGTTTGTTTGTGCTTGTTTGTTAAATAAGAGCAAACCATTGTGAATTTTCTCAATTAACTAGAAAAACGACATTTCCTCACACAGATAGTTGAATTAAATGCAGTCTAGCGTGTGACAATTATATTGATTTTAAAATTGAGTCATTTAATCTTTAAACCGTGCTCGAAAGTCATTGTTTCTCCTAACTGATATCTGATATTTGAAGCAAAACACCTTATCAGCACGGCCTGGTAAGGCGTTTTATTTATAGTGAAGAAGAAACGGCAAAAGAAACCCTAGTACATTTAGTTCACCCTACTTTCACCTTCTGTGCTTATAAATAAAGACGTAGTATACTGCTCCTAGATTATTTGTAGAGCCGTCAATTTGGTACGTATAATAAGATCGTGCAATAAACTAAAATGAAACAAAGGAGTTATCCATCAGGCCTAACCGCTTTGTTAAGCAAATTCAGGTCGATAAATATGTTCGGATATTCACGATACGGTCGTACCAAAATCAGGTAATTTCATAGCAAATTTGAATTACGCTCAGGGTTGTCTTACAAAGTTTAACGATATCAATATATTACTGTAATATAAATGAAGTCTATCTATGTATGTGTCTGAGTTCAATAATCTCAAATTAACATTAAGTTTGGGTGTATGTGATTAATATGAAAAAATATATATAAAATGCAATATAAAAATGTAAAATAATCGTTGTAAGCGCAGTTCCATAAATTTTAAGTAAAGCGAGACCCCTCTCCATTAAAATATACTTTAAGTAAAAAAAAGAGTGTTTGTCTCCACAATTATTATTTAAGGGTCACGTATGTGTGATTTGACTGTTAATTTATCCTCGTAGTACGTAACGTACTAGTACGTAGGCAAACGTGTATCACGTGTGTATCGAGAAACATCACAAATGTCGCATTCGCTAACCGTTCAATTAATCAATCGAGACATAAATCAATCCACTAATAAAACAAAAACTTTTTACGACATTTAGTTTTATGCCTCCATTTTATTTTTAGTTTGAAACATCATAACATTAGTAAAATTACATTTACAGATCTGTTCAAAAATAAATATTAATTTCGATTATAAAATGAATAACGAGAAAATTTGACAACCCTGCTGTTGTTACCGCACAATTTTAAGCCACCGTATATGTATGCGTTTCGTATGCAATCAGTTCGGCGCTAATCTATCATTAATATGTAAATAGAAATCGGTGTACAGGGAGTTCAGAAATGTGGACGAACTATAGGAGTACAGTATTATACTCGTATTATTGTTATTTTATTGTACAGGGCGTACGTCGAAAGGACAATTTTATATACTTATTTTATTTAAGCTTCAAACTTTATTGATTGTCCAAATTCTAAGTATACATATGTTCAGCTATTATTAATCTATATCTATAGATATAATTTAATTCTAACAAATTTTTTTACATGAAGGATATATGAGAAAAACTATTATTACGGGCCTTTATTATCGCAGTAGAACCCAAAATCCCAAAATAACAGTTTTTAGAATTTGTGTCTGTTTGTCTGTGCGTTGGTGCGCGCTCATCTCCGAAACGGCTTAACCGATTTTGGTACGGCAATTACTTATGTATTGCAGTAATCAGCACACGATATTTAAAGTTTGTTTCATTTCAATCCGTTCATAAATAAAAAGTTACAAATTAATATATTTCTAATTCACAGAACGAGGAAAACCCATACTTGAAACGATGCAGGTGCGATTTCTAAGCGTAACGCGTGGTTTCTCTGAAGAGAAGCGAGGGCACATGCTGGTATTACAGTATAGTTACAATAATATTGCAATGTAATTATAAACGTTAAGTATATAACATCTGCAAAAAAAATAGATGAAAATTGTTACGTGTACCCATATTAGTTTTAATCGTCAGATTTGTTTTGTAAAACAAATCGAGGGTAGTCAATAAAGTACCCATACATACACTTAATACTAAGTAATAAACGATTTAAGGAAACGGTCACATACTCACAATTGCGCTATCAGATTCCCTATGCCATCCTATATACACACACACACACACATATATATATATATAATTATTGCGTTGGTAGTTTCGCGGCTTCCTGTGGTTTCAGGGCCATTAGAAAATTGTGTGCAGGATCAAATTCGTTCCACATGCTGTTATTCTCGAATTTAATACTCTCTTTGAATAAATTACATTTATTGGTACAGTAACTGGCCATGTATGAACAGGGTTAAATATTTCGAGGTTAATTGCAGAAGGAAGGTAGATGCTAGCTGGAAAGGTGGCTAAAAACTCTTTCATCAAGCCACCAGGATTAATCTGGGTACCACAGAACGAAACGACTTTTAATAGGAGAGACCTAACTCTTTAGTATCATCAGGTATTCAACAGGCTTGGCTTTGAGATTGCCTTGGGCTCATGGATCTTAATTTGTTTTGTCTTGCAATGAAATGCTTTATGCATTCCCTTAACTAACTATGCAGGACTATCAACGTTGGGTCATTGCTCTCCCTCAAGGTGATCTGCAAGGATCTCCAATTCAAATTCAAAACAGAGCATCGCACTTCTAATACGTGGCTAGTGGCAGGTGTCGCTTCTAGTATCGCTATGTGATGATACGAGTAGCCTAAATGTCAACTACTCATTTCAGCCCGTAGTTCCTTGTTAGTGTCTATTTTATTAATCTCTCCACGATCTTCAACATTAAAAGACGACAGCCAAAAACAGGACGCGAAACGAAATCATCCGTAAGCCGTACAAACTAGCCACACCCAAACAATGTAACATCCCAACAATCACAATAATCATCAAAGTTATTAGTGCGCGGTACGTTAATGAATACTTAACAATATTACTCAGATTGAAATGTTAAATATTGATTTACATATAAAATTCATTTCGACGCATTTGAATCACTAAATGAAAAGGGCCTAATATGATCAGCATGACAACGATTTCATTTTAAACAACACGTTACCGCCTGATAATAGAGTTACAGTTGAAAACCAAAATTAACGCGCTATTATTCGGGTTAATTTGACAAATCACTTTGTATCAAACTAGTCTGTCAGTATCATAATTAATTACTACTCATTGGTGGTTTAACTTATATTAGTAATTTAAATACAGACTTTATATGCGCAACGGTTTGTATGTGTGTGTGCGTTGCTCGTATGTGTGGGTATACGTGTTTTTATGTGTGCGCTGTCTTCTTGTAACATAATATGTATGTATCTATGTAACTTATAAACGCTGCTGAAGCAGATTTTTGAATTGTTATCAATAAAAATTTACGTAACTCAGCAGTTTCTGGGAAGTTGTACTGTTGTTGTTGTACTGTTTTGGGTGCTTCGAGCAACTACTGCGTATAATTAATTAATGTTTCTAGTTCACAGAACTCTGAAAATCGACGTGCACGAAATTTGTATGACATTGGACCAGAATTATTAGCAAACATTTTTTTTCTTAGTCTTCACAATGCCATAAAATATTTATTTTTCTATCTTTTATGAAAGGATTCATAAATGTAATTAAAGGAAAACGTTATATATTTGATGTGGGGCTCAGCTTTTTATATTGAATCAATTTTTATATTACAGAAAAAAAACCTTATCTGCCTTTTACAACCTCAGGCCTAAATTCTCGCTTAAGGATTTCTTCAAAGAAATCATGGTATTAGCTGATGTGTCACAATACATTTTAGATAATATTATACATATACGTTAAATACTTTGATAATTTTCTTAAGAAAGGTATAAGGTTAAACTAATTGTAACAAATTTTTAGCAAAACTCGTGGCTCGTTCATGGGTCGATGTGTAAATATTTATTATAAAATTCAGTTATCACTTACAGTTACTGTAAACTAAAACCTCATGTGAAAAGCTTTCTTATGAAGAAATGATATCACAAACTATACGATTATTGTAAAGACAAGAATGTTAGGATATGACTCTGAATAAGCTCTAGTTAGTAGTAAGTGATGTCTCAACCTACATATGATAAGGAAAAAAACGTCTGATAGTTTTTCCTACCATCTTTTCCGGAACCACTCACGGTAGGGATTCGTTAAAAATGCCGTACTTTGACTGTCGAAAAGTGTTTGTAA
This sequence comes from Megathymus violae, assembly GCA_003671415.1. Lineage (NCBI taxonomy): Eukaryota > Metazoa > Arthropoda > Insecta > Lepidoptera > Hesperiidae > Megathymus > Megathymus violae. The sequence goes on along the minus strand of PDGT01000106.1, from coordinate 176,488 downwards.
AAAACAAATTTCGTATAAAATTAAATTTCAAAAAATAAAATCGGACTCCTCCAAAACGGTTTCATGTGGTTAGGATTTTGCACTCTATACTATAAGTAACCACACCTAATAACATTCGGAGACTTTTCACATAAATGATGGATTTTTTTTTAGTTTCTTAGTGTTTACGTAATTCCGAATATTTACGCCTTACAAATAGCACTCGCGATAGAAAGTGGAAACTATTATATTTGTTAGACTACTAGCGGTCTGTCCAACTTTATTCGGTTTAAGAAATTATCTATCTTAGTTGATTTACGTAGCTATAATTAATATTAATCTCTAAATGGTATAAAACCAAGTGAACATCATCATGGCTCTCTAGTTATCTTATTAGTTATTATCTTATATAATTAGTCTAAATCAATCTAATACAATATCACTTGATGGTAAATAGCGATGTAGCCTTAGGTAGTGGAGTGCACTAACTTCGTAAAAGTCTATAACTCTTGACTTATAGTTACCCACTTCAAATCACGAGTAAAGAGGCTTTGCAATCAGACGGGAGTACCGACGCGGGCAAGGTATTTGATTCAATTCTCCGTCTAAAAGTCCGTATCAGTTAAAACTTTTAGTGTGACATTGGTTATAGGAAAACAATTTAATGTACGTACACGAGAAATTTTCGTATTAGGAAGAGATAGATTCTTATCCTTATTAATTTTTTTGTGTTTGCCAATAAACTTGCAGATGGACTATATGATGGTGTCTGTAACATTAAAGGCATCACAAATGTGCTACTGGTCGAAAAAGACGCCAGGAATTTGATTTTTTAAATCATATCTAACAGAAAGAGACTGGTAGCCACTTGTGATCTTTAATGTGGTTGACGTCGTTGCCAGGGGATAGGCTTAGTTTTTAGAATGTCTGGAGCGCCTTAAGAAACTTCATTCATTCATTTCCATTACAAATCATATTTGGCCAACTGCTTGGTTCATGTCACCTTTCATAATGGGAGGGGTTAAGGCCATAGTCCATCACCCTGGCCAAGTGCAGATTTGCGAACATCCCAAAGCCTTGATGTCGTTATGGAGAAGTTTTAGGTATGTAGGTGGCCTCGAGATGATTTCCTTTACCAAAGCAAGTGACAATTAATTTGAAAAATTAGTTCAAATCACTTGACTACCATTGGTTTTGCGAAACTTACTCAACTAATAATTTCTAGAAATCTAAATCTAGATCGACTTTGTTATCGACTTAAGAAGCCATATTATACTTTTTTTTAACTTTTGTCTGTCTGTCTGTTCATCTGTCTGTCTGCCTGTACAATAATACCAAACCCTTTGAACAAGTTGGGATGATTCTTAAAACATTTGTTACTTTTATTATGAAACATAATCTATTATACTTTCCATTCCGAGAAATGGATTTGTTGACGCGCTATTTTTTAATGAACTATTAAACTAATGAATGAATATATTTATAAAATTGAAACGAGCGTTGCGTACTAGTCCAAGTATTAAACGACATTTGAAAACGAATATTATATTGACTTAAAAGCTAAGACAATGAAATATAAAATTGTAAATTACAAAACGAATATTACATCAACTTACAAAGTTAAAACATCGCAAATACCTGTTCTAATTATTAATTTACTAAATTTTGTAGGAAACAAGGATATATTTACGAAATATTACTATTCGAATGTAATAAATTCTGAAGGGAATTGGAATAATATTATTACGCGCGAACAATTCTTGTATTTATTTATAAAATTAGCGGCCTGCCCCGGCTTCGCACGGGTGTACTTTTATTTTTAAACATTTTGGGATATATTTATCTTTATAAAGGACATATTTCATAGATGAGCCTGCCCCGCACTTCGTGCCGCCTCCCTCGTCGTCTTGTCCGCCGGCCTACGCTACGGCTGCTTTGCGTGGGGCTACGCTGGTCATTGCGCGTGGGCGGCAGCGGTGTTTATTTTCCTAAATTCGTAAAATCTTCTGAACGGAATGTCCGAATTGAGTAATTCAAAAAGTTATCTATAGGTATTGAAACAGTTTTTTATATGAAATGATTTATTTGGATAAGGATTAATACGAAGGTATGGTTATCATGGTCTGATTTTCGTCAGCTTTTAAAATGTAAAAAGTAGTTATAGTGACATAACTACAATAGTTGGACACATAGTATCGCTAAGTTATTTGTAGATATTGATATGTTCTCTAATATTGTAGAACATTTTTTTTATCATCAATATTTTCCGCAGCGTATGCGATGAAAGGATTAAAAATTTAATCAAATTTTTTTACATCTTGGTTCACGTTTTTGAAGTTTTAGCATGGATTCCTTATTTTTTCTAGTAATAAATATGACCTATGTTACTCATGGATAATGTAGCATTCTAATGGTGAAAGAATTTTTAAAATTGTTATGGTAGTTTTTGAGTTTATTTGTTACAAATATACAAAAATACAAAGGTTTCTTCTTTATAATATTAGTAAGTATAGATTATGATTAATTATCAGTTATTAATTGAGTTAATTTTATATTATGCTACTGCTTGGAAGTTTTTTCATGTTGTACAATTTTTTGCTCGAAAGACGCTCGAATGGCGTAATGGAGGCGGGAGACGAAAGGAAGAGGAAATCGAGTGTTACGAGTAAATTATAAAAGAATGGTAAATTTTGAAATTGTAAGGTGGCAAACGAACAACATTTAAATATTTTAATTAAAACTGGAAAACGTCTGTAATATGGTAAGTTTTTAACGGATTTGACTTGAAATACTTTAAGACGTGCTGATTAATCTATTTGCTCCGAGAAAATTACATTTACACCGTTTACACGTTTACGCCGTGTTTTCTGTTCTTTCCAAATATTTATTTCTTTTGGTGTACAATAAAGTGTATTGTATTGTACAAAGTTCTGCAATGTGTTTTGGAAAATATAGAGGTTTTCACTGTGAACATAACGAATTTTTATTTAAAAAGTAGAAAGGTTATAAAACGGAAACTTATCGATTAAATTGAATGGAATATACTTTAAAATGTTGGTACTAATTATATCTAACTGCTTATAATGAAAACGTAAAGATCTATGATGGAATTTGGGAGATAATAAGAATTTTGATGTTAAAAATAATAAATTTATATAGTACTATCAGTGGAGAGATATTACTAGATTACTCTTTACTTTACTCTACAAATTTTAGGTACCAATATGTGAGACAGTTATTGGTTATTTTCACATTTTAAGACGTGTTCAATGTCAATTACTTGTCGACTTAGGCAATGCTTTTTAAAGATTGCACAAAAGCTATACATAAAGGTAGGAGTACGTAAATAAATAGTAGGTATACGTTCACGCATACTTTCATAGTAAAATTCAGTGTGATATTCAATTTAGACATAACACTCAAGGCCCGAGATAATCTCTTATTAATCTGTTAATATTGTCGATGTCCTTAACCGTGTATTATCGGCCGGCTTTGGTCGTATTGGGGTGGCTTAGAATAATCCCTCCAATGGTGGCAGAACAGGGTGTCGTAAGAGGCGACGGAAGTCAACCTGCTTGGTGGCAGGGCTTCGCGTAAGTATCATATTATCAGTATTATTAAATATATTATTAAGTCATTCATATTATTACTGAAATTAATCATGATTATCTTTCCATGAAGCCTGTCTGCCTAGTTACTACCATCCAGCTGCTAAACGACTTGTCGTGTTTCGGCTGGGTGGGGGTGTGAGAGCCAGTAATTTCTTTCTTACTTTCTTCTCATTTCCTGGCCGACAACGCATCAGTGATGTCTTTGGTCTTGCTGATGTCCATGGGCGACGGTGACCACTTACCATCAGATGGCAGAAAAATCTGTAAAAGAGTGAGATAGACAATTGCCAAAGACACATTTTCGACATTACTTCTCGGTTTGAGCATGTTAATATTCGGTATCATAACATTACATTTTAAAACGCTCACTTACCTGGAAAAGGCCAAAGCTGGTGTACGCGTTATTGTGGTTTGTGACTTTGTCAGTAGTACGCCCGCTTGCGTGCTCGATTAGACAGACCCCTGTAGAATTTATATATACTTTAGATTTGATAATAATATTAAGATCAATAATACTAAAGGCGAGTTGCTGCATTAATGTTTAGTTATTGCACTAGTTGAGTTACTGCGTTAATGTTGAATTAATTAGTAAACGTTGACTTAAGATACTAAGGATTATTAACAATAGATGTATCTAAAGTAGCTCTGTAATAATACATTCTATTTACGCGAACAACAAAAGCAACAGATGAAATTTCCAAACCAACTGATCTTCGTAAAGGGTTCTTGCTAGGTAACCTCGCCGGTCATAAATTTTAGCAGTCTCAACAATTGATATTTTATTAGCGTTACAATAAAAATCGGCACCATTTTCATCACCTCTTTAGACACAACGTATGACTGATCCCTTATTTAACCCTCTATAAAATATGTTACCATAGACAGAAGCTTCAAGAGACATTACAGTTCTATTCGCATTGCTTAAATTTTACTGTTTTAAATGCGTAATAGAAATGAATCTGGGGCTGCAATATACTTTGGTTCCCTATCGATTTTAAACTAATTTCAATCGCAGTCGACAACAGTTAAATTTGATGAGTCTTTTGTATTAATTTGAATAAGTTCAGATTATAAACGAACGACACCGTCCATGTACATTGTCAATCAAACTGGTTCGTTGACAATTTTAAACTTAAATGAAAGGGTATCTCGAAATGTTTCGTCGTCATCCGAGTGTTGTACCTACCCTTTTTATGCAAATAGCAGATCTCGGGGTAAAGTTTCCGTGAATGCTTATTAGGAGCCCCAAAAGCAATTTATTCGGTTCTCGTGGATGCTTTAATGTTATTATTAGATTTAAGTATTTGGAAGTCACAGAATTAATTTGGCCAAAATGTTCAATTTATTTCCAAAGGGATTTTTCTGTGTGACTTTTCTGACAGAGTGTATTTTTTTTTTGGATTAATAAAGGTTTTGGGTCAGAAAACAGTGTCAAGGGCGCTAAGGGTAGGTATGTTTCGTTTTATTCTGTTGTAATTTAAATATTTTGTAAAAAATATGAGTTCAGTCATACTATTCACTAGATTTTGTCAAAGCTCAGAACTTAATTTGTTATCTGCCGATAAATATTTGATGAAATATTTATATTGCCTTTAAATTTCTGATACATTAACGAATGAAAAATCGAGACTTTTTTATATTAAATAAGTTAATCCCATCTGATGGTAAGCGGCGACGAGGTCTAAGATGCCGATGCATTAAATTTTAAAAACCTATTCACTCTCTTCTCGAAGACTCCCACATCGTAAATAATAGTTAATATGTAGGTTTATGCAGCCACAAAAATAGTTGAACAAGTGAAAGAGTAAAAAATGAAAGACAAACTAACTCGCATATAAAAAAAAACCGATAATCGTTGAAATAGTTAACAAGTAAATATTTACACACACACACACACACACCGCCGCGTTAAGATTCCCTGTGTTGCAGGTGGCATTGACGAACACAAATATGAGATCACGAACACTCAAAAGCAAACGTTTATTTGCCAATTGAATGTCTGCCGTGGGCAGGAATCGAACCCGGGACCCCTCACTCGGCAGTCAGGGTCACTACTAATTCGACTACAGAGTCGTCAAGGCAACCAGATTAACATGATAACGATTAATGCATACAGAGGAGAAATATTACTTAATTACAACTTAATACAACTATTGTGTTCGAAATCCCAGTAGAGGGAGAATATATCAAGCAGGTATAACATTTTGCTGTCTCATTAATAATCTAACGTTCAATTTGGTTTCCAGTTTCCGCGACCTAAATCTCTCAAAAAGTTAACAATTCTCCACAGCCTATTCACTACCTCTATTCTACTTGCGTTTACCTTCTTAAGTCAATTTGCTCAAGTTTGATTGAGCCATCAGTCGTAAGTTCATGTGTTATAACATAGGATTAGAGGACGGCAGTCTTGCATTTATCATTCCGACATTCCGATTTTAAATGGTCATTACAGCATGCTTTTCCTCAATATCGTTTGGACTGTGCAATAATTTTTGAACATGTTTAACGGTTATGTGTATCCTACATAATGAACTAATCACAATTTGATGTTATTGCATAACCGCACATAACGTTTGTACAATTCCAAATATTTCGTTCAAAATTTCGTCTCTCACCTGCATTAGTCTAGACGTAGACTTCAGATCTAATCTACCACTGTCTGCCAATACTCTGAGGGAAATTGGAAGCTTGCTACTTTTCTTATTAAATCTTTTAATACGTTTCTAGTGAAGACGTGACTACGATATTCAATTTATTTTAAATACGATTTCTGCTATTTTATTCTTAACTTGAATTTGTTAGTGCTAATGTCAGTCAGAATTACTAGTGTTAAGAATATTATCAAGATATCGTTGGCTAGAAAACGAATATTTAAAAAAAAAACTGTTATGCCACAAGCATGCAATCTTTCGAATATTATGTAAGCGTTTTAACTGACTAATAATGTTCTTCCAACATAAAGATTTTAAACAAGAAAAGTATGCAGGCTTTAAATGCAGCTTGAATTAAAAATGAGTAATTTTATATTTTAAACTAATTTGACTTCAAAAAACTAAAATGCTGGCAATTGGTATTTGAAATTTTATTTACTTAGCTGTTGTTTCAGTAAACATGTACTGATCTTAGTTACAAAATCAGATCATAACAATAAAACGGTGGGTTATTTAATATCTGTGTACAGAAGTAATATTGTTTTTCAAAATTGGCTAATAGATTAATTTAAAAGATTCGTATAAAATGAAAACGTATAGATAGCACCGTATAAAAATGAATACGTATAGATCAAGGCAACATACCAGTAAAATACAAAATTTGCGACGAGATTCAGTCAAACAAAAAAGTTTTAAGACTTTGTAGATAAATAAAATAGTTATACTCGTACTTACAGTTAGCCAGCAAACTTCTGGGGAAGTTATATCGAAGAAGTTCTCTGGAGAGCTGGCAGCGTGTATATGTTTTTGCGTGACCTTCTGAGTACTGCACCACTGCCAGCACCACTAACAACAGTAGTAGCTCAGACTGTCGCATCTTGATCTTGATTGACGAACCTGCGGGCAAAGCTTCACGATATGATCTTGGCATAACAGGGATTATAAAAATTTGCGACGGCTTACGTTCTGACAAAAAACTCGAGGATGCCAACTTATTACCCGATTGTCTAAGGTTTAACAAGCTTACCCCCAGTTATGGAATTTAGTAAAGCAATGGCTCCAAAGAAAAGGGGGCTGATCACCAGGTGTGGCCGATCCTAAGGAAGTAGCTGAAAGAACCCTACCCCAATTATGCACCTGCATAACATGATCGTGTCTTTATTTAACAAATTAGAGGTGGGCGAGAATTTGATTTTGAATCTCTCGTGGGAAAGATCGACGTCCAAAACACTAGGCTACCACACATTTTGTAGTTTTTATACGTGTGTAAAATGTGTAAAGTAACATATGTAGATTAGAAGAGGGCGAAATAACTCTTGAAGTTTAAAGTTAGTAAATGTCACGTTATAATGTAGTTATATAATATTCTCTGAATAATTCTGCATGTGATTGATCGAGCAATGTTCTGAATTCAGTAATTCCACGCATCGACAATCCTAACGTGTGATTAATAGGGGTGCTATTGATTCATTCGATAAGTGAGTTAATCCGATTATACGCACGTCAATTCAAATATAATTGGACATCATCTGATACGATTAAGGAAGTTTGTGAAGGAATAATTGGATTGATTGATCAGACACAATCTATGTGAGATGGCTACGTTCCGCAGTTGTTGTTAGAGATTTTTTGGTGAAAACTAAATTACCCTGTTGAAATAAAATTGCAACTAGGCATAAATTTGACAGACATATTTGTTATTAGTGTTTGTAAATGTCAGCTGTCAATAGTTTCTTCCCCGCTACCGTAGTATTGGCATTTCCATGATGCATGTGATTGTGTCGAAATTGGTATAAAATATAAATATCATAGGTACTTTATAAAGGTAGAAAGAAATAAAATTAATTAAATTTGTACCCGGGCAATATTATACTCTATAATATATCAAACTACTGTCATACTAGGCTATGAAATTGTTGTATTATAATCGGTTTTTAAGTAATGTATTAAAATTTTAAGTAGCATCAAGATATCTATAACGTTTTGAAGTGAATAAAAATTAAAATATAGGACTCATGAAACTAAATACAGATACGTCAACTTTATTACGCAAAGAAGTATTTGATTATATTCAGTCGATAACTGTCCCAATGCTGGTCAATGGTCGATCTATAACGAAAAACAGAGTAGACGTAAGTAGCACGCAGCCTATTGATATTAACGCCTCTCTCACATTACACGTACCTCTGATTTTTCGAAATTATTTGCGTATAATAAATTAATTATCAATGCGGAAGAGAAACACCACGAGGCAACCTCTGAGAATTCTCCATAATATTATTGAGGATGTGTCGAGTTTACCAATCTATTTACTCTGTTAAAGGCCACCTTTAACATCCTTAGTGTGACAGGAGACTAGCAGTGGATGAATATTAAGTTCTACGAAAATTATTTAATTAAGTTTGAGTTCTTGTTTAGTTACATTATTCGTTCAATCGAATAAACAACGTAATTCATAAAAATAAAATGAAATGAAATCAGTTTAAATACTTCATCCCAGACACAAAAACAAGCATAAATGAATCTCGAAAAACAATACTCAAAACATAATTCACGTGAATAGCTATTTGTAAATTGCGTGCATTACAGCTCAGCTCTCTATGTAAATAGGATTTGAACCGAGCGGTACCCGAAAGAGTATTGTTCAGCAATAATAAAAAGTTCGTGATTGTAGATTCAAAAACTTGAAACTCAATTAAACGCTAAGTTGGTTGAAGCGTACTTCCAATGCGAGCTGCAAGCTTCACGGGGTTTTGATGTTTATTTCAATTCATGTGAAGTGTTGAAAAAGTGTATGCGATCGTTAGTTATTATTATTATATTGTTATATTGCGGTCATTAGTAATTAGTTAGTTATTATTTTTATAATCTTACACGCTCGTTCTTATGTTTTCCTCCTTAAAGGGAGAGAAATTTACACCTATAGCTTCAGAGAGTTTTAAGAAGCGTTTGTTTTCACTTTAAGGTGAGTTTTTGTTAGCACAACAAAACTAGCTCGCTTGCATAAACATGTAATTTTTTTTTCAATGGCTACTTCAATCGTATGTGTTTTTATTCTTAATTCACTAACTGGTGTAACACGGTCCTTTTCTGTTAGACTCATCTGGAGGCTGAAAGCCACTAAGCTCGCTATTGTGTCTGCTATGTAGGTACTAGGTACGAGGTATGATTAATCTCGTTGTAATTATTAGGCGAGGTAACGCTATAGGTTACCAGAGTTAGCCTACCAGAAGTAGCAATCTGACGGTGATGCTGGTCGTTTAAAGCACTAATAAACGATGAGCAAGAAACGTCCTTGAATGACGTTTATGTTTAGGTACAATGATCATAGGTCGCGTCCGGACTAGGTAAACTGAAAACAAGAGCAGAAAGCGGTTGGATTCGGAGGGCCCGGAGCCGATTAGAGTGACGCCGATCATTGAAAGGTCTATGCTCAGCGGTGGATATTAAGAAGCTGCTAAATAGAAAAACTTAAGTATAATACATATTGAATTAAATAGGTTGTTAATGTGAAGCGATGAAGTTCATGAAAAAATGGGACGAGTGAGCGATAAAAGTCACATAGAATATTGCTGTGTAATATTTATCCCTTAACACGAAAATGTTAAAGGATCGAAGTATAGTAAGTTGTAATTGTGTACATACGTACGTTTCAATAAATTACGCTACGAAAATAAGTAAGAATTTTTGATTAAAAAGAATTGGACTGATGACAGTGTGGGATAGAATAATTATTGAAACCTCAAATCTTAATTTCTCCTTACATCTACAGTACTGAATAAGTTGAAATTTCGTACATCTATAGAATTTCACGGCCCATTAACTGACGTATATGGAATTAAAGTTAATTTTAACGGGAAGAGTAAAATTTTCCTGGATATGTTAATGGTAGAATAACCTACCACGCGAATCTGATTTAGCTTTGACCTTTTTAACCAAATCGAAGTTGTCACTAGAGCGTCAAGTAATTTTTAATGTAAGTCATTTTTTGTGTCATAAAGTCAAAGTTATTTTTCTTTTGAATAATTTATACTAATTATACATTTAGAACAGAGGCAAATATGAACATTTTTTATTTGAAAAATTTTATATCAAAATTAAAATGAAAATATAAAGTAAATACAAATATTCTTTATTTGTACACCAAACAATATTAAAAATAGTGATTAAAAAGTTATAGGTATAAATCAGGTAATCTATACCAATAAATAAAATTGGAGTGTCTGTTTGTAATATTAAAATCACCGGTTTTTACTACATGCATATGAATGTATATACGGTACATATACCAAATTAACATTTTTTTCAATTTTTGTCTGCTTGTCTGTCTGTTTGTTCCGGCTAATATCTGAAACGGCTGGACCGATTTTGACGGGACTTTCACTGGCAGGTAGCTGATGTAATAAGGAGTAACTTAGGCAACTTGTATTTCTACTAAATAACTTTTTGTTAAATTCCACGCAGACGAAGTCGCGGGCACAGTTAGTCAGGTATAAATATTTAATGTTAAAAAAAATTAAGACTTAGTTGAGGATATTGATTGAAAATTTTGCTTCTATGCCTTTTTGACTGTCTGGCTGTCTGTCTTCACACGTAAAATTCTAAAACCACTGAATTGATTTGTATAATTCCTGACATATTTGTAACTTATATTATGGGTCATAATCTAAAGTAGTTTTCATGCCGGGAAATCTATGATCTATTTTTGCGAAATTGGATTTTGACTTTAAAAAATCCAACCTTATAACAATGCGGGTGCTATTTGTAACTGTAACGCGTAGGTTATGAAGCGAAGTGTAAAATTGCAACAATCATTTAGTTGATCAGTATACCAAATAACTACAGATTAGAAAATCCAAACAGATATATTTTGAATTTATATTTTATTATTAATATAGGTATTATCTTATACTAGCGGCCCATCCCGACTTCCTTCGGGTTCAACAATTAATTATTATACATATACATTTGATATATAGCCTATGTTCAACCTGAATTACCTTTCAAAATTTCTGTAAAGTAACTGCCGTGCTTCCTGAGTTTACCCTTTGTATTCATAAAAACACAAAATTCAAAACTCTTTTTATATAATATTAGAAGGTACAGATAAAATTTCTTACTGTATTTAATATTACAGTTGTATATATGTTTTAAAATAGTAAGTCAAAACAATTCTCTATTTCTATCTATCTGTTTCAACATTTAGTTCTTTTGATTACGAAATCTTTTTTGCCGCAAGTATTTAGTTGCGATATTTGAAATGTTTTAAAAAGTTTAGTCCAGGAGGAAACCAGAGGTCCAGGGGAGATAGAAACACTCACGTTCTCGGCCAGGAACACTAAAAATTATATCCCAAACCGTCTGTTACGTTGTGAGTCCTATAAATATTGGTTTTTTTAATTCAGTTATGATACTTCGTACCCAATATTCATATACACTATGAACTTACAAAGTGGAAATGGTGCGAAGTTTTGCTCAAAGTTGCAAAAACCGTTGCTCGAGCGAGTTACTCCACCTTAAATAAAGGATTTATTCAAACAAAATTTTCGTCAACGCTTTGTGTTGCGTTTTGTTTTAATTCTGAAACGCTTCGTCGTTAATTGCTTGAAATGTTTATTTTGAAAAGATTTCGATGAACTTGTGATTTTCCCCGTTGTACAACCGATCTAAAATATAATAGTGATAAACAAGTGTAGTTATATAATTGCCAAGACTTCCTGTCAGTGAAGCTATACGTAATTGTTCATTAACTTTTCAAATTACCCATAAAGTTCATTGTATTTATAAGTTTGCTTTCTATATAACGTCCTTCTTTATAATTTTTTGGTATAACTATTATCGTGTATTTCTCATGTTAACTTTGTATTCTTTTTGAGAAATAAATTTCTTAAACCATAAAATCATTTAGATATTTATAAATAGATTTATGCACGTATTTTTTTCCACTACAGTTTTCGAAAGGTGTTTTGACATTAAGGTGAAGAAACGGCAAAAGAAACTCTAAGCACATCTTTAAAATTGCATATGACAATCAAATATTGAGTTTTTAACCATTACATATAAATTATTCTGTTTCCATACTGAACTTAAGTATTTAAATAGTCAGGTGCTATTAGTAATAGTATGAATAGGGTATTTCTCTATTACAACAATCTACCAATTATTTGAGTATTTAAACAGAGATCAAACAGTTTTTAACCAAAATAATCAAGCAATATTTGGAAATTGCAGCCAAAAAAAATTGTATTCTAAGCGTATTGCAAAAAACACTATATAATTATTTATTTAAATTTCAAACATTTTTTTTTTTGTTTTTAAATAATCAAATTTGATTCTTTCGTTTTTTATATTTATTATTTGCATGCTTTCCTTCGTATTTGTACGTAATTTATTTAACATTATTTTTATAATATGAAACCTTAAAATTTTCAATATAATTTATTTAAATAAATATACATAAATTGTATGATGATGACGACTGATTAATCATAGAAATAATTAGATTTTAACTGTTACTTTTAATGTTAAAGCCAAACGGCACTTAAATAAGTGTATATATATATATATATATTGTCTTGGGCAAGTAAAGTAGAAATTCCATCATAATTTCTTCGATTGCTTTTTAAGTACATATTCTTCAAAAAATTTTATAAAAAGAAAAAACGAGGCAATTAAATTGCTCGAGGGTGTAGTGCTGCAGTGATAAATAAATAAATAAATTGTCTCACCTGCCAAAGTAGAGCGAGTCGGTGTGGTTGTTGTTATGGTTGTGGTTAGGGTACTGGTTGAACGTTCATTGTGCCTTAGAACCGCGTTCAGCACTCCGAGTGCAAAGGGCCGCAATTACCTTATCCTGTTGCGTAAACGCACGCACTGTGCACGACGCACCTTAAGGCTAAGCTACTGAAATTTACAAAAATATATATAATTTAATTTTTTTACCCAGTACTTTGAATACCATACATTTTATGCAGTATGTAACAATTAAGTAATAGGCGGTGTTATCTTAGAACCAATAACAAATAAAAGCCAATTTTTCATTACTAGCGGTCGGCCCCGGCTTCGCACTGGTGTACTTCATCAATAGTTTCCGCAGCGTATGCGATGAAAGAAACTTTTAAGCAATTTTTTTTACACCTTGGTTCACGTTACTGAAGTTTTAGCAAGGATCCCTTAATTTTTCTAATAATAAATATAGCCTATGTTACTCAGGGATAATGTAACATTCTAATGGTGAAATAATTTTTAAAATCGGTTTCGTCGCTTTTGAGTTTATTCGTTACATACATACAAAAATATAAAGGTTTCCTCTTTATAATGTTAGTATAGATAACAATAATAAACGATAACGTACATATATATATACCATTTTTTATGCAATTATTTATTCAATTTATATTATATATTTAGAATATAGCAAGCGGTATAATTTTTATAAATAGTGTATACATAAATGTAATTGTGTATACTACTGACATATCTTCTCATTCGGTTTATCCGTATTCGTTCAGAAAGGGTCCCGAAATGGGTTTGGGAGAACGATCAGTGTTAATTATATTTCATTTGACCGTATTCGCGGCCATAACTAACTATTTTGACAGCTACGATTTTCAACGCATATATGGTAACAAATCAATTAATGCAAACAAAATGTTAAAATATTAATCCAGTATTCGGCAAAATAAATGTTTTTGAACATAATTTGTGCCGAAAATTTAATTATGGCATATGGACGTTGTCCGTCAAAAGAACTAATTCGGGTACTGAATCTGATAAAATCGAATGCTATAAATACATTTCGTTTCATCCTAGACTTAAATGTAAATGGGCCATACTTATATTTATGTATGAAGCGTCTTGTGTCAATCATAACTGATTGAACAAGCAACGAGGACGCGGAGCTGTGTTAGATGGGAGATGGCTAATGGCAAAATTTCACGAGCTCTTTCAAGCTTTGTAAGGTACGATAGAGATCTTCCAGTTGTTATCGTTGGACAACTACTGTTGAATACTATCGTTTAGTCGAACGCCACAACAGCTGACACTGGGTTGACTATATTCCACTAAACTCGCGAAGTCAACTATGCTAAAGTCCCAATAATAATACAAAGATCCGCATCGCACATTAGATCGCTAGTAAATGCAGCCACTGGGCAGTTATTGGTATGCCAAAACCTTCAGTGGAAAACGCGGAAACCAGCCTATTGCGATAAATGAACAAACTGTGAATATCGATCCATTGATTTTCCTTCTTTTGACCTGCTTATTTAAAAAGAAAAATCAGGACTATGTCAGCGAGAACGGGCATTATATGGCCACAAATCTATTCTTCTCCTTCATACCAGCTCAACAGTTACAAAATATTAGACTTAAGTCGGATAATATGATTACCTAGCAAAAATTGAAGTAATCTGTGATCCTTGTAACCCAGTTGTTGGGAATCCTGGGTTCCCAAGTAATGTATTTTCTGGAAGGTATGCCATTAATTTTATTCACTACTGCAATCCATAAGTAATTGTTCCACTGTTAGGCTTTGGTATCTTGTCACAATAAAGGAATTTAAGCAAAGTCTGCCATAATGGCCAAGTGCAGATTGGCACACTTCACACACATTTGAGAACATTATGTAGAAATCCGTGATTTGCAAGTTTCCTCACGATTCCTTCACCGAAGCAAGTGAACGTTTATTTATAATACGCGCATAATTTTAAAATTTAACCTAATGTTAAATTAGTTATATGAGGTTTCTATGCGTGACACCAAAATTCAAACTACTGATTTACCGGTACTTTTTTAATAGTGTGTGAAATCGGCCAATTCGCGCTTGGTCAGTGTGAATTATGGCATTAATCCCTTTCAATATGAGAAGGTATAGGCGAACAGCATAGCAATTATGGCTTATGATAATGTTCACCAGTGAAATGTGATTAATTGTAATGATTATCACGAAGTGTGAGGGTTATAATATAAATATAATTTGAATATCAGGAAGCAGAGAAGCTAAATAAATAAATATAAGTTGTTTAACAATTAATTGAATTGAATAATTAATTGATATTTCTCTGGTAATGAAATATTGGTATGATTTGTCTCAGTAGCTGTCATTTTTATTTAAATGCAACTTTAGTCTAAACGGTGTAAGTTACGACCATTTAAGGTTTGCCTACACCATTGTAAAAGTAACAACTCTGGATTAATTTTCTCTGGTTGTCTATTCGTCTGTTTATTTTCTTCAAATCTGTTTAACGAACAAGTTAAAATATGGTACACATGAACATTTCAATAACCAAATGAGTTCGGAGTTTTGACATGTAAATGCAATCTATACTAATATTATAAAGAGAGAGTGAGAATTTTGTAGGTAGGGCATGAATGGAGACGAAATTACCATTTGAAAGGTATATTATTCCGGATGGACAAAGGATATATTTATATATTATGCCAGTTTTTCGGTGTTAGTTAATCGATTTACCGACAGTACTTGTGCATGTTGATATGGTGCTTTATCTATCTATCTAAGCCACCTTGAAATAGCCGTACAATTTTTTTGGTGTAGCAATGATTGGAGAGTCAGTTACGAACTGAATTCTTATTCGCCAACGCTTTGGCGATTGGCACCGGCGACTTCTTAACATGAAGTAGTTTGTCTGTATTTTGACCGCTGCTTTTATATAAAAAAACCCTTTGAGCTAAATCGGACTAGTCTAGTGAAACGTATAACTATTCCAGTCAGTATCAGCAAAACCGGTTGCTAACGTCAATTTGAAATTTCAGCACAGCCATGAAGTTAAAAAATCGTCAAAGTTTGTCACGCCGTGAGCTTTAGACACGCGCTAAACGATCTTTTAGCGACAAACCGTTTTCCGATCACCGATGTCGGCGATTCATGCCGAACTCTTGTAGTTTGTAACAGTTTGCGAAGTGTCGCGATTCCGATACCCTAGCTGTTAGGTGTTGGAAGCTCTTAAAAGTTTATGCAGTGTGTTTATTTGTAACACTAACATTGTTGTGTTCATCAATCAGATAATCTGATTGTTACTTCGTGTGCTCGCGCGTTTATGTGTGTGTGTGTGTGTGAGTTAGGTGTGCACGCTCGATGGTAGCTTCAGTTTGAGGTGAAATTAAACGTTATGACAAGTTGACATTCCGAACAAATAAATGGCACTGATATTAAAATCTAGTAATTACGATAATTGATATAATAGTTTATTATATTAATTCAGGTACATCTATTGAAATCGATATTTAATGGCTACTATGATATAAGATTTTAAGAGACTTTTTTGACTTGAGGAACATATATGTAAGTCGTTTCAGGGGCACAATAGATATACTGGTATCAAGATTTTTATTTATTAATTTTGTACACAATAAAATAACAGGAAATAAAATATGTATGAAAATTTCTGCTGATTCGTAATCGGAATTTCTTTCCAGTAAGCCTATTTTTTATTGAATAAAAATTTGTTTCCTAATTTCACGTCACTAGGAAGGTCATGTCACTGTTTCTTTGTAATATTTTGAAATTTAAATGTTTATGTTAATTTTTTTGGAATGGTGAACCATTCAAAAATTATAACAGTCGCATTTAAAACTTGTTTTACAAACGATAAATCGTTTTGTAACAGAGGCAAAGCTTTTACCCTTCATGTCGAATAGAGTTTTGTTTGTCATTTGCCAGAAAGAGGTATAACAATAAAATATACTTTTTTAGACGAATAATACAAATACAAAACAAAGGTGTTTATGATTGAAATAACATTAATATGCAAATGTTGGTTCGTATGTTTAATATTGTCATAATCGTTAAATATATTTCTCTTGGAAAAGTTAATATTATAAATGTTACGAAGTTGCTGAAGAATATAACTATTTCATCATTCACCAAATTAAAATGATATGGAATTGCATGAAGTTATGTAAATATAGTTTACAGCTCCATTTAAGCAACTAACCAGCGTCTCCCAAAATAGCGCGAAGCTAATGCTCTGTTTACTGCCAGTATAAATTACACTGCTAATTCTATTTCTCCTGGGAACACGCATCTCGGTCATAAATCGTACGGCTCACTGCACTCTGTCTCATAGGATAGCACTTGAACACATTTGCGGGTATTTTAATATATGAAGCGAATGCAAAATTATCCTAATACAAACAAAGATACAATAAGAATTTATTTGCGTCGAAATTATACACTCGGAGCTAATTTTGTATAATAAAATATTAAAATAAATTCATTATTTTTCTTCACAAGAGTATTTTAATACAAAGGAGTTTAGGTAATGTATCTGTAAACGAATTTATCGGTGGTTATGATTTATCTCAATGATGCATTGTAATTTCTTAGCGATTCCTGTGACTCAATAGTCAGTGATACAGCATGTAGAACGAAGTTTCTCGGGTTGAATACCCGGGTTTTTACGACATTTATTATTAATGGGTGATCTTTAAGTAGATAGGGACACGTTTATTACTACCCGTATATCCTGCTGCTGGGTTCGGGTCTAATTTCATAATAGGGGACCAGAAACTGTAGCCCACAACACTGGCCACATGTGGATTGACATTCTTCATACACCATCATGGAGAATTCTCTGATAAGGTTACTGTAACGAGTGATTAGTATAAATTATTATATGGTACGATAACTATGAAATAATTAATTAATAATACACGTGTAACTTTGAAAAACTTTAGGTTCAACAGGGTCAATAAACCTAATCCCAACAAAAGATACAGGCTATTGAGAGTCTTCATTTTTTTAAATCAATTAAAAGTCCGAATGACATTAAGACTCTTCAACCGTATTTCAGAAACCTAAAATTTAACATAAAAAACATTGACGAATTAGGTTTTAATGTTCGAACAGACATATTCCCGTATCAAGTTATAGGATTTAAAATATTCCACTCTTTTATTCTATATTTTTTAATATAACGTATTTCAATCACGCGTAAAAGAATATTTGGTAAATTTTAGACCTGAAATTTCTTCCGCAAATCATGTGTTTCCTTTTGTGTAAATTGTATGTTTGGACATGTTGCTTTCCACGCTGGGACCTTCGAAATGTTTGTTTTTGGATCTTGGTTGCTTGAGATATCCTAATGTTTATAGCTGAGCTTTAAAGGAAATTTTTGCACCGTATCTATACCAACTAATAAAACGTAAAACTGGAAATTTTAATGTATGTAGACTTTGTTATCGATACAGAGGCCCTTCTAAATATATATTTTTTGGAATGGGAATCTGTCTGTCTGCCTGAACAAATAAAAAAATAAAAATTATAAATACAAAACTTGAACTACTGAATAGATCTAGATGATTCTCGGCATATTGTCGAACGCGGTTGTTGGGTTAAAAACTACTCCTCAGTTATTAGTAATATATTCAATATTATACTATGATATTATACTATGATATTTAAACACGTGAGCTTTCATCTTCAAATTTAAAGAAGTAACACCGATATTTATACTGGCGATTGACAGCCGAGAAACGAAGGAGCGGCGTAATTTTGATGTGAGGTTGATAAAAGCCTATTATAAAAAACGCACATGACGCGTATCATCGCGATTACATTGTAGGGTATATAGAATATAGCAGCCGTCGTTCGTCGTTCACCAGGGTATCCCACAAACAGGTTAGTTTGACTCAAAGATGAATGAAGCCCCTTAAACTCTCTTACTTACTTTATTTTCTTTCATTTTATACACTGCATTGGTGATCGGCATTAAACATACAAGTTTAACAGTATAGTGCTAAAAATTGTCAGTTACATTGTGATTATTCATTCACGATGTTAAATTTATATCAACGCAAACATTTTTGGCCACGGCCCGACTGACGCGGCCGAGCAGATTTTATTTTACTGTATACTTCTCCCTTGAATGTATTAAAATCACCTTTTATATACTTCCAAAAATGAACGCAGAGAAAACAGAAAACAAATGATATGTTACTCCGTCACAAAAATTGAAATTTTTGAATATATATCCCATGGAAGAGGTTTTTCTGGGGAGTTTTACATTCATATGAAGCTTTTTTAATTTAAAACTACGTGAAAATTCAAACCGTGTTTAGTCACCATGTTTGTACCCGCTGAGCACACAGCCCATGTCAGACGCACTAACGCTTGGTGATATATTAGGATGGACATTTGGGAACTATGTAAAAAAGCCCGAATTGTGGAGCATATGAAATGTGGTGTGCATTGTATTCATAAACATAAATTTCATATACTGGCTTTGAGATTTCATTTAAATTTATTTGGTTCTCAGTTTTCGAATCAAAAATGTATAATTAATTCATTTTTTAAGTTGTGAATGAATTTGAAAATAGCTGTCATTGACGTTTTTTTTTAAATAAATAACTTAAATAAAGTATTATTGTTCTACTAAGTTTTTATAACATAATGTAACGAGATCATAATATACTTAAAAAGTTAGAATGGATGAAAATTTCTGTCTTATTGAAGTTAAATTGTCAATTTCGCAGGCTTGCCTTTAAGCTACAATATTTTATTAGTGGACTAGGGATCCTTTGTAGCTGGAGTACTTTTGGTAGTTAACAGATTATAACAGCAAGGTCACAATTTGAATCTGTTAACTGTGTAATTTTTTGTGCCTTGAAATTTTTCAGCATTTTGTTACATTTTTTCTGGAGCTCTGCTCAGATAAAAGTTGATTATGCTTCTTAGTATCAATTGATGTTATTGAGATGATTGTACCACCAATTCTACGTCCCACTTCATAGTCTATTTATAGGATAACGATATAAGATTAACGATTTAAGATAGAGTTACATGTAACCAGATGTACCTTATTTTTCTGTTTGGATTGAGGACTAAAGATTTTTGTATAGGTTACCCTATAATAAGTGAGGACATAATTTATACTAACGTATTTTTTCAAAATTATAGCCTTAGTACTTTCAGGGTTGAGGGAGGGAGAAATGGTAATATTTCGTGCAATTTATTTATTATAAAATATGAGTGTCGTTTTTTATTTATCGTATCGTATTAACACAGCACATATTAGCACATAGCATGTATACACAGCTATTATGTATGTAGCATAATAATGAAAATATATTTCACTTATTATTGTTTTTTCACTGCACCCTATCTTTAACTTTTTAGCTAACTGTCTCCCATTTCAAGGTTTCTAGAGATCACTGCTATAAGGCCGCCTATTGTGTATAGGTTTTAATTATTTTATTGTTAATTATTCATTGTATTGGATATGGACGGTAAAATATATTGTATTACATTTTATATTTTAAAGATAAGCATTTTGAATTTGCTAAAATAATTAACAATATTTCTCAAAACGGCTCCTTTAATTTTATACGTCACATTGATCAAAGGTTTTTTTTATTGTTTTTATTTTTGCTCTAAAGTTGACATCCAGAATTTAAACGCGTTTAATGCGGAATATATTCATCTTGATTCACTGTGAATTCTAACTTTACTATATACTTTATATTTTATTTCTAAATTTATAAAAAAAAATATTTTAATGAATAGACCAATTTTAATAAATTGTTTCCGTTTTAGAACACGTGTACGGCGTTAAAAAAACTATACAGATAAAGTAAGAAATCAGATAAAGTATTGAGGTTTCTCTTGTGGAAGAAATAATCACATTTTGGACAAAGGAGTATCCTTAAGTCATCATCACAAACTATAACTGGCCTACTGCTAGTCTCTCCTCACTTTAAGGCGGTTAAAATCTATAATTCATCATAGTCAAATCATAGTCAAATGGGTACTACTAAGCTTGGCACACATTCAACAACATTACGAAGAACTTTCAGATATACAGATTTCACAGCGATATTTAACTTCATCAAAGCAAGAAATAATTAAGTTCCAACAGGCACCGGACTTTAAAAAAAGATGTGTGTGAAAAATTAGAACCTAGGCACCACAACCGAATGAATAATGTTGAAACCAACGTCACTATTCGTCCATAAATACTATTAAAACATATAAGTGATAAGTCATGTTAATGAGGTTTTTCTCCAATAGTGCCAATAACAAAAGTTTCACCTGCTTTGATTTACTTATTTCATTTATTTTATTGGGAGGTAATTGTCTACATCGATTGGACAACGGCCGTCTGTTGTTTCACTGTTATCAATGTACCCGTAATTTGATGGTAATGTCATGTTGTCTAACTAGAAATTTAACTGACAAGTTTTAAGCGATTTCAGGGAAATATACTTTTTGTTAAGGTGGACCTTCTGTGCTTAAGAAGGTACGTTTAGCAACTGTTCTTGCTCGTTGCCTTTAGATAGCAGCTATACAGATCTCTAAAGTCATTGAATAAAATAAATTCTCGTACACTTATACCCCCGCACCAGGATTTGATGTGTTGCAGACGGTATGGACACACACAAATAAGACATTACAGATACTCGTGGTCCGATAACAAAAATACTCGTAGCCCGTTAATAAATATTTATTTGTCATATAAATGTCGGCCGCAGTCGGCAATCGAACCCGGGACCCATCGCTCGGCAACGTAAATAGGTTGAAGTTGATTTCATTAATCTCGACATTCTCTACTCTATGTATTATATCTACTATTATTGAAGAATTTCAAGTGACGTATTCTTATCATGTGTACGATTGAAGTGTTGCACAGTGAGCTATCAAACGGATTCAAAATTCCAAAAACGTGGTAATGCTTTTGGTAAAACAAATTTCTATTAGCAGCCTCATTTCTGTTTAATCGCCCTTTTCTTAAAATATGTGGTATAGATAAAAAAAATTCGTGTACTTTATCGCAAGCAGCTTATTACTTGTAAATAATTGCAGTAGCGTCGTCCGGTCGTCGCTCAGTGGAAATGCCCCATTATGTCGTAGCCACACGCATTGTCGGAGCTATTCTTCCACAAGTACCACAGAGTAGTACCGGAATAGCCATTTCACGTGTTATTTCGCGTTTTTATGCCATTTTGCGATGTTAGTTCTTAGAATCATATCGCATTATACTTCAGCAAGTTTTGATTTGGCTGACGTCGTGAAAACTTTGAGGATAAGTTTAATATGCTTGTGGACGGAACGGTCGTGTTTTCATAAATTTGTTATTGAATATTTCCAGAAATCTGTAGAGTTCGAATTCTGTCACAGCAAACATTTTTATTATGGATTTATATTTATAGAAGTTTGATATACGTTTGTATTGCAACGGGTACTCACGATTTTGTGTTTTTACTCATATCCCGACCCAATTACGTGAATAGGTATTGCAGTGACCATGACACGTGTAATCGGGTCAAAAAATTGGTAAAAACTAAAAAATCATGAGTACCCGTTACAGTTAAAAATTATTATGATGTAAAGGGATTGTTGTAATGAATAACACAGTGTGTTGAGTTGCCGTCCACAGAAACCAAACTAGTTTACTAATATCCTCACGATCGGCAACGCGTCACTGACATTTTTATTGTCATCGACATTCATTAGTTACCGCCAGCAGGGCAACTTTATTATCTCACACAGTAATCTCTTACTCGTGGTAATCATACTAGGTATTTCCTGGTGAGCTTGCATGGCTTCGTACCACCCAGTACGAGCATGGTTGGAAGATTTTTTACCTGATAGCTACCATCCTAGAGTAGAGTCGCAGTGTTGAAGAGTCAGATGAAAAGCGGATGCAGTTTTCTTTTTGGGTGGCAACGCGTCGGTGATGCTTGTGGTGGCGGTGACCACTTACCGTCACGTGATCTGTCTGTTAGTTTATCGGCAACAGAAATCAAAAGGTGGCATAAGGTAACCTATTGACATATGCCTTTATTTTTTTGCTGAAACATGTATTTTACGAGTTCTCTGTTGAGCGGATTTGTAAGACTTTGTGAGATCATTATAACGGAGCATTGGTTTTATAGGCGCTACATTTAATTGCCCTAAAATAAGATCATATTCTAACTAAATAACAACATGGTAATTGATTAATGTGTATGTTTCCAGAAAAGTATATTCAAGCGTAATCTTACACAGGTTGTCATTACAGAATGAAAGTAAAATCTTTGTCGGTCATATTTTTGAATATACTGATGACTCGTTCGCCCTGGTGGTAGTGATCCTGCCTGCCGAGTGAGGGGTCCCAGGTTCTATATACGCACCAAATGTTTATGTGATAGATGTGTTATCGAGTCATGTATATTTGTAATATACATATATGTGTAGGTCCATGCCATCCGCATCACAGCAAGGTGGTGCTGGAGTGTGAGTGTTATGCTAAGTAGCTAGTTACACGACACTGATGATTTTACATGTACATAGAAGGTAAAGCTGTAAATCTATTTTGTTCCAGAATGTGGCTAATGGGTGCAGTAGCAGCGCTCTGTGTGGTCTGCCAAACAGTCAGTGCTGAATGGCGATGTCCTGAGTTGAGCGCGCGACCAGCGGCCGAATGCTCCTGCGACTTGCCCCACACCCTGAGATGTGCTGGTGACCATACCGCTTTACAAGTACGTTATACATAACGAATCCCCAAGTCTATCTATCTACTTGCTCATTAACATTCAGGGCTATGAATTACTATGGCATACGGATTAACCGAATTCGTTACCTGAATATATTCGTTTGACCGAATACGTCATGTCGATGTAAGTGTAACTCATGTTCACATCTACGACCCCTATTATTAACAATTAACAATAAATTATAATATAACACAATAATTAATAATTGATCGCTGTTTTTATTGTTGGACTTGGTGCTTGCGGCACGTTTTTAACCCAAAACCAGCCTCTGAGTTCAACCTCAATATTATACTTCACCTATTAGGTTAATAATGTTTATTATATATCAAATTTAAACTTAGTAGTAGAACACAGTAGTTTTGGAAACGATCGAGTATTTAAAAAAAAAAGGAAAATGTCTTCTGAATATTTTTGCAGAAACGGATATGACATTTTCCGAAATCACCATCAGCGTGTTTACGCGGTTTGAGGTAAACAAATCTGGAACGATCTCCGCCCGCGAGAATCCAAGTGAACCGAAAGATAAACAGTTCGGTCATCGCTAGCTGTAAACAAACGTTGTGAAACGTTTCAATATAAATATTACTATAGAAATGTCTTTTGATAGAAAAGCTTGATCGGTTTTTTCCCTCGTTAGTTTTTATACCCTCCAAAATGCACCCTATAGCAGACTGAGAGGCTGGCAACCCTATGCCTGTGCTCAAAGCTTTGTAGATTCGTTTTAACTAGATCCGAGTCACCAATGAGTCTCTTTGCACGCCTCTCCATCGACTAACGCTGATAGGTGACATTTGGCAGCACCGGTAAAAATGTGATAACGGTACTCCACACCGCCAGATGAAACTGACAATGCGCGCTTGGGCATTATTACAATAGCAGGCGCCGAAGTAAGACGTCGCGGCTGCCCTCAAATCATTTATTTTTACCAGTGATTTTTTAAGGTGCTATGTAAGAAGCATTGAAGGAATTGAGTGTGTAAACGTTTACGTTTAAATTTGTAAACTATCTAGTTCGGTTGTTCCACTTGTAGTTTGTTACCTTTTAAATTACTTCCAGTATTTATATTTGTAAAAATGTGATGCTTTACACCGTATAATTGGAATTAGGCGCAGTTTTTTGTTTTAATCAAAGTAGTTTTATTACTTTACTTGAGAATACATTCGATTTTTTGTTTTTAACACCGATATTTTTACCTATAAAGCATCTTGACGAAACGTCGGTAGAAGCAAAAAATTACGTATATGAGCGTATTTAAAAATACATAAAAATTAAAACCTTTCTTCCCATAAATCCGTTTCTGTTTTCTATATCCAACATAATGCCTCGAAGGAAACCCCTTTTCAATTGTTTTATAATATACCATTCAATTGTAGTGTCAAAACAAAGAATATTCACGCGCTGGTAACAAAGTACAAATTAACTGGAGAGGTGGTGAGAACAAATTAGTAGAGTGAATTAACAAAAGCTGCGGCAGTATTTTCATGAGTAGACGTGACTTTGAGAAGGGTAAGGAATATGGACACGGGGAGCGTCAATACTGTATATCGCTCTAAGTGTCATTGACTGATCATGATAGAGTAATTTTATCAATCTTGTGTTTTCTGGAAAATATCGTTTGTAAGACTGAAGCTTTTATGGCTCAATATTGTATCGTGTTTGTAATGTATATCATTGTATCCAATCTGTGTGTGTATGTCTGTGTTTATTTATCTTTGTGTGCGAGTGTGTTTGCGTCTCTTGTTATTAGATACATAGATTTAGATTTAGTAGTAGCCCACTTGCATATGTCCAATGAATTTAGAATTTATTACAACTTTAAAAATCGAACCCGATTCATCAAATCATGATAAATGATAACAGGTCATCATTACTACAAACCATAGTGTCCCACTGCTGGGCTCGGGGCTCCTGTCACCATGAAAGGTGTTAATGCCATAGTCTACCACGCCGGCCAAATGCGAGACAGCAGCTTTCATATATCTTTCAGAACATTATGGAGTATTCTCAGATATTCGGGTTTGATCACGTTGTTCTCATTCACTCAAGCAAGTGATAATTAATACGTTAATAATCACTAGGTTGCGACAGTTTTAGCAATGATGTAAATATTATAAAATTATAGTTCATACAAGCAAACTGCTCTCGTTTCGCTTCAGAGAAACTACACCTTAAATTTAGAAATAGCACCTGCATTGTTTTAGGGCTGGGTTTTTCTCGTTCTGTAAATTAGAAAACATAATATATTCATTGAGAACTTTTTGAAAGTAAACATCTATATAGACGGGTTATCAGTATTTTTTCTGTCAGGAAAAAGCGTTACGGCCACGTGGAGGGGGTAGACGCTATATAGCGTTGTGAGAAGCGGACGGCGGCGGAGGGAAAGGCTGGCGGCGGCGGAGAGAGGGCAACGATGAAATAATAATAATTATTTGTTATTTAGCATTTGTTTACAAGTATTACATAAATCAATTGTTTTCGTTGTTCGTTTTTTTTACACAAAATAAGTTAATGCTCGACAACAATCCCACCTGATGGAAAGTGGCGATGAAGTCTAAGATGTTGAACGCATTAACTTATAACTTTTTCGTCCCGGTAACATTTGATCTAATATTTTTTTATATAAAATTAACGTAAATTAATTAATGTTTTAAGTGACTGATAATAAAAGATTATTAAAGTTAAAATTATTAAAGAAACAATAATAATATAATTCTTATATTATTATTTTAAAGTTTATTATTAATTATTTATTTAATATATGTCCGTTGAATAGTCTTCTACTATGTGTCCCAGCACACATTTTTTTTTAATTTATTTATGGTCGGATTGGAATGAAACGAACTTTAAATATTAAATAACGCTCACTGCAATACATTAGTGAAAACCATAACGAAATCGGATACGTCATTTCTGAGTTTAACGCGAACGAACTCATAGACAATAATACTAACAACTATTGTTTTGTGTTCTATTGCGTTAATAAAAGCCTTCAATAGTAGTTTTACTTGTATATCCTTAACTAGCTGTACCGTGCGCGCGTTGCTACGCCACCAACTAAAATAAACAGTGGCGCCATCTGTCGAAAATTGGTCGTACATGCTCAAATGCAAAGTTTACGGTTCTATAAAGTACACATAGACAAACATTCATTTATATATATAGATATACAGAAAGCAATCAGTCAGAAATTTATTATATGTATAGATTGTTGTAAACAAATGTAAAAAAAATAAGGTGTTATTGTTGCCATTTGATTACACAATATAATAAAACATTTTATTTTTACTTTTTAAAAAACTAATTTACTTTCCATGTTTATACTTGTAACGATTTTTTTGTCATTTAAATATAGTTTACTTATCATAAAGAATATCCCCGTTAGAAAGCATTTCACAAGTCGCAGAATGAGTAAAGTCTCCCGGCAGAGTCAGTGACTCGGTGTTAATTAAATTTTAGAAAGTTAGTGTTTAAATAAAGCATCCAGAAATTCTCAAATAGTTCAAGTGGATTGCCACTTGGATAATAATTTATTATGGAAGAACCGAACAAACAAAAGCTGCAAATGCACTAGCGTGGTTTAGAGTGGGGTGTACATACTCTGTCATGGTGTGTTGTGACACGTGGGCTTGCGTGTTGTCACTATCGGTGTGTCACCGATCGCGACAGGGTGGTGATGCTGCACGTAGACGTATTATATATGGAATAGTGGGACATGAGCGCCTCGCCCTGCTTGCTAATTTTTGAAAACATCTCACAACCTTGTCGGTACTGTTCATCCACGTAAAGTGTTATACGATATCAAAGGAATGTATCTAATGCTTTAACGAGGATATGAAATTCATGTTTATTCTACCTCAATTAATTTACAAGCAAAATCCTGGACCTTATCTCTTTATTTCGCTCTCAGGAAATGTTATTATTAAGTGATTATTATTTTCACATCCTGTAACTATTCCACTGATAGATTAGGGTCTCTACTCATTATTTGTAGGGTACTGGTTTGATTTCCGGTTGAGCGAGATCGTGAGATGAATACGGGAGAGATTTTGTATAGTTACTTTTGAATTTATGAGGTATATTTTCCTTGAATTTATTTCATTTTTATGGATTGACGTTGAGGAAAATATCCTCAACGTGATTTCCCCACTGTTAAGAATATATTTGTCTTGTTACCATACCAAAGCGCGAAAGGCACTTCTCCTTTTGATAAAATATACCTCCATTTGATCAAGTCGTTTATCATTGCTCAAAACTATTTTCAATCAGAATTCAAAAAATACGAGACAGTACGTATAGTTAGTAGTAATCAACGAAACGTCGAACAAAGTCTAAATTTTTGGCGCCAATTCACTTTACGTTCCAATTTCAATTTCACCGTGAAGAGGTAAAACACATTTGAAATTAGAACATAATATATTGTTGCGCAGATGGCTGCGCTGCGAGTGGGTAGAAAAAAAAATACTGAGCGTCATTTCGAACAAGGTGTAGGTAATGTAGGTATGAATTAAAGACATTGCTTTAAAATATGAAGCAGTTTTTTAAAATCCAACGTTTTCTTAATTTTCCGTATGTCATGTCTTGTCAGAATTCGATCCTTACTAGCGACGCTATCGAATGGTATTAAGTACAGTGTGTTTTTTATTCACAACCAACCGGTTTGATTTCTGGCTAAGAATATTGGTTTAAAATATTCCAAAGATGCAGGTGTAGTTTTCATCGAAATCGGGCCCGAGACTCCTTTGAGTACTTTTCGCTATTCCTTATAGTTTCGGATTGAACCATCCACTTCCACTTGAAAAATTCAATCTGTATATAATTCATTGTTTAACTCGAACGAAGCTGGGGCGGGCCACTAGTAATAAATAAAATGATGTAGGTTAATAAATCACTTGACGTTCCCCAACTCAAATAAGTAATCTACACGGGATGGAACCATTCTCGGAAAAGCCATTCGAAATGAAAATGATGTCAACCTTATGAAATGTTTGTAACTGCCTTCGTTTCGCTTCGGTAAACGTGATCCTTGCGTTTACAATTAGACGTAACTCTGAATCGAAATAATTGCTATTTGTTTTTTTCAGGCACTCCGTAAATCTTCCTCGTGAATCATTCGAGAAGATATACG
Organism: Megathymus violae; assembly: GCA_003671415.1. Lineage (NCBI taxonomy): Eukaryota > Metazoa > Arthropoda > Insecta > Lepidoptera > Hesperiidae > Megathymus > Megathymus violae. The sequence goes on along the minus strand of PDGT01000106.1, from coordinate 147,629 downwards.
TAATATTGTTACTATTAATGAAGAATTAAAAATATTGTCAGTTGATATTTTGTGAAACATTAAATGCAAAAAAGTTTTTGACACAATAACGTTTTTCGAAGCACGATATTTTTAATGTGAAGGGAAATTTGTAACTAAATTTCGAAGTAATCGTTTTTTTTCCAAAAAAGACAGAAATAACAAGTGTGTATAACTGATATTCGAAAAACGTTCTGCGCAGCCTTGTAATTAGGTACCCCTATTTAAAATTCTTACTTTCTACAAGGAATTGTAAATATTCTTGAATACATTTACATTTTGGAATCATGGCGCAAAGCTAGCGCGATTAAAATTTGAACAGTTTATAAAGTTATTTGATTTTATTATGTTATGAAGTTCATTTTTAACTGTTTAAAATAAAAATAAAAATTACTTTTAAATGAATAGCGTACTACACAAAACCGAAAGTCATTAACGAATCAAAAGGGTGAAATTCCAAAATACCTGAGAGAATTTCATTTGTACAGTCAAGATGGTTTTAATAACTCGTTGAATGACCACCCTGTGGGCAGAGATAACGGAAAAATCCGGATTTCATTCAACAATGAAGCGGAAAATGAAAAATGAATTCGATGAAGATTGAAAGATCGGAAGCATTGAGTTCTATTTTAAAATTTTAATTTGAACTTTTTCGATTGAGACTCACTATTTTAAAAGATTTATCATAATACACAACGTTATTATCAGTTAATAACAAATAATATTGAAACTTGACTTCTTTAACAATAAAAACGGTGAAAACCATGCCTATGCAAGTGAAATCAATTGGCGGGGCAGATATTACATACCTGTGAGAGTATGGCGAGGGGCTCTCAGCTTTCTCAACAAAGTTTTCTTAACTACAGCGAATTACATTTTATTTTGTAGTTACTAAATGAAAAGAAATATCGTAGCAATATAATTACTATATAGTATTAGGTTTTAATTCAAAACAAACCAGGTCATTTCAACACTTCATCTTTTATTTCGGATAGATCACAATCACTTTTAACTTCACTCTTCTAATCCGTCTTAGAGTTTTAGGTCCGACCTCTTCGGCTGCTGCTCTCCGAATGCCACCAATCCTCCAAGTCATGTCCCTCCATGCCAGTAATACCAACCAAAAGTATGAGAGTTAAAATTAATGGAAGTAAATGGTTGGTAGTGCTGGTTCCGGCTGCTTTTATATCCCATTACCACATTTTATACCGTTATTTAATTTAGTTACTTCAAAAAAGTTAAAACTTAAATAATTTTATATTCAATATTCGGAATTTCTAATTTTGAAACTTGTACATAGTTACGAATCCAAGATATCAATTGAGAACCATTTTAAATACCTTGGAAAAGTCAAGAAAGTACTTATTTTACAACCGGATATCGTATCAATACACAAAACCTTACAATAGAATGAAAGTATGAACAAAAACCGATGAAATCCACGGCGGTCGCGTGGTAATATGGTGTCCAGAGGAATAATGGTGTTTTTAAGAAGAATGATTTTCTTGTATGAGTGGCTAATCAAAGCAAAATACAAAGTTAACTAACAGAAAGTAATTAAACGAAAATACGCTTATTACTTTGAAAAATAAGTAAGTATGCAGTACTTGATTACAGCCACTTTCACACAAATGTGCTAAGTTTTGAAGAATGTCTCAATTATTTTAACTTATATAATTTTGTATATATTTATCAATGCTTACTTACAGTTTGCTTAAATTTGTTCAGTTGCCTATACCCCGGAGAATATGAATTTAGTGTTATAGAAACATCGGAACCATGCAAAGCGTGGAAAATATATTTATTTTGATGCTTGGAACACAACAGTGAGTTATGTACAAAGGTTAGCTCGTCAAAAGTGAATTTAACTTTTCGCGGTGCGGTCAAACGTTATATTCTATTTTAAATAATGTATTCGAAAATGTAAATAGAGCGTTACACGCCTGTCGTTATCGGAAACAAACTAACGAAACGATTGCTACTAAGTTTATTCAACTAAATTTTGCGTATCAGTTAGCTTCACGTTGTGGTTTATCTTTAGTTTCATAAGTCTGTCTAAATTTGAGTGGAATTAGTCTCTAGTCAAGTAACATATTCTGTTATTTATTCAAAATATCTACTTCTGTTTAACTGCTTTCTCTAAATCCAGATTGAGTTTCTTCTCAAATAGTCCGAGATGCTGATACGAGAAAAGCGTTTAATGTAAATCCGCAATAAAAGTACTCGCGTTTGGATAGTCTTCAAAAAGAATACCGACCTGCTCTTTATTATGTTTATAGCCCACGAACGAGCAGAGGGTCCACCTGATGATAAGTGGTCAGCCTGGATGGTTCTAGCCTAGTGAGTTCGGACAAGTGGGAAAGAGATACTGGGCGTCATTGCCTCATCCATTATTCAGCAAGGTGTACGGGGTGCACCACGATAACGGGAGGTTCACTTGTCTCAAGGAAGGGTTTGTCCCCTTAAATTTCAAGTTAAGCTGTTTTAGAAAAGTCAAACTAATCTCATTTACCGCATTCTGTCAGTTATTTTGTACCAGAAAACTGTGGGATATATTTATATGTATACACATGAAATCGATGACACCCGGCGTGTTCAATAATTACAACTCATAATTATTCCACAGCTAGCCTCTGGGTCTCCTCTCACAATGCGAGAGGCTAATTTGATAGTGCACCATAAAATTTTAGTTATAGAAATAAAAATTCTATGTCTAGTCTTTTCTACAAGTCTATCTTATAAAATAGTATGAAATATGAAAATATGCAATTAAACTGTCATAGGCGCGTGGCTCAACACAAAAATGATGACATGTTCGTGCCTCTAATAAAAGCATTTTTTAGGGAATTTAGGACACGTGAATTGATAAAGTGTTGGTACATTGTCTGTACCTACCAGAATTTGGATTTAACTATATGGAAATATGAAAGGAAACATAAAGTTTCGACACGTACTTTTATTACCGTAATTATGACAATTACATCGATGAGCACGGGAACAGACTAAGGTTCACAATGTTGCAGCTCAAGCCAGTGTAAAAGTGAAATGCTGACTCTGCACATGTTTAAGTGCAAGTGCACTAGCGCTAAAGTAATGTGATTTGTTGTGTCCTTATAAAGTAAACAAAAATACAATGCTTTAATATTTAAATATACTAAACAAATATTTAAAACAACTGAACACGGAAAAACATTCCTTGGCTTATCTATTGTGCAATTGACGATCATGAGTGATTGCTCGTAACATTTAATTAGGAGTATTTGTTGACTTCAGCCTGTGAGAAATTATATGTAATTTAAGATTTTAAATAAATTTATTTATTAACTTATATTTCACCGTATTTATTAAAGTAAAATAAATAAATAATTTTATTGTATGAGGCAAAAATGGTTTAATGATGTAGCGTTGCGTTGATGGTGATGAAGTGATGAAGGAGACTGCATCAATAGTGTTGCTTTTGTAGGAAAAACTGTGCTATATAATATATTAGATTGGCTCGCACACTTTTCGCAATATATATGTCGAGAAACTATTTAAAAGACTAGAATTGTCACCAATTAGAAATAGTTCTAGATTCCCAACTAACTTGTACGTCTGGTGTTACCATTAATCTTTGTCACTTACTAATTACTCTTCGAATAAGCCTTTTCGCATAGTACCTAAATTAGTAGTTTAATTACAACATAAATATTGTGCATTAAATTACTCTATGAACTGTCAAATTAAGATGAGAAAACTAAGATTATATTCGCTAAAGATTACTTAATATCAAAGCGTCAAAATATATCTAACAACATTAACGACACTTTATGTTATTAGTTAATAATAACACAGTTTAAATTACATACTAATAAAGTAAATATATATACTTTATTATGAGAGTAGTAAAGGGATTCAAATAACTGGGACATGGTTGTGTGAATGAGGTAGCAGTAAGCGTAAAAAAGCTGATTGATGGATATTCCTTGGCCTTAACTGTCACTAAATATCTGGGGGTTTCCTATCCAGTTCCTTCCTCTAACGTTTAGGTTTAAGTCGTCTACTGACTAGTATGAATAAAGGGGAACTCTCTTTCATTGATTTCCTACCAAACAAAAGTGAGTGACATTTTAAGGTATCAAGCGTCATAGTAAGACGTCATGGCTATCCTCTAATCGTTTATATTTGGCAGTGATTTGCCTATTGATTTATTAAAGGAATATAAAGTACTGAAGACATCTGGTCGTATTGGGGCGGCTTAGAATACTCCCCCCAATTCCATGCTGTCAGAACAGGTTGTCGTAAGAGGCGACAAAAGCCAGCCTGCTTGGTGGTAGGGCTGGATGGATGGATTGATTATATTTTCAGTATTATTATTAAGTCATTAATATTATTACTGGTATTATTATCTTTCCGTGAAGTCTGCCTGGCTAGCTATTACCCTCCTGCTTGAGTCAGCCGTTAAACGACTCGTCGTGTTCCGGCTGGGAGCTTGAGAGCCAGTACCTTCTTTCTAACTTTCTTCTGATTTCCTGTCCGACAACGCATCAGTGATACTTTTAGTCTTGCTGATGTCCATGAGCGACGGTGATCACTTACCATCAGGTGGCTCGTCTGTTCGTTTGTCGGCTATTAACATTAAAAAAAACATCTATTTAGTATGGTCGTTCTGTAAATAGGGTGTAGGTAACAAGGTTCTAGTTCATTACATTCAAATAATTCAATATTACGTTTGTCCACAGATCATTGGCCGACACTTACGTGAGCAGAAGTCCAGATATAAAAACAGTGCAGTATCCCTCCTCGACTGTGCATTGCGAGGTGTGACGTCACTGCCTGCTGCATCGATTACGGAGCTGGCCGGCGTCGGTCTCCACGGACTGGTTATATCGAGCGGGGATATCAAACGCGTGCAGCAGGGTGCTTTCAGTAGCGTTGCATCTACATTACTTGCGTTGGGTATGATATTAAATTGTTGACATTAATTGCACCTCCTTCTCACTCGAATAGGAAAGCACTTGCACCCAATAACGATTAATTTCAATATCCATACCATTACTATCAAATGTTTAACTCCAAAACGGAGTAGCATCAGTTCAAGTTGACTCTAACATGGTGCTCTAACAGAGTGCTTTGAAAAAATATTTATTTATATATTTTGTACACAAAATAAAATTATAGGAAACAGAGTATTTATGTATACTTATATTATTATTGATTATTTATTTATTCTTAAGTACATTAAACATCATCTCACCTCACTTGCTGGTCTCGGATGTTCTGTAACAAGGTGAAGAGGAAATACTATATTATTTTTCTACTTTAGCCAAATGCGGATTGACAGATTTTCCACAACATTTAAGACATTATGGAGAACTCTTATGATTGCTTATATATTTGTTTTTATCGAAGCATATGCTAATTAATTTGCCATACGGGTGTAATACATGTATACTTATATCCGCCTATTGTAACCTAATTTTTGTGTTAAAATAAGGTGAACAATAAATAAATTAGAAGAAATTAACAATTTTAACCAGTTACTTTTCATTTGATAACAGCTATAAGCCATCAGGGAAGCATAAACATCCGATATATGTAAACAGATACTAAACCTATTCTGCTTTCATTCTTAGTCGCAAGGAAAGACTTGTTCCCAGATTTGAGGTAAAATATGTAGAACTTAAATAGGTTGGTTATAATCTGTTACATGTAGATGTTGCTTAGCTACATTTAATACTGAAAACGCGATACCTTACGTTCCATTGAAAACTGCGTCTTATTTCGTACTCTCTGTTTTTCTTTTTTTGACGACTTCTACATTATTCTTGTTTGCAACTATTAGCTTTACGTAGCTTTGGTACCTAATTTCAATCTATAGTGTCACTGGTTTAGAGGTAATATACTGATGGACCCGTTGATAGGTGGATGCAGAAGGATAACACCAAATGCTGGATGGACGAGTAAATAATACGTCCCGTAGACGCGGCAATGGGACGCACCGGGATCACGGCAAAAGCTGGGTCGGGGTAAATAAACAAATTAACACATGGACACGCTCATAGGCCGACTTAATAGAACCACAAGTAAATGTTCAAAAATTTTATGTGATTGCGAATCGGTTTCATTGTTTTTTTACTAGTAGGTACTATAATTTCAGGACTTGACCTAATAAATTTACGTAGGTTAGTACTGGTATGATCTGTAGTTGCATCTGCGGATATGGAATATATATGTGTGTGTTTACGCTGCTCCATACACCTTATAATGACATCAAATAAATTTGAGGTCGTGTCAACTGTACAATGACAATTTATATGATAGGAGGTTTGATGTTTTCTTATTTGTTTTGCATCAGAATGCTTTTTAAAAACTAACCACGCAGGTAGAGAAGAAAATATAATTCTATTCCAGTCTTAAGCAAGGAAGACGATTCAAGTGGCGTTCTTTGCCTATAGTACTCACATAGATGTGAAACAGATAGGACATTTACTGCTCTATGATTGAGGACTAATGTTAACATATGTTATATTATTTTCACAGGTTTACCAAATAATCAGCTACCGTCGGTGCCAACGGAAGCATTTGTCCATTTGTCGTACTTGGACCGCCTTGATCTCTCCAATAATAAGATTCACGCCTTGGATTCTAATTCATTTAAGGTAAAGGCACTTATAGTTTAACAGCTTCTGTAAATCGTGTGGCTAATGCAGTTTCTAGTTAGTATACGAATGGATATATTTTTGTTTCTTAGTTCTGGAGTCAACTCGGGACTTAAGTGTCTTCAAGAATTATCATTCTAGTTCACTTCGCCACTTAATATTAAATGGATAAAATTAACTATATTTAATAAAATATGAAAATAAAGAGCAGTTGTAAAGATACTCGTAACATGGACATTGACGCTATCAGAACATCAGATACGATCAGACGTAGGTTATTAGCAGCCTTAATTATATAACCCATCTTGTTTATACCGGGATATATCTGATATCAACTGCAGATAACGATCCTTCAGTATTTATACTGTCATAGAAAACCGGTTACAAAACCCCCCAGGTCAAATACAAGACCACAAAAATTGGAGAAAAGTCAGCGGAATTTATGACAAAAACGGATAATTTATTTCAACGTGTTGGTGGTACATCATTATTATTACAATTATTTATATCGATTTTAAACACGGTGACTCACTTATTTATCTATTCGAGACTTAATATTGGCAGCGCACTGTCGGTTGTCATTTCAGTCGGGTTCTTTGCAACTCTTAATGTCGTTTATGATTGAGTACGCAATTTCCGCAGAAATAAACATGTCGGAAGTAATTTATACAATTGATGTCTGAAAAATATCTTAACACCCGTCCACACTTTATTTCAGAAAAGCTATTCTTTAATTATTAATTTGTTATAGTTGAGGCCATGGGATGAAAATTTTATTTATTTCTTAATATAATATCCCAAAGACAACCTACATATTGAAATATCTTTAATATTTCTATATTTGTAAGTCTAAGACATACATGTCTTTTATTAAGTATTTAATTTCTTTCAATGTGGAGTTCAATATCAATATATTTTGAAACATCTCCAGTGGCGATCTCCGTTGAGACTGCTAATATAAACATAAAGCGTTTTAGGTCCGTTACGAAATTACGTAAATTTATTAAAATATTTCACATGTAAATGTGTTTCTTGTGTGTAGATTTAACCACACGTCAATATCTATGGAATACACTGGAGAATACAGAGCAAAATCTGACGTGCATAAGAAATAATATAATTAAAGTTCCACCTTCTTTCCACCCTTTCACGCTTCTCCTCGTATTTGAGGAGCCTCAATAACTTATTCCACCATACAGCTTCAGCGCTAAAAAGCGGACAGGGGACCAACCCAAGTGTCGGAAGATGTTATGCTGCCCGAAGGCCTCTGCCATGTCTTGCCGATTATTAGCTGACGAAAACAGAGACCGTCAGTTGAACGTGCCTTCAGATGCACGGTAGCGCTTAAGAAATTTTGCCAATAGCGATCACCCATCCAAGTACTGACTGCGCCGGCAGTTGCTTAAATCGTCACGTACTCACTCGTCGATCACTTAAGGTCGACACTGGCCGGTTGGGCAATGACCGCTTCGACCTATGTGAATAAATAAGTTTTAACTCAAATTTCAATTTGAATAAGTGAATATTAAATGCTCAGTGAAAATAAAATCTTATCACGGTTCAATGTCCATTTCAGTACGATATAACTTCATCGCCTGAAGCAAGTTTTTCAGTATCTTGAGAACTAAATTCCGTCTAGACGGGATGAATACATGAATACTATTTATTTAACACGTTTGTATTGCAACGTTCGAGGATTATGTCTATGATCAAACTGCGAGTATTGTATATTTGTGTCTAGACGATTGGAGTTAGACGACTTTTTTGGTAATAGGGAACAAAATTCATAAAAAGTAAAATCAAGTTTTTAAAAACTATGTAGCCTAACATTGGGATAATAAAAAGACGTTGAAAACGATCCTTAGATACTACGACTTAACTCAATAATTTCTTGTTTATATACGTATCATAAAAATACATATTAGTAAAGTCTAAAATAAACCTAATATTGTATCAAAAATTTAAATTAAATTTTATTCTGCATTGAAAATTTATACCGCTATTGGTATAAAAAATCATGAGTGTAGTTTAAAAATCTTACTATTGTACACAATAATAAATTTTACGTGTTTATTGCAGAGTATTCGAAACCTAACATACTTGGACGTAAGCGACAACCAACTCACGAGCATCGCGCCGGAAGCTTTTAAGCCCCTTGAAAAGCTTTTGATACTGAGGCTGAGAGGAAACCTTCTCAAGGTGTCCGCGTTGGCATCGTTGAAGGTAATTGGGATGAAATTTTCAAAGAAGTTGTGTGTTTATAATTATAATTACTTTTATTTATTTCGTTTGTTCAAACATGTCGTTTTAGTAAATTGTTGAAAGTAATATGCAAAAAAAAAAAACTGTTAAAACTGTTGCCACTACAACAAGATACACTATTTTTATTATTTATATTATTATATTATTTACACTTCACATACACACCAACTCACAAATTTCGCACTCTCTCTTTGGAATATTAGTATAGACTATAAATCATTTAATGTAATTAATTATTAGATGACTGTAAAAGGTCCAATCAGAGAGTTTGATATTATCCTAGTTATTACTATTATAATATTAACCAAACAACGTAATCTACTGCAGTGGAATATATTTTACCCAATTCTAAAAGCTACATTTATTTTCTCACCAGTGAGATGTAAATATGCATGTTGCTCACAAGAGTGAACTCTACTATGTAGTTTGACTCGTAGCTTCGATAGTGATTAAATTTCACAATTTTCCGCTTGCTCAAGATTCAAATAAACATTAATAATAAAAACTTTAAATGTGCTATGATTATGAGTGTTTAATAAACTTAAGTGATTTTGTATCATACCAATGTTTCACTAATTTTTAACAGATTTGAGAAATATTATTTATTCGATTCGTATCATTTTTTAAGACGTGCTAGTCGATTTTTCGATTTGAAATTTGCGTAAAATATTATTTTTTGTTTGGAAAAAAATCATGATCCATGATATATGGTATTGATCTGATGATGAATCCGGAGATAAACAACGGAACTGCTTTACTCATGGCGACAAAGCAATTGTGTTCTAAAATTCTTGCTACTAATAGTAGTTACTTTGCAAATTTATAACATTTAACTGAATAAATATATATTACAAGGGAACCGAATTTTCCTGCATTGTTAATTAACTGGTTACTATGATGTTTTGTATCCAGTGCTGAAGGTTCTGAGTAATTTGACAGGCAAAAGCAAGAAGGAAATAATAACAATTTTTGGTTTCTTGCTTCAAACGGTAAATTTTAAACCTGAGTTTGGTTATTACAAGGTTATTCATATTCATTTTTAATATTGTTCGTGGGAGCTGTTGTTTCAACTAGAAAGAGACAAAGTTAGAAAGAGAACGATATGCTTAAATAAGAAATGGCTTTTAAGTCACGTGAGACATTCGTCATTACCTGCAAAATCCTATTCACTTTATCATCTTGATATTCAGTATAATTCAGTGTATTATTTAATTGTTTTTTTTATTTTGCAGTGATTTTTGAAGTGCAGTTTTTTTACATAACAATATTTTTATTGTTATTATAGTGAATGGATTCTATATACTCGTATTGTAAAACAATTTAAAGACTTTAGTTTTAAATATTATGGGTTCCCTGAGCAATGTCGATATGAAGGATCTATATATTTCATATTTTATTTTAGACTCAGTAATTTCAGTAGTAGGTTTAAATTATTTTAAGAGATATTATAAAACTATGAATTTTATTATTTATCTTTGAAACATACTCTCAAAAAACAAAACAATCCTTTGGTTTCGGTTAGTTTTTAAATTTATTATATTCGAATATAACTGAATGGACAGACAGACAGATACACGTGTAGTCCTATGGGCGCCTAAAAGCAATCTTTAGCTTTTAGATCACATTTCTCGTCCATTTGGAGTTTCATATATATATATAAGCTTTCACAAAACCCATCGTATAGAGGATTGCATAAATGATCTAACCACGAGCGGATATATTGCACTATTGCAAGTTCCGGTTGCGCGTAGTAATGAGTAGAAGCCGCCTGAGACTTCCTCGGCCTGGGAAATGGTGTTGAGATATTCTGACTGCCAAATTCCTTTAGTTAAGTTTGTGTTTTTATTACATCGTTGCACCAAGGTGCAACGTGAAATACAATTTATTTGACGACTGGAACAGATATTAATCTGAAAATTATGCTGTTTTTAGTTGAGAAATAATAAGATTTTGTTTTTTATGACAATAACTGATAAAAGAGTAGATGGGCCGCTTGATAGTAAGTGGTCACCATCGCCCATGGACAATCGTAACTCTTGCTAGCATAAATGGAAGCCCTTATGTCGCCAAAAGCCCGGTGCGGAACTTAACAGTGAGCTATTTGGAACCCAGATATTATAACAAGATTTATTCGCGAGCTGTTGACTTGAATATCACGATGTGTACTCGTTGGAGCAAGAAGTGAGAAACTAAGCGAGTCGTTGTTATAACAAAGTTCCAGAGAACGAGATATGTATTTTAACTTGTCTATATTGAAATTATCCATGACTGTAATGTATGTATGTACCTCAGGTGTCAAAAACTGATTTAATTAACATTCATCTCTTCGTTAAGTTTCTAAATCGTTAGATGACAAAATGGTATCCAGTTCCCATATATGACAAAACTAATGTCACATAAGTACTACTGTCCGGAATCCATTTTGATTTTTGGGACTGTAGAAACTTGTCAATTCATGACGCTCCTTCTCTTCTTCTGGTAATAAATTACAATTTGGAATTTTGAGGCAAATATATGAATTCAAAGCTACAAGTAAAGCTTCAAATAAGCAACTCTTAATATTATTTTATTTATTTTTATTTTTATGTATTTGGGAAACGAACAATGTCACATTAAGCATAAAGATATTACAGAGTAGAAAAAACATACATCATTAAAGTTTTCACTGATAATTTTATCAGTTAGTAAATTAACCTATTTGGAGCGAGAAACACTAAAAATACTAAAAAACTGGAGAATACAGGAAAAAAAAAACAATAAAATAAGATAAAAACATGCTAGGTAACAAAATTACTAAATAAAACAAAATTAGTACATAAAACATAACATCAGAGATTATTGCAAATCTGCTAGTATCTTTCGTATACTCCTCTTGTAGCCGTTTATCGAACAGCTAAATGGGTTAACACTCTGCAAATTATGATTATAAAAGTTACACGAGCGGCATAGGAAAGTGTTGCTGGTATTTTTTGTTTTGGTAAGAGGAGTACAGAACAACGACGTACGATGTAAATTAGTCCGCAAGTTAATCTGGGGGCAGCTGAAGTAAATATGACGAATAAAAAAGAAGAGTCTACTGAACCGTTTAAAAGTTTATACAAGAAAAGTTGGTCTCTCTCTGCTCGTCTATTCGTGAGGGTTATTGAAGAAGGCATTGAATTATATCTGAATTTCTGATTTCTAATAAAAATATTTAAAATCTTATCCAGCTTCGCTTGCTGTATCTTATACTGCGGGATCCAAACGATCGAACCATACTCCAGTATAGACCTAACATACACGTTAAAGAGTAGCGAAAGGGTTGAGCTATTTGTGAAATCGGTACTTGTTCTAAGTATAAAGCCAAGCATGCGATAAGCCTTAGGGATGATGTAATTTAAGTGTTCATTAAAAGTCAGCTTACTATCGAGTACGATCCCTAGGTCTTTTACCTCTGTGACCCGAGTAATGATGGTACCTTCAAATTGGTAATTATGTTTAATGTAATTTGGACTCCTGGAAATTATTATTCAAGTTACTAAGAATCTAATATTAAAAATAGGTAAAATTGTGTTTGTTTAATTTTCGATTCACCATCTTAATAAACTGATTATATAAAATAATTTATCATAAAAAATATTCTATACCTAAGTAAGATAAGCTATGTTATTGATTATTTGTCATTATAGATTGAGACCCGAAAACTCAGTCCTGTTGATATATAACCATTATATCGTAAGTAGACTTTTGTAGTATCGGTTAGATATCGTTTCACAGAAATTGCAAGTCAGAGTTGTTTGAAGTGAAGTTTATTGAGGAATTGAAGGTATAGGAATAAACACAAGTCTATCTTAGATTTAATCTCGATAAGGGCTTCTCTTCCGTCCCATTAAAAATTGAAATATATTCGCTACCTGGGGCTTTAAGCTTGTTTTTACAATTTCTACAATAGCCCATCGGTCGACATGTGTTTACAGCGTGCTGTTACAACGGGCTGAATTGCTTGTTTCTACACTGG